>CM031234.1:347054574-347533311 GCA_018340775.1 Taxus wallichiana var. yunnanensis | reverse complement strand
GTAAAGTCATATCAAATACAACCAATATAGCCATGGTTGAAAACCCACCGGATGTAGAAGGTAGTGAGGATAGTGACGAATACGCGGCTATAAAGCTCTAAACTTTGAAGGCAAGAAAGGATAAGGAGGTGGATGAAGCTCGGGTATGGATGGTTGCTCGGATAGTTCGGGAGACTGTGGATCTTGGGAATTATACCCTCCACGAGGGTCGTAGAGCGACTTGATGGAGCTAGTGGATGGCTCGGTATGGATGGTTGTCCAATAATTCGGGAGATCTGTGAGACTTCGGGAGTTCGGGAGGTGGAATTTGGGAACTTGGGAATTCAGCTCGGGAGCTGCACCTTTACCCAGAAGAGTCATGAAGCAGGAGCTTGATGGAGCCCTACCTTATCATAGCATTGCTTTCAAAGTGAAAGTGTACGAAGATTGCATAGCTCTGTTTTGTTCTAGTCTTGTTAAATTGTTTGTTTTTGCTTTATGTAGAATAAGTCTTAAGAGGGGTATGAGAATATAAGACTTATTTATAAGGTGCCTAATCTTCTGTTGGTTGTATGTCAGGTTGTAACTCACATCAACCCGTTTTGTAACTATTTATTTTATAATAAATGAGACCGGACACTATGAGTCTCAAAGGTGTGCAATCCGACTTCTCTTTATTTCTTCCTTGTATACATCTTAACACTTTCTACTTACCGTTCAGTTTATTCCCTTATTAAGCTTCTCATCTATACCTATATGTTTGGTAATATCGCTTAGTAGCAACATTGATGTATTTTCCATGCACCTACAAATCAGCGAGTTCACTTGTTTAAGAGCTTCCTTGATGCACTTTCTTGTAACTTATTTTTGATGATAAAAGAGATATTGGATAGTTGCTTAGTGGCATTATAACTGTTAAATTATAATGAATTTCGGCTTTGTATCGAGAAAAACAATTTAAAAATGCTTACTTTCTAAATGTAATTGTTTGGGTGGAATAGGTGGATGACAAGTACCAATATTCCACTGGATAACAAGGATGGTGCAGTATATGGGTGGGTTAGCTTGATCAATGGTTGGCTTTTGGGTTATTTTCCCAAGTCTTGAGTTCCGAAATGGAGGGCCCACCAAGCAAAGCTCATCACTCCATGCTGGACCCATTTGCCTTGCAGTAAGTGCTGTAAATCTCTACTGCTGATTTTGCTATATCTTAAGAAACTGGCATAGGAAAATGGGTAGATTTGCAATTTGCATTAAATTTCATTACCTGTATTAAATTTTGATATTTCAGAACAATACTTGCATGGCTTCATGCTAACTGTTATAAAAAATGAAATTGGGATGTGTAAATTAGGTAAGCACCTGTAATCCTTGAGGAGGGAGAGTAATCATTCATAGAATTGACAAATAGGGAATGCTATTTTTTAAGGTAGATTGTATATTTGTAGCTTGTTGTAGGAAGCTCAAACCCTAGTAATGAAAGAAATGAGATGCGTTTTTAGGTTCGAGTTAGAGACATGATTAACTTAAATTTTCAAAGAGTTTTTTTTTTTTTTTCAAATGCCCAGAGCAGAAAGATAGACATAAGTTTGGAGAGACAAAAACATTAACCTTACATATAGGGGTAGAGCTTTCATCTTATGACTACATATATACATAGGATATGAAACTAAGGGAAATATAAACAAAACAAATAATATAAACTTACGTTTTAGAAGGGTTCCATTATCTGTACTTGATCACTGTCCAATCCAGTTGACATAAAATCCAAAGCTTAACTAGGATTTAGTTGTTTTGCTTTCTTTGTAAAGGTGTTTCTAAATTGATGCAAACATTTAGAGGGAATACTTCAATCCCCGGGATTTAGTTGCAACTACTACTTGTCAACTCAACACACTCAAATTGAAGTCTTTGACTAATACTCAAATTGAAATTGTTGACTAACTTTCAAATTGAATGTTTGATCAAAGTTTTACAGTTTCTGAACTCCTTTTGTTTTGTTGTGAATACAATATTAGTTTATCAGATAACATTCCAATTAGAATTATGTTAGTATTTTTTCAGTAAATAATATTGTATGTGGTTTGTATGCTTTCATATATGGATTTAGTTCATACTTAGAAAAAAAAAAACATATCAGCTAGCTTTCTTGTGTTATGTGACATGTTGTCCATATAGTAAATTTTTGGCGAGGAATTACTAACTTTTTTCTTATGAACTTGGTAGATTTTTCATAGTGCTCATTATATTGGTGACAACTCTTGTCAATTTCGTAATGGAGAGGCTCATGGAAGGTTTTTGGTCCATTTTACGTGCATTTGAATTCATCTGTAGAGTGCACAGATCCATTTTTACTTTGGGAAGATGCAAAGCAACAGGTGGGCTATGTTTACTTGAACTTACCCAAAATAATACACACAGGCCATCATAATTAACCATTAATGTATTTAATGACATAATTGATATAACTGCTCACAAATTATCATCTTTGTCTCAGGCTTAGGCCCTACAAGTAAATAGATTCTACTGAACAGTTTCCGTCATTTATATTTTGTACATTCCCAGAGGCTTCTTGAAGAACAAAGTTGGCCAGTATTTTTCCCGCTTCTCCTTATTTTATAAATAAAGAAGAACGGTGTTCTGTTTTCGGAAGGTTCTTAGTTTATGACAGGTAAGTACTTTTAATAACTAAAGATATTAATAGTGGTTTTCGAATATATGTAAAGGAGATTAGATGTTAATGATAGAGATGATGTAAAGAAAAATGGTATCATTCAGTTTAATCAAGTACCAAGGGACTGCTATGCCATACATGGCACAATGACAGGTTAGTGCACAATGTTATTTGCAGGAATTTGTCATCATTTTGCAGGCATCCTAATAATCTTAGGAATTTTACGTTTGTTATTTGTGTTCTGACACTTTGTATTAAGTCATCCATGCGATTAAATAAAGATATGTTTGGAATAAAGCAAACTTATGATAAGTCATGTGTTCGGCTGGAATCTAAGTTGTGTTAGTGTATGGCCATTATCAATTTTTGTTAGCATAGGCCATGATGATGGTTGCCTCAACTGCCACACCTGTCAGCTTTTAGTGTACTAATGGCTGTTACATAGACTTGGACGTGGAGCTGTCATGTGTACAATCTCCTTGGTCTTCTATTGCAGATGTGCTTGTTTGTTGACAATATAATTAGTGTTGCTCATAGCTCAAAAAATCGTACTTGGACATTACTTGGCAACCCAAATTTTGATTCGTTACTACGGGATTGGGAGTTTCTCAACAATTACTTGGCATTACACGACAACTTTATGCTTCTTTAAAAAGCATATAAATTCATGAAAAACCTTGAATAGCATGAAAAACACTGTTGATTGACATGAGAGATGAATGTAGAGAATGCATAAGCATATTTTGTATTACTTTTCAACCAAAAAGAGTACAAAGTTACAAACTACAATGGTCATAAAGTCATATGATATTATCAAATATACATATTACATTTTATCTCTAGCGCCTAGTCCTATTATAAGTTTGCCATGTCTCGCTTGTGGGCTTTGGAAGGTAAAGATAAAGACTTAGACCTCAAGTATTAAATCTAGTTTTTAACATTGCCCTTGTTCTTATTGTTGTGTAACTTGTAATTTTTACTTGATTGTCATGAGACAAAAATTAGTAGACTGTGCACTTCTGGAACTTTTGGACTAAAAGCTCATCAAGAATTTTCCAAAAGCCTACTAATTTAGATATCTCTAGACTGTAATGAGTAATCACCTTTCTCTTTATTTATGAAAGCTTACATCCAACATTGTTCAACTTTAGCTAATACATAAACTGTCATGTCCCTTTTCGAGCTAACTCCAATTGAAGACCTTAACCCATTTTCTCCCCATGGGTTTAAGGAGAAAGCAAGGGAAGATCTGAGCTTTGTAGTTGCATCATTATTTTGATAGTTATTTCATTTATATATTTATGTATTCCTATTGGGTGATTAGCGCTCCAATAGATGGCTATGTAATTAGGAAATAAAATAAGTATTTGTGGCATATAGGCCCAATACTTAATGAACTTTTAGAAGATCCTTCCTTAAGGGGTCGGCCTTTCTAGATTGCATTGTAATAAGCACCCTTATGTCTATATAAGGAGGTCACTTAGTCATTTGTATGGATGCTTTTGGTGAATCTATCTTATTGGTGAAGGTTGCTTGTTGAAGCCCTTTCTCCACCTCATTCAAGGACGAAAACCCTTGAATTGAGTACCTCCCAGTACCTTGAATTGAGTACCTCCCAAGGATGAAAACCCTTGAGGAGAGGGTAGTGTGGACAAAAACCCACATTATCTCATTTGTGTTGATCTCATTGTTGGTTATAACAGATTTCTGCCCTAAGCGACTTGCTTAGAGGTATGTTTTCAAGGATATTGCTGGTTTCTATGTGATTTCTTTGCATGGTTGAGCTCCCTATGATTTATAAAGGTGAAATCTTCCATTTTATCAATTATTGGTGCAAATTATATTTAATTTCAAGAGGGGTGACCTATATTGGAGTGATGTTTTGGTATGTGCGGTGACATTTTGGCAAATCTGGAATTATCATCTTATTCTCTATATTTTATAAGGCCAATATCTCAAGTTTCATGATTTTTGGTGCTTTCTATGTTGAGTTATGAATTTTTAAAGATACACTGCAGACAAGGGTTTTATGAAATTCATATCTTCATATCTAGGGCATTAAAAATCAGATTTCTTGCATTACATGATTGTTGAGGTTATAACATAATTTTAGAAATTCAAGTGGGGTTAATTGAAGGGTTTTGAAGGCTCAAAAGTGAAGTTGAATTCCACAAACAGTTCGCTGCCCTAGAATATTGCAGAAATCATATTACTTTCAGTTGGCTGGTTTCTAAAATCAGATTTGGAGATCTTTGGTTTTGAGCTAATTACCTTAATTTTCAGTTTTGTTCCCAAAAGGGTCATTACATAAACCAACAAGAAATTTCAATGAAACAAAATTCTCCCAAACATTATATGAATTCTAGGAGCATGCTAAATGAGTTTTTCAAGTACAAAGAAAGCATATGAGGTTTGCTATAATGTCTCAAGTCTCAACAATCATCTCTTTCCAGTAATGCATAACACCATCAGTGCTTCAGAAGTTCAGATACTCCCATTCTTAAAATGCTCGGTAGTTAAAAAGAATACTGTTTTGCAGCCTGCTATAGAATATAGAAAATTGAATGAGAACATACCATCAAAGTTGCCATCAATAAGACAACTAGAATCATTGTAGTTATCCATTGAAATCGTTGCTAGGTGGTGTCATGTCCCTTTTTCAAATAAAGTCTAAAAATTAATAATATAACTTAAGCATCGAAAAGTGACTTTATAAAAGATGCTTATGTTATTATTATTAAATAAAGGTGACTTTTCTATTTTAAGTGAACTCAATGATTAAATAGAAAGTCCCTTTATTAAATAAAGTTAAAGGCCCATATGTGGTACCCCACTTGGGAGAAGCAACAAAAAGGTTATAAAAGGAAGTGTTGGGGTCATTTGGGAGATATCTTTTGTCTATTATCTCTCTCCTTTTGGGAAACGTTGAGCATTTTGCTTGTTTGTGCATCGAGGACGAAAACCCTCATTGTGATAAGATTTGAGGACAAAAACATTCATTGTTGTCAGATTTGAGGATGAAAACCCTCGATATCTTCTTGGTGGCTCCACTTAGGGGTCACATTTGAGCGCCATTTCGGATCATCAAAGCTAGGACATGTCTATTTTCAATTTGTGTTAGTTTGCAATTCAACTAGGGCACACTTTCTACTTTTCCTGCTTCAAATTTGCATTTCAAATGAAGAAATTCAGCCAATGGAAAGACAATCCACCCAGGACTTTATCGGGGGACAACAAGGGCATGATTTGCAGTTGTTTCTAGGGTTATCTACACCCCTTTAGATTTCAGATCAACGTTTAGGGTATCAACAATGGACAAAATTGGTTGGTTTCAGTTTGTAGCGTCTCCTTTTGGTCTCCTCTTGTCATCTGGAGTGTTTTTGTGAGAAAATTGTTGTAATCTTATGTGGGTATTTTTCTTGTCTTATGGTGTGAAAATAAATAAAAATAAATTCATACTTTGGCTGGTATTTTTCATCTACTTGTACCAAGAGGGTTTCTGGATGCTTTGGGCCTTCTGGGTATTTTTGTATTGTGATTATTTGATAAATAAAGAAAGATTTTAGAGTTTTGTATTTTTTATCTTACCGGTTTGCATAAAAATTAGATTGCTATTATATTTTGTATAAGGGTTTCAAGGAAATTCCAAAATTTCTTACATCTGTCCCGTTTGGGACATTACAGGCTAGACATGAAACTTAGCATCTTTTTTGTGAACATAGTCTTACGGACCAACTAGCCCTACCACCATAGATTCATAAACTGGAAAAAATTGTTGAGAAATTACCACAAATAGCATTCAAGTCTCCATTGATTGTGCACTATATTCGTGGGAAAAAAATGCAGGGTTGAACTTAAAAATAAGCATAAAAGTGTGTGTGTGTGTGTTTTTTTTTCCGTTATGCACTTTTATACATAGTGGGTGAGTCAAGGTGAGTGGTAATCAGTGCTTTTGCTAACCACAAAGATTACTCGACAAAAATCACCGACTACTTAGTATATATCTTCACACGATTTCTCAGCCATTTAATTGTTCACCCATAGACTCGTGATTTATCACAATTTCTCAGCATTTTTTTCCGGTTTTGAATCTACCATGTTGCTTTGTATTCTATTTGCTTATATTGCTGTTCATATTTATGTTTATATTAGAACTTTTGTTATGATTGTATGCTTTTGACTCAGGCATCCTACATTTTTGGTTCCATTGTCCTGATTACCCAAGCTTGGTGAGGTGACTTACAAAAGGACTTCTTTGACAAAGAGTTGAATAATAGGCGATCACGTATAATGAACTTACTATATTGCACATACAAATTCACAAAAATAGATTGCAATTCAATAAATAACATGAATAAATTAACAACCACTCTCAACTAAGAGTGGATCCTTAAAATATAAGTAAATTGAAGAGCATAATACTAAAATATAGGAATGATCCGCTTCGAGGGGGCAACCTCCAAAATCCTTATACCAAGAACATAATTCATAATGGGCAATTGTACTCAACACTATCTCCATATACAAAATAGTTAAGCTATGAGGACTCCATAATCCAATTAGGCCGATTACTTCTACCAATATGCAATATAAAGATTAACAAATGACTAAGTCCAAGGTTATGCATGCCATAGGTTGTCCACACATCCCAAGACACCTAGTAGGCTAAGGGCGTAGCATGTCCCCCTTCAAATAAACATTTTCCTCAACATTGAGCATATGTGGATGCTTTTGCATGAAAGCTTCATCTTTCAATGTCGCATCTTCCTTGGGCAGGTTCATCTAGTTGATAAAATACTCTGTGATCACCCCAACTTGCAGCTTCTTTTTATGTATGTCCGGAGGCTTGCTTTAGTTTTCATTGTTCAAGATTATTCTCCCCGCTTCATCAATCTTTGGTAACTCTATCTGGGCTAGAATGTTATGGCTAATGCCATTCTTCAAACAAGAAACATGAAAGACTAGATGTATTTTGGTCTACTATGGTAATTCTGATTTGTGTGTCATGCTTTTGCCTATCTTTAGTAAGATCTAATTAGGGCCATAATACTTGGGCGAAAGTTTGTTATCCTTTTTCTCTTCGTTTCAAGGAAATTTGCTTATATGGTGGCAATCTTTGAAAAACCCAGATCTATATGTCATGCTATCTATCTTTTGCAAGATCCAATAAGGGCCATAATGCTTGGTTGAAAGTTTTTCATCCCTCTTTTCTTTGCTTGAAGGACATTTGCTTATATGGCTGCAACCTTAGAAAAACTCATTCTCTTACTTCAAAATGTCTTTCACTCCTACTTAGCCTATTCTCGCATTCAGTTTTGTATCATGGCCAAGTTTTCTTTGAGACTAGAAAGTACCTCATGTTGGTGTTGAATGTGCTCTTCTACTGCATGAAATCTTGGTTGCACTTCCAAGGATGATGTGATGGATGGTGGGTGGTAACCATATTAGGCCAAAATGTGGACATTTTGGAATAAGTATGGAGAGAAGTGTTATACCACCATGCTGATAGTGGCATCCGGTTAATCCATCGAGATTGCTTATTAGAAATAAAACAATGTAATGTCCCCATTTCTGAAGACCCTTAGCCTATACGTCCCCGTGGGCTTCGGGATGTGCAAGGGGAACATTTTTATTAAATAATTAAATATTATTGCTTGGAGCAATAATTATTTAATTATTTTATAAAAGTTATTTAATTTAATTCCCAAAATATATAAAATTAAATGGGGAATTAATTAAATAAAAATTTAGGTGGCTTTTATTGATAAAATCACCCTTTGCAAAGGGGACGCCACACCTAGGGAAAACAAACTGCTTTTATTTAATATTTTCCCTCTCCTAGGGTTTTCGAATTTTGTGCCTCCTTGCTTATAAAAGGAGTGCTAGGTCATTATTATTATTATGTTATGATGAACTTATTTTGATACTCCATGCTTGGAGTTGGGATGCATGCCCATTGATGTTTCTCTCTCTTGCGTGGGAGGTTGTTTTAAGCTGGTTATTGAAAATCAATTGAAGTGATTATTTGCTAGATCCATGTTTTTGGCTTTGGCAAGCATTTGGATTTAATTTGCAAGTGAAAATCTGCCTTTTACTGTAGCGACGTCACTGTAGCAACTGGCTTGTGATAAAATATAAAGCATTTCTTTGGATTCTTTTGCAAATCAATTTGGATGATGTTGCATGCCACTTGACATATATTTCTTGATTTGCTTTGTGTGACTTTTAGGATGTCTATGGATGAATTAAATACACTTTTGTATAAATCTGCATTG
The DNA here is from genome assembly GCA_018340775.1 of Taxus wallichiana var. yunnanensis. NCBI lineage: Eukaryota > Viridiplantae > Streptophyta > Pinopsida > Cupressales > Taxaceae > Taxus > Taxus wallichiana. The sequence continues at coordinate 347,524,383 of CM031234.1, read as the reverse complement.
GCTGGTTGTGCTGCTTGCTAAATTGGTACATGGTTGTGGTGTTTCAAGGTGGATCGACTAAGATCTTTGCATATTTGTGTTCCAACGATTGGCCTTATCACGTTTTGACTGGTTTGCATGCTACTTTCTATTAGCTGTTTGTGTGCTCTCCATTTGATTACAGCGACTGTATTGGGTGATCATTTGAATGTTTTAATGCACACTTGAAAACTCTAATGAGCAGCGAATCCTTGACTGAAACTGTGGGTGTTTTTAATGCATATTTTATGAGTTAAAAACCCAGCGACTGGTCTGATCTATGTCCTCTAGCTGCAGCGATTTACTTTGATGAGTTTGTGGGTGATTTTGTATGGCAAATGATTAGATTTCTGTATGCCAACATGTTATAAGTGCAGCGATCAATCTGGGCATGTATGTGATCTGTTCTGGGCAAACATTTGCAAGGTAAAACTCATTAATATGGTCTGGTAAGATCTGCCATTGCTTCCATTAAACAGCGACTTCATTATAGGAGAATTGTTAGATATTTGTTACATGTTTTGACCCTCATATAAGCAGCGAACTATTAGTGCATTTTTATCAAGCTCCAGTGACTTGTAATTGCATGATTGGTTGATGGTTTTAGGACTTCTCAAGGCAGCGATTTGGGTTTAATTGTTGAATATAATATGATCAGGTTGTATAAAGTGTTTCAGTGGTTTCCATAGATGCAGAGGTTTATCTTGTTTGCATTTAGGAGAATACAGCGATCAGATTTTTACTTCAGCAGTATACATTCATGAGATGGTGGAATTTTAGTTGATGAAGGCCATTAAACCCTTATCCTCGGGTTTATTGAGTCATCTACTCAACTGGTCCAAGTAGTGTTGATTGAGCTTTTACTATTTCCAATTGATTAGAGTGTCAGAGAGTTGGTTGTTTTCCTAATTTCTATTAATCCCGGAGAAGGGGATATTACAAACAACGTAGATATACTTTCCAAGCACTTGTTTACCTCAGTTTTTCCATAAGATTGGGGTGATATGAAGAGCCTCGAGCCTACTAAGTTTTCCAAAAAGAGAATAAATCAATCGAAAAATAATTGTAAATATTGAATCACGGTCACTTGCTATAATCTTTGGGGTACTATGTAGCTTTTGAATTGTCTCCATAAATGTAGTTGCCACCATACTTGCTACAAAAGAATGTAATGGGGCACAAAAATTGACATATTTTGTAAGACTATCTACCACTACCAAGATGACATTTTTCCATTCTGGTTTTGGCAATCCTGCAATGAAATCCATGGAGACCTCCCATCGCTGGCTAAGATTAGATATAGCTTGCAAAATACTTGGAGTCTTAATTATCTCACCTTTGTTTTGTTGACACTCCAAACATTTCACCACAAATTTTTTTTCATCACTTTTGAGCCCTTCCCAAAAAAAATCCAGCTTGACTTTATGATAAGTCTTTAGGAATCCTAAGTGTCCACCAACTTGCGAAACATGGAGCTCCTCTAGAACCTTATATTCGAGGCTCAAGTTTTTGCAAAGGTATATCCTATCCTTGTACCAAAGGGAGTCACCCTTCCATACAAATTTATTCGAAGTGCTCAGGTCATGCTGAAGTTGTTGAATGAGATGCCACATATTTGTGTTCTATTGCTTATTCCGATTTGTTTGCTAGATTTTACGCATAGCTTAAAACCTAGGCGGAGTATGAGATAAATATCCCTCATTTAGCGATGAGGCGCCCATGTAAGATGTTTATCAATTTGGTAAGGGTAGATCCTAATAACTATTTGTGGGGGTTTTACTTTAACTTTGAGAAAGCTCATGAACCATAGCTTAGCAATTCTGCACAAGTTAACCAAAGGAGGATGAAGTGCTTTTACCTTTAAGGGGGAAATAATAGAATTAAGTAAAGAAGAAAGGAAGATGTGTTGATTTAACTAATAGCTATCGAGTTGGTTTCATCCACAAAATTAAATAAACAGAGTAAAACCACAACTTTCAATGCAAGAAGGGAAAGAAATAGTTTCTAACATAGATCTCGAGATAACACAAAGTTTATCTAAAACCTCAAATAGAAGTGATGAGCAAAAATACCACGAGACACAAAGTTATTGGAAATCCACTTTTTATTCAATCCCCTAGCTTTCACGAAATCACACAAAGGGTTCCAAAGACAAAGTCCTCAAAACTCAACAATGCTTTCGCTTTTCAAATTTTGATGAACAAGTTGTGATCCTTTAACCCGTAGGCTCTTCCTCTATTTATAAAGCTGGAAGGGTATTTACAAATAGGAAACTTTCAATGAATTGGTTGCATGTGGAAGCCAGTAAAGGAAACATTTGGCCACGAGTATTTCCCTAGAATTCCTCTTTGCAGATGACATATGCCTTATAACTCAAAATAAAACTTTCTATTTTGCATGGGTGATCGCCACCTATTTCCAAAAATTGACTTCTTCCAGAGGATTTGGTAACAACTTTTAAACCAATCACTTAAGTTTTACAATTTAATTGATTACTCAATTACTTTGCCGGTGAAAATAAGAGAAAGAAGAAAAAAGAGGTCAGAAGAAATTAGAAAGTTGCCGCGACACTCCCGGAGACATTGTTTTTCTTCCATACTTTGCATGCTGATCCAACTTGTATTGCACTTCCGCCTCATGAATGATATGAATGATACCCCTGCCTTGAATTTGAGAAGCTCTTTCTCCCATATGTTGTTGAATCTTTGCCTTTGATTCTCACCAAACTGGATCTGGAGAAGTATCCGTCGTGATTTGTTTGCGAGTGTTGTCTCGACTGCTTCTCCTCTTATCCTTGAAGCTTTGCAGTTCTCAAGTATGTGTACATCAATGTTTGCTGTAAATAATTCAGACAAAACTCACCACCCTTCATCTTGGTCAATCAACTTTCATTCAGATCTTCTTTTTTTATTTCCACCAGAAGCCTTTGTAATTATGAGAGTTGGATCTATTTGTGACCGCACACAATTGCTCCTCTTGATTCCGAAGATATATCGATGTATCAAACATTGACTTTGCTTTCTTCTCACCAATATGGGCACAAGTGAAGTGTTCCTGCAAATAATTGAAAACATGGAGTCCATGACCAAAATCTGATTATAAAGCTTGCTGCCCTCTATTTTTAGACTTTGCTTGCATGCCAAGCAAGCTAAAAATATTATTTTATTCACCTGTGCACTCACATCAACATGCAGATAGCCAAAATAATAAAAGGAAAGCTCTTCCAACCTTAGGCACCAAAACTAGATGCTTCCAGACAATTAAAAATATTTTTAAATGCTCAAAACCTTCTCCTTAGGTTAAGTAGATAAGATTTGTCTTTATGCAGCATGCTTGTTGGCTAGATTTTCTCGCATAGCATCAAACCTAGGCGATCATGAGATAAATCTCCCTCATTTAACCGGTGAGGCTCCCGTGTGAGATTTGTCAATAAAAATGTGTTATTATCTATCGGGGTTTTACTTTAACCACTTAGTTCATGAACCATAACTAAGAAGCTCGCGTAGAAGTAAGCAATTGCTTTAGAAAGGAAAGTTATAGAAGAAGGAAGTAAAGAAATACGAGAAGAAGCGGGAAGATGTGCATCCCAATTAGTAGATAGCGAGCTAATTGCATGCACATAGAAGAAACTTAATAGATATGAACACACATAATTATAAAACAAAGGCACTCTAGATCCGGATCTATAATAACACAAAGTTTACTTAAGAGATCTAAGATTTAAAAGCAAGAATCACAGTACACCGTGACACAAAGTTCTCCGGAAACCTGCTCCTTTGTATTCCTTTGCTCCAAGTTGCTTTCAAGGGTTTAGCACAAAGTCTAGAACATATGATTTTTCGCTACAAATTCTCGATCGATCCATAACCCGAAGGTTCTTCTCTACTTATAGAATGTAGATGGGCAATTACAAGTTGGAAAGCTTTAGTTGAACCGACACATGTGGAAGTCGAGAAAAAAACAATGATCTTCCTCCTGGAATTCCTCTTTGCGTGACATGTATGATTTGCAACTGAAAATAGAACCTTCTATTTTGCATGTGTCACCTATCTCCAAGTAGTTGACTTCTTCAAGTAATGGCTTTTAAACCAATCACTTAAGTTGTATAATTTAATTGATCGCTCAATTACTTTGTTGGAGGAAAGAAGAAGGAAGAGGAAAGCTGACTTTGTCGGAGGAAAGGAGGAGGAAAGCTGACTTTGTCCTTTTTCATGTCTCACCAAATGATTCAAACTAGATCCGAAGCGAGTTGGATCTCGATTTGGAAACAAGATGGAATTGCAAGCAGTTGGAATTGGAAGCAAGCTGGAATTTTGCCTTCGCATTGTCTTCTCTTTTATCCTTTAAGGTTTTGCAGTTCTTCTTTTGTACATGCATCAATGCAAGGTTGGCCGTAGATAACTCATCATCCTTATTTTTAATTGCATATGAGCAATTAAAAATTCTGGAAAGCACTCAGGGTGAATGAAAATTCAATGAAAGCTTCAACTGGAAGATGAGAGCACATGCACAAGATCTTGGAAGGAATTTTCCACGCATGGCACTTTGACTCTTCTTCACGGGCTGCATTCGAAACAAGAGGATGAAGCCTTTGTCTTTGAAGCTTTTGTAACTATGAGATCTGGATTTGGATCTACATATGGATTTGCATTCGCATCTGGATATGGATCTGCGCACTGCATAACAAACTTTGGCAATCAAGCTATGGATGGAAATCTGCTGCAACTCGAATAATTCCACTTGCTTTTAATCACGCACGCATGAGTGAAGTTTCTCGCATGAGTGAAGCTCGCTGGATTTGTCTATCAATTCGGCAAGAGGTTTCGAGCCTAGATCTGTGTCTCCAGTATCTGTAAATTTAGAAGTGATGCATGACTCCGTTGTGCTTTCTTTTTCATCTTTCTTCGCCATAGCTTTGTTTATCTTTGTCTGAATAATTCTTTTTCTTCTTATTTAATTGGAATTCTTCAAAACTGGTGCAGATCTGGACAATTCTTCAGATTCGGAGGATATATGCAATGTATTGGACATTGATAAAAGCTCCTCTTCCTTTGTAAAGCACCTGTAATGAATTCCTGCAATTTATTCGGACAAAAATGGCCACTTTGGAGCATGAATAATGAATTTTAATTGTAAAAATCTGCACTTTTCAAGCCTGCTGCCCCAAAACATGGTGTTTAATTTGCACATAAAGAGAGCATGAATCTTTTCAACAACACCTGAGCTCCTGTAACACCTGTGTAAACAATTATGCAGACAAAGATCAACCTCCTCCAAAGCATGCGCCAAATTTGGAAGCTTTTAGCCTTGTTGCCACCTTGCCTGAGCAAAATCCTTCTTCAAATGGGGCGCACTTTTCCTCTTGGCTGCAATTCTTTACCTGTGAATTAAATAATTCACCCATATGGTTGCCCATGCTTATATAACCCTCACAATTCTATAATTAATAATTGCCCTAATAATTAAAGGCAATTAATTAATTAAAAATCAAGCTCTTCTCTTTTAAATATAGCATGTTTAAGGACAACCATCCAATCAATTAAATTAATTCAATTTAATCATCCACACTTCACTTCACTTAAGCTTCACAGTGTGCTTTGACCATAGCCACTGAAAATAGGAATTAATATAATCATTTAATACTTTAAAAGTATTAATTCCTTCTCAAAAGGGGCTACATTAAATAAATTAAATTTATTTAATTTTGGAATTTTATTTCCAATTGATTTATTTCCCTTTGCTTTTGTTGACTTTTCCACAAGCACAGGTGCTAAAATTGGGTGAATAAATATTAACGAATATTTATTTAATGCATTATTATTCACCCAAGGAGGGTCGCACTATTTTGCATAATAGAAATCTATTTTTAAGAATTTCTGACAATGGGATTTTTAACCCTGCAAGGCAGCCCCGGAAATCCCATGATCCACTTAAGTGATTTGACTTTGACAATGAGATTATTTACCCTGCAGGGTAGGCACTAAAATCCTATGATCCACTTAAGTGATTTGACTTTGACAATGGGATTATTTACCTGCAAGGCGGATTAAAATCCCATGATTTCACTTAAGTCACTTTCCTTTTATTTTATCATGGGAATTTTTACCCTGCAAGGCAGGCAATAAATTCCCGCCTGCCTGCAGCCTCTAATTTTCCCATTGCAGCTTAAGTGACTTTTCCATCACGGGAAAAAGTACCTTGTAAGGCAGGCAATAAAATCCCACCTGCCTGCTGCTTCTATTTTTCCCACTGCAGCTTAAGTGAATTTTCTATCACGGGAAAAAGTACCCTGCAAGGCAGGCAATAAAATCCCACCTGCCTGTTGCTTCTATTTTTCCCACTGCAGCTTAAGTGAATTTTATAACACGGGAAAAAGTACCCTGCTAGGCAGGTATAAAATTCCCATCATGCTGCGGCTTCTATTTTCCCATTGCAACTTAAATCCTTTGTTTTCCAAAATGCGCACATCCCCTTGAGGGGCTTTTCCGTCTGCGACTTCGCTTTTTCCCAGTGATCCAGACCTCCGATGGTGACTTCCTCCGGGCATAATGTGCGTATATGTTTTCCAGTTGCTCCAGGCCAAAAATCGGGCTTACCCGGCAAAGGAATTGTTCTAGAGAAATTTCACAAAAAACGAAACGGGACAACACAAAAACAAGAAAAATTGCCAAAAGTTACAAATAAAGCCCAAAACTTATTCCTAGTTAAAATCCTTCTGGTACAAGGTAATAATGATATGTTTGATCATAACAGAGTTAAAACAGAGCGCAAATAGCCTCATACGGGGCTCAAAATAATTAAATACAAATTTCCCGCAGACAAATCCCGACGACAGAATATAACAATTTTGGGCATCTGGGTATTTGGCGAAAAAGACTAATTTGGCTCTTTGGGAATATTTTGATGCAATCAAGAACTTTCATGCAATAAAAACACAAAACGACCCATTATTTTAAAAGTACGAAATTTTTTCGGATAGGGTAGTCACAGATTTCAAGATGAAATCTGGTACACCAATGCTCACACAAAAGAATTAATTGCTCTTCACTTATGGCGTCCACTTCTTATATAAGCAACTGCATGCTAATTTTACCAATTGCTTCCTCTTATTTTTAGCAATTTCTAATAATAAGCTGTGCTTTTTCTCCTTCTTTAGGCACCCAAGTTTTGCTAGAAATAATTAAAACAAATCCCTTTTAAAGCATGCAACTATGCCAAAGTGGGTCACACTTTTTGGCTAGGAATTGTGTGAAAAACATGAGGGTAAGGAAGTGTGAATTTTCAACCTTCCAGGCAGCCCCAAAATTCACACTTTTCACTTAAGTGATTTGTGTTAATTTCTAACCTTCCAGAGGCCCCAAAAGTGCGACTTGCATGGGTGAATTAATTTTCTTTTATGTGAAAAACATGAGGGCAAGGAAGTGTGAATTTCCAACCTTCCAGGCAGCCCCAAAATTCACACTTTTCACTTAAGTGATTTGTGTTAATTTCTAACCTTCTAGGCAGCCCCAAAAAGTGCGACTTGCATAGGTGAATTAATTCTCTTTTGTGTGAAAAACATGAGGGCAAGGAAGTGTGAATTTCCAACCTTCCAGGAAGCCCCAAAATTCACACTTTTCACTTAAGTGATTTGTGTTAATTTCCAACCTTCTAGGTAGCTCCTATTTTCACACTTTTCACTTAAGTCATGGCGATAAATCTCAACCTGCCAGGCAGCTCCAAAAAGTGCGACTTGGTTTATGATTTCTGCTTTTAAAATTGCGTGAAAATTGAAAGGAAGGGGCAGCTAAAAAGTACGACTTGTATTGGCTTCTCTTCCTAGCTTTGGCGTGAAAAACATGAGTCACGACAACTTGAAATTAAGACATGGAAGGCAACTTCAATTTCCACGCTTTGGTCTAAGAAGCATTTTTTTGCATTTTGGATATTCGGTGAAGAAAACACAAGCATAGAATTTTTCCATTTTTGGAAAGGGTCTCGAGAAGATGTAGCAGCAAAAACTTGCAAGTGCCATAACTTTCGCTCTGTGGCTCCATTTAGGTGTCGTTTTTCCTAAAAGTGCATATTTTCTCGAGTTCTACGCATTGGTGATGATATTTTCTTATTTTCATTCAATCCATTATTACACCTCTTTGGACCAAGCAACCTCTTAATCTCCTGAAGGAATCTGAGCAAATTAACACAAGTCAAAAAGACCAAAATTTTAAAGGGGTGAATTAATTCTCTTTTTGTGAAAAACACGAGGGCAAGGAAGTGTGAATTTCCAACCTTCCAGGGCAGCCCCAAAATTCACACTTTTCACTTCAGTGATTTGTGTTAATTTCTAACCTTCCAGGTAGCTCCTATTTTCACACTTTTCACTTAAGTCATGGCGTTAAATCTCAACCTGCCAGGCAACTCCAAAAAGTGGGACTTGGTTTATGACTTCTGCTTTAAAAATTGCGTGAAAATTGAAAGAAAGGGGCAGCTAAAAAGTGTGACTTGTATTGGCTTCTCTTCCTAGCTTTGGCGTGAAAAACATGAGTCACGACAATGTGAAATTAAGACATGGAAGGCAGCTTCAATTTCCACGCTTTGGTCTAAGAAGCATTTTTTTGCATTTTTGGATATTTGGTGAAGAAAACACAAGTATAGAAATTTTCCATTTTTGGAAAGGGTGCAGGAAGATGTGACAAAAAACTTGCAAGTGCCATAACTTTCACTTTGTGGCCCCATTTTAGGTGTCGTTTTTCCTAAAAGTGCATATTTTCTCGAGCTCTACGCATTGGTGACAATATTTTTCTTATTTTCATTCAATCCATTATTACACCTCTTTGGACCAAGCAACCTCTTGCAATCTTCTGAAGGAATCCTGAGCAAATCAACACAAGTCAAAAAGACCAAAATTTTAAAGGGTGAATTAATTCTCTTTTTGTGAAAAACACGAGGGCAAGGAAGTGTGAATTTCCAACCTTCCGAGGCAGCCCCAAAATTCACACTTTTCACTTCAGTGATTTGTGTTAATTTCTAACCTTCCAGTAGCTCCTATTTTCACACTTTTCACTTAAGTCATGGCGTTAAATCTCAACCTGCCGAGTGACTCCAAAAGTGGGACTTGGTTTATGACTTCGCTTTAAAAATTGCGTGAAAATTGAAAGAAAGGGGCAGCTAAAAAGTGTGACTTGTATTGGCTTCTCTTCCTAGCTTTGGCGTGAAAAACATGAGTCACGACAATGTGAAATTAAGACATGGAAGGCAGCTTCAATTTCCACGCTTTGGTCTAAGAAGCATTTTTTGCATTTTTGGATATTTGGTGAAGAAAACACAAGTATAGAAATTTTCCATTTTTGGAAAGGGTCCGGGAAGATGTAGCAACAAAAACTTGCAAGTGCCATAACTTTCACTCTGTGGCTCCATTTTAGGTGTCGTTTTTTCTAAAAGTGCATATTTTCTCGAGCTCTACGCATTGGTGGCAATATTTTTCTTATTTTCATACAATCCATTATTGCACCTTTTTGGACCAAGCAACCTCTTGCAATCTCCTGAAGGAATCCTGAGCAAATCAACACAAGTCAAAAAGACCAAAATTTTAAAGGGGTGAATTAATTCTCTTTTTTTGTGAAAAACACGAGGGCAAGGAAGTGTGAATTTCAACCTTCCGAGGCAGCCCCAAAATTCACACTTTTCACTTTAGTGATTTGTGTTAATTTCTAACCTTCCGGGTAGCTCCTATTTTCACACTTTTCACTTAAGTCATGGCGTTACATCTCAACTTACCAGTGAACTCCAAAAAGTACGACTTGGTTTATGACTTCGCTTTTCAAATTACGTGAAAATTGAAAGAGGGCAGCTAAAAAGTGCGACTTGTATTGGCTTCTCTTCCTAGCTTTGGCGTGAAAAAACATAAGTCACGACAATGTAAAATTAAGACATGGAAGACAACTTCAATTTCCACGCTTTGGTCTAAGAAGCATTTTTTTCCATTTTTGGATATTCGGTGAAGAAAACACAAGTATAGAAATTTTCCATTTTTGAATATTCGGTGAAGAAAACACAAGTACAATTTTTTTCCATTTTTAGATATTCGATGAAAGAAAACACAAGTATAGAAATTTTCCATTTTTGGAAAGGGTTAGGGAAGATGTAGCAACAAAAATTTGCAAGTGCCATAACTTTCACTCCGTGGCTCCATTTTAGGTGCCGTTTTTCCTAGAAGTGCATATTTTCTCGAGCTCTACGCATTGGTGGTAGTATTTTTCTTATTTTCATACAATCCATTATTGCACCTTTTTGGACCAAGCAACCTCTTGCAATCTCCTGAAGGAATCCTGAGCAAATCAGCACAAGTCAAAAAGACCAAAATTTTAAAGGGGTATCCCAAGATTTCTAAGTGAAATTTTGGGTACACCACGATCGACCTCCTCTACCCAATCCACATGCACATACGGACATGGTGCACAACAATGCATTTGTGTTTTCATCCCTTGTGAAAGTGCGCTACCACTACATTCTCCTTCCCCTTCATGTAGGTGATGTTAAAGTCATGCCCCAACATCTTTGTGAGCCATTTTTGCGCGCTCTCGATGATAGCGTTTGTTACATAGAGTGCTTCAGATTGTCATGATCCGTCTTCACTTTAAAGCTATGTCATGAAGGTCTACCAAACTTTATGGGAAAAGTTCAAATTTTGTTGAACTTTATCCTTTGTCAAAAATGAACTCAAACTTTATCCATTTTTTATACATGGGATTTTTTTGACAAGATTTTGCATTATTTTATAAATGTGGGTATATATACATATGCTACCTAAAAAAGCGGATTGAAAGCTTTCTCCACTCTGTCCCTCTTGACATAGTTAAGCATTTATTTGTTTTTTAGAAAATTAAAATGATATAAAAACTATTGTTTGGACTTCATGGCCTTTTTTTTGAACTTTATTCATTGGTGAAGTTGAATCAAACTTTATCCTTGTCGAACAGGAACTTGAATTCAAACTATGTGACTTAGCTTTGAAGTTTCTTTCCTTGAGATAAGGTTTCCATTACTTGACCACAAGAATAGCCGACATTTCCTTCTCATAAATGGGCTCATGTAAATTCTTACCTTTGAGTTTAATTTGAAAGCAATGTCCCTCGGACATATTTATGCATTTATTTATTTTTAGAAAATTAAAATGATATAAAAACTATTGTTCCGACTTCATGGCCTTTTTTTTTGAACTTTATTCATTGGTGAAGTTGAATCAAACTTTATCCTTGTCGAACACGAACTTAAACTCAAACTATGTGACTTAGCTTTGAAGTTTCTTCCCTTTAGATAAGGCCTCCATTGCTTGACCACATGAAGAATAGCTGACAGTTCCTTCTCATAAATGGGCTCATGTAAATTCTTACCTTTGAGTTGAATTTTGAAAGCAATGGGCCTGCTTTCTTGCTTGAGAACTCCATCCATACCATGTTTCAAAAGCATTTCGCTCCATAGTGAAAGTTCTGGTGAAATCTGAAATGGTCAAAGCTGGACTGGCGCACATGGCCTCAAGCTTCTCAAATGTTCTGGTCGTGAATACAACTGATTTTTCTTGAGAGTTTATCTTCCCATGTAAAGAACACAAACAAATTTCCTCAAAAATGGCTTAAATGTGGAGTTCATTGGTCTTTGAAATGTAGAGGGGGACTTGATGAGAGCAAAAGACATAACCAAAAACTCATAATGGCCTTCACGTGTTCTCATTCTCTGTAATGTCCCTTTTCAGGGGGACTCAAGAAATAGCAAAAAGCTCCCAAATCTGATTTTGGGGCACTGCTGTTTTAACCCTGCAAAAACTGAACTCAAGCCCTTCCTAGGGCAGCGACCTTCCTAGGAGAGAACAACCCTTTGAAATATAGATAAATCTTGCAAAATACTTCCAAACTTGTGCCAAAATTAATAGAAAAACCTTATCAATCAATTGCAACTATTAGAAATCAGATTTGCATGTAAAATTAATTAATTATGAAACCCTAACCAACAAACTTTCTCAAGCTTAGAACTAGTAGAACATTACCAAAAATCACCAAACTCAAGATATTGGCTTAATAAAATATAGAGAATAAGATGATAATTTTAGATTTGCCAAAATGTCACCACACATACCAAAACACCACTTCAATATAGGTCGCTCCACTTGAAATAAAATATAATTTGCACCAAAGAGACAACACATGCAAGAGAAAGATACTTTATTTCCTTTCAAACTAGCTTGCACACCAAAAACCTCATGAAGGGTTTTCGTCCTTCACAAGTTTCCCAACCCAAGGGTTTTCGTCCTTGGAAGAGATCCTCAACCCAAGGGTTTCGTCCTTGAGAGAGAGAGAGTAAAAGGGCTACACTAGCCAACTTTCACCAAAATAAGAATAATCTCCAAAACATAATTCATTAATGCCCAAGCGACCTCCTTAAATAGGCATAAGGAGTGCTTTAAACAATCATTACATCATGGCCGACCCCTTAAGTAATTGCTTTTAAATATTAAAAGGGTAATTGGAGCCTACATGCTCACAATACCATTATTACTAAACTACTAAAGATTCACTATTGGAGCATAGTGCTTCCAATAGGATAAATGATAATAAATGAAAACAACTATCTAAGCAACAATAAAAATATAATTCAGATTTCCCCTAGCTTTTCTCCTTAAACCCATAGGGAAAGAATGGGTTAGGGTTTTAAAATCAGCCTTCAAAAAGGGACATGACAGTCCCCCTTCCCAAGATTGCTTGTCCCCAAGCAATCAAAAATCTGGATGCTCCAAGATAGTTGCTCCTTCCCATGTGGCATCTTCAAGTGGTAGGCCTTTCCAACGTACCAAGTATTCCCGTATGCTCCAGTTTCTTAGCTTCCTCTCTCGAACATCAAGGATGGTTTCCGGAACAAGAATGATCTTCCCCTCCTCATCTAAAGGGGCAGCTGTAGTGAAGGAGTAATATGCTTCCCCAATGCCTTCTTAAGACAAGAGACATGGAAGACATCATGTATCTTGCTTTCTAGAGGTAGCTCAAGACGATATGCAACCTGCCCTATCCTTTCCTTCACCTTGTAGGGTCCATAAAATCTTGGTTTTAACTTCTCAGCTCCACTTTGTTTAAGCGAGGACTGTCTATAGGGCTGCAACCTTAGGAAAACCAAGTCTCCTACCTCAAAAGCCCTCTCTATTCGCTGCTGGTCTGCATATTGTTTTTGCTGATTTTGAGCTTGTTGGAGGTTCTCCTTGAGTGCCTTTAAGATGTCTTGACTCTCTTGGATCAGATTTTTAGCACCGGGAACTCTACTATCTCCAATGATCAAATCCATGAAGGAAAAGGCCTCATACCCATAGAGTGCTCTAAAAGGTGACATTCCAATGGATACATGGAATGTTGTATTGTAACAAAACTCAGCCAAGTGAAGCCATTTGATCCATGCTGATTGCTGTCCGAAATGTAGTTTCTCAAATATCCTTCCACCCATTTATTCACAATTTCAGTTTGCCCATCCGTTTGGGGATGGTAACTAGTGCTTGGAGTGAGTTCGGTACCTGTTAGGCGGAAAAGCTCTTGCCAAAATATACTCATAAAGCGGCGGTCTCTGTCACTAACAATATTTTGGGGAAGCCCATGGAGTCTAAAAATTTCTTTAAAGAACACATCAACAATCATAGGAGCATCAAACTTGGTAGGAAGTGGATAAAAATGGGCATATTTCGTTAATCTATCCACTACAACATATAAGCAACTCTTACCTTGGGTCATGGGCAGCCCCGTAATGAAATCCATGGAGATGCTTTCCCATTTTTGAGAAGGAATGGGAAGAGGTTGTAACAACCCAGCTGGAAAGTTATGTTCCCCTTTGTTTTGTTGGCAAGTTACACATTCCCAAATGTGTTGCAAGACATCCTCCTTGAGCCCTTTCCAAAAGAACCTTTCACAAATTTGCTTGTATGTCTTAAAGTATCCTTGGTGACCAGCAAGAGGTGAATCATGAGCAGCCTTCATTATCCTTATTCTTATCTTGGAATCCGGTATCAAAAAGACTCTATTCTTATAGAGGATCAGCCCATCCATTACCTTGTAATTCTCCGCCACCATATGCCCTTCCATGATGTCATTAGCAAACTGATTTTTGGCATATTCAGCTGTGATAATGTTTTTCCAATCAGCTTCCATGTGTGAAAGCAACCCACAATGTGATCCCCAAGTATTTGCCACTTTATTTCCTTCATCCTCTATTCCTTGAATTCTGATTTCTTTGTCTTTATCATAGAATTTCAGTTCTCTAATATGGTAATTGAGGGTGAATTCACCCATAGATTGTAGCCATTGGACTCCAAGAACTACTTCATCATTAGCAAGCTTAATCACAAAGAAATCATCACATACACAAGTTGGCTAGATTTTCTGCACAGCTGAAAACCTAGGCAAATCATGAGATAAATCTCCCTCATTTACTTGGTGAGGCTCCCTTGTAAGATTTTACCGAGTTGTATTTCCTAGTATCTATTTATTGGTATTACTTTAACTATGTAGCTCATGAACCATAACTAGATAGTTTGCAGCAAGTAAGCAGCTATAAGCAATATGTATAGGAAAGGGAAATAATTAAATAAAAGAAGAAAGGAAAGGAAATGTGCAGCCTAACCAATAGTTGATAGAATTGATTACATGCACATGGACGGAACAAATAGATCTTAAAACACATAATTTGAAGCAAGGGAATGTTTCGGATCTAGGTGGAAGACAACACAAAGTTTATGCATAGATCTAAAAAGAAATAAAAGACAAATGCACTTTATTGACACAAAGTTCTCCTCGGAAACCTCTTCTCTATTCCTCTCATTTACGAGAAAGTCTGCATTTCTGAGAAAGTTATCGAGGTTTCAGCTCAAAGTCTGGAACACAAGAATGCTGATTACAAATTCCGATGCTTTAACCCGTAGGTTCTTCCTCTACTTATAGTGTGTAGAGGGGAAATTACAAATGGGAAACTGCAACTGAACTAGAACATGAAGTAGTAAATGGAACATTTGACACTCATCTTCCTAGAATTCCTCTCTTAGTGACATGCATAAAGAATTTAAGCCAAAATTGTGCACATCTGTTACCAATAACTCAAAGTAATGGTTTTTAAACCAATAACTTTAATCTTACATTTTCATCCGGGAAAATAGAAAATAAGAGAAGAAAGAAGAGAAGAATGAAGATCTGCCAACTGTAACACTTATACTTTCTTTTTGTTTTGATATTGAATATACTTGTCAAACATGTAATTCAATGTCTTCCCATCTGTTTTGACAATAGCCTCTCTCTCGCTTACGAGCAAATCGTGCATGATGCTCGACAAAGCAAGCGAGTGTTAGCCTTTACCTTTTGAAACTAGGCCCATATCCCTCAACATTTGCCTAAAGCTTTATGAGTCTGCCAATTGAATCCATCGTGAAAGGCATGGTGGCTTCATCAACTTCTTTCGCACAACCAGAATAAATTCCTCACGGGAAGCAGGTAATTCATCTGGGATGCTCTTCGGCACTTCTCCCATCTTACTCTCCAACAACTGCATCCTTTTCAACATGAGCTTGAGGATCTCTACGTGGAAGGAAACTGAAATTTCTAATTGCTTCCCCTTTTCCACCAATCCACCAAGCACAATCTGCTCTGCAATCAACACATCCTTTGGCAACGAGTGTATCTTAGCTAAAGTATCCAGATGACTTTCAACAACTATGTTCTCATCTTCTATTTGTGTCATCAGTTCCTTTAGCTGAGATACTGCCCTGTGCATGTTCTCCAATTCAGCTGGTATTCGTTCGAATTGCTCTGAAGCTTGGTGAATGATTTGTTCCTTCCACTGGGCAATAGCTTTGACTGGTCCCTCGTGCATCTTCTATCTCTTGCATCGATGATTACTCACCGCTCATGTGCTAGAATGGGTTGAGAGGAAGGTTTGGCAACCTTAGCAATGATCTCACATAGTTGGAACACCTGCTTTTGAAGCTTGGCTCTCTCAGCCTTCTCTTTGTCAAGCTTAAGGAATAAAGCGTTCATTAGTGTTTGTGTATCCTGCTTTAATCCTTCGTGGTAGTTTGACCTATTAGCACTTTGGTCACTGTTATATCAGTTGTCGTGAGCTCTCCCTTGTGCTTTCCTTCTGCTGGAACTGATAACTCAACGAACTTATCTCGATTCCTCAATAATCAACCTAGAAGTCATTTTGGAAACTTTAGGTCTTCTATCTTTTCCGCCCAAACTCATCACCGTTGAAAGTCGTGTTTCTCCAGTTGATCTCGTCTCAAGCTTCGGGATTGTTTCAAAGCTAACCATGATGAAAAGTTGCTTCTTGGGAATGAGAAGTCACCGAGTGCACCACCATCTCATGCTCTGATTTTGCTCTATCCAAATTTTCCACCGTGTTATGACTACCACCCTTTGAATTGTCCAAAGACAATGCTTTTTCAAACTCCACCATTTGTGCTTTCAACTTCTCTGCATGGATAGGTGAAGACCTGAGTGGTGGAGGAGAAAATACAAATGACGCTGGATTCAAAGGAAGAACAACAAGATCTCTTTGGGGTTCTGGGGCTTTGAAGTCTTTATGAGTTGATGTTGGAGAAGTTGGAACTAGCACGATAGTTGTAGATTTGGCCTTCTCCTGTATGTGAGACTTCTTGTGGACTTTAAGCTTTTCCGGCCTTCTGTTGCTTTCACCTTTCGTGCTTTTTTTCTTTGGAGTCTCCCAGTGGTAACGTTACCGTGTGATTTGATTCATCAAAGCTTCATCTAGGAAATACCCCTTTAACAACCACCATTCAAGTGTTAACCAAAATGCGGAAGATCTTTCTTGATCGTTTGACAACCACCAATGTTTTCTGAAGAGCAGCTCTATGCCCTCCCCTACGATGGTACGAGTCAAGTATCACATGTCCATCATTTGCGAGATTTGTAGGTATCCGTGCTAAACCATAATCGGACACTTGTTGCGCAACGATAACTGCTTGAAGTCTTTCCTTCGACTTCATACTCGTTTTTGCACTTCATCCAGAAGTCTTCCAACGAAGGCACATGTGAGTATTCATGGGAGATTGTCTTCCTTGCTACCCCATATGGGTCAAAGTTCAACCGTCTTTGGGAAGAACTCGTGCTCGTACTCGAAAATCATTTCAGCTTCGACTCCTCTAGCTTTGTAGATGCTCTCCGCAAACGGTTGTAATAACCCACTATGACTTGAAACAAACCCATATACTTGTGTCAGCTTTGTAATCTTTGTGGCTTTCGAGGCTTATGTCAATTGTGGGAAGCACTCAAAAATAAGATCTTTCGTCGGTATGCCCCGTCTATCCAATTTGGAAAATATACCTGCGAGGTTCTTTGCATATGCCGGTATGAAGTCATTTTGAGGCAGTCGTCCACCTCACACTCCGGAGTTACTCACCAGATGTTGTCCACCGATGATCTCTGCCCAATTGATTATTGAATCAGCTCTGTTGATCTCAATGGTCCTCACGAAAGCATACATCCATGAGCGGAAGTTGTGAGTATTGGCTTCTCCACTTAACCTACAAAGCAATTTAGTAATATCATCCACCTCCTGCACCAAGTTGGATCGTGGAAGAGTCCTCGGGAACTTTGATGGGGACCTGGGCTTCTTCATATATCTGATGTTCATTATGCCCATGCAATTTGCTTTGTGTTTCTCCCATATGTTGCTTGCATCCAAAGACGCTAATTGCAATCTCCACCATTCGTGTCGGAATCTTGACAATAATTAATAAAGCGTGCATCGACCTAATAATTGTCTTTCTGCAAAGCATCTGGATTGTTCTTGAAAGCGGATGATATGACCTCGCACACTCCATAACAATTTCGGCAACAATTGAATTGTGACTAGAAATGCTTGATGCTTGAATAATTCCACTTTGCTTTTCATTGCCCATGAGACATGTTTTTCCGGCCCGGATGCATCAATTATTTTAGAGATGGGTTCCGGCCTATGTCTATGTCATTGATATCAGCAAATCTGGAAGCTATGCATGATTCTGGTGACCCTTCTCTTTCATCTCGCTTCATCATGGCCGAGCAATCTTTGTCTGAGCAATCTTTGTCTGTGTTCTTTTTCTTTTAATCCTGCTAGAATTCCTTTCAACTGGATCAATTTGTCTAGCAATTTCTTTAGATTCAGAAGATATATTCAATGTACTTGACATTGATTTGAACCCCCTTTCACCTGTATGAACACCGCAATTATATCGACGGATGAAGTCGAGCATGAATACTTGATTTACATCACCAAAATCTGCATATGAAGCCTGCTGCCCTAAAATTTGAGGCGTTGCTTACATGCAAAAGCGAGCATAAATATTTTTAAATTCACTGGCACTTATAGTAACATGCGAGATAATTATCGTAACATAAATAAAGCTATTCCAACCCTAGGTGCCAAACCTTGAAGCTTCCTGGCAATGAAAAACACCTTCTGATGCACAAATCCTCCTTTCCTTGGTGCCAAAACTGTCTGGGCTACAATCCTTAGCAAAAAGAATTAATTGCTTCTTCATTATGGCAGCCCATGCTTATATAACCCTCAACATTCTATTTTTAATAATTTTCCTTCCTATTCCTGACAATTTAATTAATAAACAATCATGTTTATTCACCCAAATTGGGCACCCAATTATGCATTCTGCTTGGCTGTCTTTAAATAAATTTATTTTATTTATTTTTAGCATGCATACATGATCTATTTTCAGCTCACCCTCTTGCATTGACTTTCATCCCATTCACGGCACCAAACTTAGGCGTGAGAAACTATCAATAAATATTATTAAAATCATTGTTTAATGCCTAAATGGGTCTCACTTTTGGCAAGGGTGAATGCTAAAAATAAGAAGTCAACTTTGATGGGATTTTCTACCCTGCACTGCAACTCCAAAAATCCCTTCTTTCACTTAAGTTGTTTGACTTCCATAATGAGAATTTTTACCTATGCAGGTGGTAGGTAAGAAATTCCCGCTTGTCACCCATTTGCCAAAATTCCTATTATTAAATTAAAACATCTCCCAAAAAGTGCGACTTGCATTAAAATTAGCCTCCTTTGATAAAGTGCGACTTGCATGGGTGAATAAATCTCTTTGGTGGGAAAGTTAGCTGCAGAGCAGCGTAAAAAATTCCCATCGGTGCTTTAAGTGATTTTTCTCAGTATTTTATAATGGGAATTTTTACCCTGCAAGGTAGGTAAGAAATTCCCGCCTACCTGCCGCCTCTAAAAATCCCATCGCAACTTAAATGACTTTGACTTCACTGGAAAAGGTACCTGCAAGGCGGGTAAGAAATTCCCGCTTGCCTCGCCACTACCAAAATCCCATTGTAGCTTAAATCCATTTATTCCAAAAAGTGTGACTTGTCAGAGAGGCTTTACATCATGCATGACTTCATCTTTTTGATCAACATATGCTTTACGAGGTTGATTCCTTTTGGTGCATGGGCGTAAATGATCTTCGATGTTCCGAACAATTAAACAAATTATACTGAACAAAGAACGGACCCAAGGGAATTAAACAAAAAGACCATGGGGAAAACCAAAGAAAAATGCAAAAGAAATAAATTAAAATGAAAAACGTTGCGAAGTCACGTCACAAAAACTCTGAATTCATTCCTAGTGAAAACCCTCACTGAGATTTGTGAATAATGGCATGCAAAACATCAATAGGATTCAACCGGAGCACAATTTACCTCAACGGGGCATTATTTATTTAATAAATAATTAAATAAAAATTTCCAAAATAAAACTTGGAGGAAGGATAAAATGAGTTTGGGCATCCGGGTATTTGTCGAAATTGGCTCATATGATTTCTTTGGGAGTATCTAACATAATACTGAGACATCTTTTGGCAATAAAAACACACAAAGACCCGTTATTTTAAAAAGAATGATTTTTTTCAAATGGGTAGTCCCATTTCAAGGTGAAATTTGGGGACACCAATACCTCATAATTTCCTAGAAGTGATAGCTGTCCTGTTTTCTTTGTGCATGGTATGGTGGTTCCATTGGCAATGGTTACTTGGAAGCCTTCAAAATTTCTCACCTTCAAACCCAACTGATCTGCAAGTCCCTCATTAATGAAATTATTGGTAGCGCCACTATCAATAAGAACTACCACTTTGTGACCATTGAGGTGTCCTCTTACCCGAAGGAATGGTATGCTTGGGCACTCTCTAGAGATGTAAGAGTGCTGGTTATAACCGGATCAGACTTTGATGTTCCTTCCTTTCCCAACTCAGAAATTGCTGTCACCTTCTCCACTTCATTGCCTTCTTCTTCATCTTTGGACATCACTTCTATGTAGTGTATTTGCCCCTTTCCAAGGCATCTATGTCCGGGTGACCACAGATCTCTACATGTAAAGCAAAGCTTCTTCCTTCTCAGCTCGCTTTTGGACTCTTGGTTTTTGTCTTCTTGCTTCCTTCCTTCTTGGCTGTTAGCTCCTTGAAAAGGCTTCATAGGCTGCCCCACATTTGGTACTTTAGGCTGAGATAAAGAACCCTTTGGCTGCCCTCCTATTGCTGGTCTGATCTGCCCTTTCTCACCCATGGTTTTTGATGAAAAACCAGTCCTAGGAATTGCCCCTTCAAGATCCAATGACTTCTTTATTGTTTCTTGCAAGGAAGATGGGTCAAAAGCCTTCACTAAACTCTTTAAGGGTTCAGTCAGCCCTTCTATAAACAATATCATGAGTCTCCCTTCTGAAATATCATCTACCATGACTGAAATCTTTTGAAAATCAGCAATATATTCCTCTATTGTACCTTTTTGTTTGAGCTGGGCAAGATCATGGAAGTATGCTTCCGGATCCATTCTTTCGAACCTCTCCACGAACCTTGTGCAAAACTCTTCATAGGAATGTATGCGGTGATGCCCTTGTGTCAACATACCATGATGCCACCAATCATGGGCAACTCCTTCAAGGTGAAGGGTTGCAAATTTTATTGCTTCTTCTTCCGCCATAGGTCTCAATGACAAGTATGTGTCAAGTTTTTGGATCCATGCCCTAGCTGATCCCTTTGTAGAGCCATCAAAAGTAGGAAGATTCATCTTACCCAATGCATGTTGCACCTCTCCTTTTGGCGCTAGGGTTCTTTGCCGTCCGTCCTTAATTTGACAAAATCCGTGAGAGACATTGCCTCCCGAAACTCCTCTCGGCATTTCTTGGTATTCTTCAAGAATGTGATGTAGCCACGAGCTTGTCTAGGGCTCCCTTGTGGAGCGACTTCCTCCTTAGCCATGAATTGGGGTTTGTAGGGCCTTGCAAAAGGAATTTTCTCCTTTGATTCACAAAAGTTGTAGGTAGACTCTTCCTCTTTGGCTGAACCACCACCTTGCAACTTTTGGATGGCTAGGGTAAGTTGACTCAATACCTCCATTCCTTCTTGTGTTTTCATAATTGTCTCCAATTTTTCTTCTTTAGACTCTATTGTCTTCTTCTTTTCCCTCCTATGGTAATAATTTCTGAAACCGCTGTCATCTGCCATACTTCATACCACTTTAATGTTCCTTTTTGGGGGACCCGAGGAAATAGCAAAAAGTGCTCGAATCTGATTTAGGGCACTATTGTTTTAATCCTGTAAAAATTGAACTCAAACCCTTCCTAGGGCAGCGACCTTCCTAGGGGAGAACAACCCTTCGAAATGGAGATAAACCTTGCAAAAATACTTCCAAACTTGTGCCGAACTTAATAGAAAACCGTTTTCAACATAGTTACCTAAGTCTCGGGGACAGGGGGACAACGTGCACAGAGTGATGGGGTTTCCGGGACGACAAAAAATTTCCCAAATTTTGGGGACAACAGGGTGGCTTTTAAAATAATACATAAAAATTAATATTTCAATATTTTAACTTTTTCCAATGACATTTAGGGATTTAAACTGTATTTAATGTATTTTAGGTACTTTCAAGATTATAATTTGATGTTCTTGGTAAAAATAACATCTTTTTAAAAGTAAAAACATCAAAAACTTTTGAAAGATTTTAAAAAAATAGGGGACGTCCCTCCAAGTCCTTGAAACGTTTGGGACGTCACCAAAATCTAGGGGACGCGTCCTCCTCGCATAACACCGCTTATCAATCAATTGTAGTTGTTAGAAATCAGATTTGTGTGTGAAATTAATTAATTACGGAACCCTAACCATCGACGTTTCCCAAGCTTGTTAAAACAATAGAACATTACCAAAAATCACCAAACTAGAGATATTGGCTTTAACAAAATATAGAGAATGAGATGATAATTTCAGATTTGCCAAAATGTCACCACACATACCAAAACTCTACTTCAATATAGGTCGCTCCAAGTTGAAATAAAATATAATTTGCACCAAAGAGGCAACGCATGCAAGAGAAAAATACTTTTGGTGTCCCTGTTTCATCTTGAAATCTGTGACTACCCTATCTGAAAAAAATTTCGTACTTTTAAAATAATGGGTCATTTTGTGTTTTTATTGCCTGAAAGTTCTTGTATTGTGTCAAGATATTCCCAAAGAGCCATATTAGCCATTTTCGCCAAATACCCAGATGCCCAAAATTGTTATATTCTGTCATTGGGATTTGTCTGTGGGAAATTTGTATTTAATTATTTTGAGCCTCGTTTGAGGCAATTTGCGCTCCGATTTAACCCTGTTGTGATCGTACATATCGTTATTCCCATATACCAGTAGGGTTTTAACTAGGAATGAGTTTGGGGCTTTATTTGTGACTTTTGACAATTTTTTTTTGTGTTTTTGTGTTTTCCTGTTTCGTTTTCTGTGAAATTTCTCTAGATCAATTCCTTTGCCAGGTTAGCCCGATTCTTGGCCTGGAGTATTCGGAGATCACATACGCACATTGTGCCAGAAGGAAGTCGCCATCGAGGTCCGGTTCACTGGGAAAAGGCGAAGTCGTGCACTAAAAAGCCCCTGGGGTTGGGCGCATTTTTGGAAAACAAAGGATTTAAGTGGATCATGGGAAAAATAGAAGCAACAGGCAGGTGGGATTTTATTGCCTGCCTTGCAGGGTACTTTTTCCCATGATAGAAAAGTCACTTAAGTTGTAGTGGGAAAATTAGAGGCGAGTGGGGGAATTTATTGCCTCGCCTCATTGCAGGTAAAAATTCCCATGGTGAAATAAAAGAAAAGTGACTTAAGTGAAATCATGGGATTTTATTGCCTGCCATGCAGGGTAAATAATCCCATTATAAAAGTCAAATGACTTAAGTGAATCATGGGATTTTCAGGGCTGCCTTGCAGGGTAAATAATCCCATTGTCATGTGACTTTTAAAAATAGAAATTCCTTATTCCAAAAAGTGCGACCCACCTTGGGTGAATAATAATGCATTAAATAAATATTTGTTAATATTTATTCACCCAATTTTGCGCCTGGCTTGTGAAAAAAGTCAACAAAGGGAAGTGGACAAAAGGAATTTAAAAATAGAATTCCAAAATTAAATAAATTTAATTTATTTAATGCAGCCCCATTTGGGAGAGAAATAATACTTTTTAAAGTATTAAATGATTAAATTAAATTCTATTTTCAGTGGCTATGGTCAAAGCACACTGTGAAGCTTAAGTGAAGTGAAGAGTGGATGATTAAATTAATTAAATTTAATTTAATGGATGGCTGTCCTTAATCTTGCAATTTTAGCACACCAGTTAAAGAGAAGAGCATGATTTTTAATTAATTAATTGCCAGGAATAGGAAGGGCAATTATTAATTATAGAATTATGAGGGTTATATAAGCATGGGTTGCCATAAGGATGAATTAATTAATTCACAGTGAAGAAATGCAGCCCAGAGGAAAAGTGCTCCCCATTTGGAAGAAGGATTTTGCTCAGAGAAAGGTGGATTTGATGCTAAAAGCTTCTAGTTTTGGCGCATGCTTTGAAGAAGGCTGATTTGTGTCTGCATAATTGTTTGTAGTTTTGATACAGTGCTCGGTGTGATGTTGGTAAAATTCATGCTTGCTTTGCATGCAAATAAAACGTCAAATTTTGGGGCAGCAGGCTTGAATTATGCAGATTTTTGTGATTAAAATTCACTGTGCATGCTCCGGTTGCCATCTTTGTCTGAATTAATTGCAGGAGTTAGATACAGGTGCTTTTATAAAGAAATGAACTTATATCAATGTCCAATACATTGAATATTTCCTCCGAATCTGAAGGATTATCCAGATCTGCACCAGTTTTGAAGAATTCCAATCAAATAAGAAGAAAAAGAATTGTTCAGACAAAGATAGACAAAGCTATGGCGAAGAAAGATGAAAAAGAAAGCACAACGAGTCATGCATCACTTCTAAATTTGTAGATATTGAAGACACGGATCTAGGCTCAAACCTCTTCTTGAATTGATAGAAGATCCGAGAGCAGAAAGACTTCACTCATGCGTGCGAAAAAAACTTCACTCATGCGTGCAGATTAAAAGCAAGGGGAATTATTCGAGCCGCAGCTTTTCCATCCACAAAACCTGATTGCCAAGAGTTTGTTATGCAGTGCGAGATCCATATCAGATCCATATCCAGATCAGATGCGATGCAAATCCATATGCAGATCTAGATCCAGATCTCATAGTTGCAAAAGCTTCCGGCACAAAGGCTTCATCCTCTTGTTTCGAATGCAACCCATGAAGAAGTTAGTGCGTGGAAAATTCCTTCCAAGATCTTGTGCTCCCATCTTCCAGTTGAAGCCTTCATTGAATTTTCATTCATCCGAGTGCTTTCCAGAATTTTTAATTGCTCATATGCAATTAAAAATAAAGATGATGAGTTATCTACGACAAACATTGCATTGATGCATGTACTGGAGAAGAACTGCAAAAGCTTCAAGGATAAAAGAGAAGACAAGGCGAAGGAAAAATCCAACTGTTTCCAATTCCAACTTGTTTCCAGATCCAGCTCGCTTCCAGATCCAGCTTGTTTCTACATCTTGCTTCCAGATCCAAATTTACTCCTAGATCCAGTTTGGTGAGAATCAAAGGCAAAAGAATCAGTTGTATGCAGACATGAAAAAGGACAAGACTGCAACTTTTCTCTTCCTTCTTCTTTCCTCCGACAAAATAATTGAGCGATCAATTAAATTATACAACTTAAGTGATTGGTTTAAAAGCCATTACTTGAAGAAGTCAACTACTTGGAGATAGGTGGCAGACGTGCAAAATAGAAGGTTCTATTTTTAGTTGCAAATCATACATGTCATGCAAAGAGGAATTCTAGGAGGGAGATTGCCAGTTGTTTCTTTTCCACTTCCACATGTGCCAGTTCACTCAAAGCTTCCTACTTGTAATTGCCCCTCTACATTCTATAAGTAGAGGAAGAACCTTTGGGTTAAAGAGGAGAATTTGTAAGCAGCAATCTTGTGTTCTAGACTTTGTGTTGAACCCCTGAGAGCCACTTGGAGCAAAGGAATACAAAGGAGTAGGTTTCTGGAGAACTTTGTGTCACGGTGTACTGTGTTTCTTGCTTTTAATCTTAGATCTCTTAATAAACTTTGTGTTATTTTAGATCTAGATCTAGAGCTGCCTTTGTTTTAGAATTTTGTGTTTATATCTATTGGATTCTTCTATGTGCATGCAACCAGCTTTACCATCTACTGATTGGGATGCACATCTTCCCCATTTCTTCTATGTGTTTATGTAATTACCTTCTTCTATAAATTTTCCTTTCTTTAAAACAATTGCTTACTTGCTGCAGAACTATTCAGTTATGGTTCATGAACTGAGTAGTTAAAGTAAAACCCCATTTAGATATTAACATACTTTAATTGACAAATCTGACACGGGAGCCTCACCGGTAAAATGAGGGAGATTTATCTCATGACTGCCTAGGTTTTGTGCTATGTAGAAAATCTAGCCAACAACTTTATTTCGTTTCAAACCAGCTTGCACACCAAAAACCTCATGAAGGGTTTTCGTCCTTCACAAGTTTCCCAACCAAGGGTTTTCGTCCTTGGAAGAGATCCTCATTAAAGGTGTTTCGTCCTTGAGAGAGAGTAAAAGGGCTACACTAGCCAACTTTCACCAAAATAAGAATAATCTCCAAAACATGATTCATTAATGCCCAAGCACCTTTAAATACGCATAAGGAGTGCTTTAAAATGATATTATATCATGATCGACCCGTTAAGTAATTGCTTTTAAATATTAAAAGAGTAATTGGAGCCTACATGCTCATATTACCATTATTACTAAACTACTAAAGATTCACTATTGGAGCATAGTGCTTCCATAGGATAAATGATAATAAATGAAAACAACTATCTAAGAACAATAGAAATATAATTCAGGTTTCCCCTAGCTTTTCTCTTTAAACCCATGGGGAAAGAATGGGTTAGGGTCTTTAGAAATCATCCGCTTAAAAGGGACATGACATTCAACTCCTCCCCGATTCTGCTTTGATGGTACCCAAACTTGAGATCTAGTTTTGTAAAATAAACAACTCCATTTAACTCATCTAACAATACATCAATCACATGAATGAGAAACTTATCGTTGATGGTGAGCTTATTTAGCTCTCTATAGTTTGGGGACATGCAAAAATTGTCCTCCTTCTTACACACCATGACCATTCAAGAAGAATATGGACTTTGATTGTGATGAATAATACTTGCCTCAAGCATCTCCTCTACCATTCACTCAATCTCATGCACTTTTGCACATACGGGTACGTGTAAGGTTTGATGTTGGGTAGTTGGCTCTCATATACAAGTTGAATGGTATGGTCATGATCTCCTTTAGAAAGAAATCCTTTTACCATGTCATTAAATGCTACTAAGTGCTTGTCAATTATAGCTTGAAGATGGATGTTGTGGAGATGCTTATGGTTGAGCTTTGAATGAAAATAAATGTTCCACAAATCTAACCAACTCTTTTTTGAACAACTTTTGGATTTGATGAGAGCTCACCATCTATGGAGCCTTCACTCGAGTCCTCTCAACTTGAGTGTCTTACCCTCAAGCAAAAGCTTATGGAAAGCTCTTGGAAGTTCATCTCTATTGTGCCCAAAATAGTAAGCCATTGGACTCCCAAAACTATATCTGCTCCACCCATGAAAATGTAAAACATAGGGCTCTTAAAAATTTAGTCCCTTATTGCTAGTTTGATATTGATGACATTTTTTTGAACAATAGACTTTATCATTGTTAGCAATCATGACTCGATATTCAAGTGCCAAAAAAAAAGTAATTCAAACGTGCAACCTATTTCTTGGTGAAATTTTGAGTACTCCTTTAGCATCGATTAACACTATCACCCCTTGTTTCTTTAGAAATCCACCTTGAGGGTATGTGGGGCACTAGTCCCGATAGTGAATGAAAAGAGATGGTTGGTTGAGTGTCCTATGGTGCTTTCTCCTATTCCTCTTTCACCTTAGATTCTTCTTCTTCTTCCTCTTCTATGGCTCTTTCAAAGTAGAATAGTTTCTTCTTTGCACATTTATGTTCTTGGTATTTGTTATCACAATTAAAATATAATCCTTTATCCTTGTTTGCTTCTAATTGCTAAGGTGTTTATCTCGGTTAAAAGTTGAAGTACGAATGTGTCCGATTGCTATGATTTTGTGATGCCGTGAATGCCTTACTTTTTGTAGAAAAAACCTTTTCCTCTACTTTTCTTGCCCCAATATTAGAAGTTGTAAATGAAGGTGGATCAATCAAGTGTACTTCACGTTGAATGTGATCCTTTATTCCACCTAAAACTTGGTCTTTCAAGTTCTTTGTATCACTCTCCAACCTTTGGTTTATAGGTGTCCATGAACTTCTTTCAATATAATCCGATGGTGCACTTGATTTGTCTTAGCTTGATGGGCTTAAGTAGTTATCCGCCAAGTTGATATTATATTGTGATATAAGATCCTTTGTAAAGGTAGAGCACCCGAGATACAATTCTTTTTCTTATTTTGATCTTGTTGGTTAGATTTTCCGCACAGTTGAAAGCCTAGGCAAATCATGAGATAAATCTCCCTCATTTACTTGGTGAGACTCCCGTGTAAGATATTGTGATTGTATTTCCTAGTATCTATTTGTTGGTATTACTTTAACTATGTAGCTCATGAACCATAGCTAGACATTTTTGCAGCAAGTAAGCATCATTATCAATATATGTGGAAAGGGAAATAATTAAATGCGAGAAGGAAAGGAAATGTGCAACCTAACTAATAGTTGACAAGTTGATCACATGCACATAGGCAAAAACAAATAGATTTTAAAATGTAGAATTTGAAGCAAGGGAAAGTTTCAGATCTAGATCTAAGACAACACAAAGTTTATGCATAGATCTAAAAAGAAATAAGAGACAAATGCACTGTTGACACAAAGTTCTCCGGAAATCTCTTCTCTATTCCTCTGCTTGTAAAAAGCTATCAGGGGTTTCAGCTCAAAGTCTGGAACACAAGAATGTTGATTACAAATTTCGATCCTTTAACTCGTAGGTTCTTCCTCTATTTATAGTGTATAAAGGGCAATTACAAATAAGAAGCTTTAAATGAATTCCCGCATGTAGAAGCTATAGAAAAGGTAGCAGTGACAATCTTCCTCCTGAATTCCTCTTTGCATGACATGCATAATTTTTAACTGAAAATAGAACCTTTTATTTTGCATGTCTGCCACCTATTTCTAAATAATTGACTTCTTCAAGTAACAAATTTTAAACCAATCACTTAAGTTTTATAATTTAATTGATTGCTCAATTACTTTGTCGAGAAAATAAAAGAAAGAAGAAGAAAGAGGAAAAGAAATTAGAAGAAAGTTGCAACACTTTCAGTCTTGTTCTTTTTCCATATTCTACATGCGGTTGACTCTTTTGCCTTTGATTCTCATCAAATTGGATCTAGAAGCAGCTGATTGTGATTTGCTTGTAGGTATTGCCTTTGACTTGTCTTCCCTCTTATCCTTGAAGCTTTTGCAGTTCTTCTCCAGTACATGCACCAATGTAATGTTTGCCATAAATAATTTAGACAAAACTCATCATTTTTATTTTTAATTGCATATGAGCAATTAAAAATTCTGAAAGCACTCCGGGTGAAGGAAAGTACAAGTAAATTCAATGAAGGCTTCAACTAGAAGATTGGGAGCACATGCACAAGCTCCTGAAAGGAATTTTCCATGCACTGACTTCTACATGGGCTTTGTTAGAAACAAGAGGATGAATTTTTGTCGAAGCCTTTGCAATTATGAGATTTGGATCTGTCAATTAAATCGGTGATAGGTTCAGGGCCTATGTCTATATCATTGACTTCAGCAAATTTGGAAGCTATGCATGATTTTGCTGATCCTTTTCTTTCATCATGCTTCATCATGGCTGGAACAATCTTTGTCTGAGCTCTTTTTCTTTTAATTCTGTTGGAATCCCTTGTAATTGGATCAATTTGTGTAGATCTGGCAATTTCTTCAGATTCGAAGATATATTCAATGTACCTGACATTGATTTGAACTCCCTTTTACTTATATGAGCACCTGTGATGAATACTTGCAATTAATTCAGACAAAGATGGGTCTAGGGCATGAACACTTGATTTTTATCACCAAAATCTGCATATAAAGCCTGCTGCCCTAAAATTTGAGGCTTTGCTTGCATGCAAAGCAAGCAAAAATATTATTTAATTCACTTGAGCACATATACCAACATGCAAATGCTTAGAATGACCAAAATTAGGCTATTCTAACCCTAGGCGCCAAAATGGAAGCTTCCCAGTAGTGGAAAATAAACTTTAATGCAAAATCCTCCTTTTGGTGCCAAAACCTGTTTGGGCTGCAATCCTCATCAAAAAGAATTAACTGTCTCTCCCTTATGGTGTCCCATGCTTATATAACCTCCAACATGCTATTTTTAATAATTGCCTCTTCCTATTTCTGCAATTTAATTAATTAATAGCCATGTTTATTCATCCAATTTGGGCGCCCAAGTCTGCATGCTGCTGGTTGTTTTTTAAATAATTTATTTTATTTATTTTTAGCATGCATCCTTGACTTCTCCTTAGCTCTTCCACTTGCATTGACTTTCCTTCTATTTATGGCGCCAAAATTGGGTGAATAAACCATTAATAAATATTATTAAATGCATTGTTATGCACCCAAAGTGAATCACACTTTTTGGCAAGAGGAATTGCTTAAAATAAGAAGTCAACTTGATGGGAATTTCCACCCTGCACCGCAGGTCCAAAAATCCCTTCTTTCAATTAAGTTATTTGACTTTCATAATGGGAAATTTTATCCTGCGCAAGGTAGGTAAGAAATTCCGCTTTTTGCTTTGCCATTGCAAAAATTCTCACTGGCAAATTAAAATATCTCCCAAAAAGTGCGACTTGTATTAAAAATAACTTCCTTTGCTAAAGTGCGACTTGCATGGGTGAATAAACCTCTTTAGTGGGAAAAGTTAGCCTTTAAGGCTGACAAAAATTCCCATCGGTGCTTTAAGTGATTTTTCTTTATTTTATAATGGGAATTTTTACCTTGCAAGGTAGGTAAGAAATTCCCCCCTGCCTGCCGCCTCTAATATTCCCATTGCAACTTAAGTGACTTTGACTTCATGGGAAAAAGTACCCTGCAAGGTAGGTAAGAAATTCCCGTCTGCCTACTACTACCAAAAATCCTATTGCGACTTATATTTATTTATTCCAAAAGTGTGACTTGCCTAGAGAGGCTTTTTCTCTCTGTTTCAAAAATCGCGATTTATCGGCGATAAATCGTTTGCAACCATGAAAACGATATATCTTCTGAAAAATCGCGATTTTTGATATGGCGATAAATCGCGATTTTTGGTGATAAAATACAGTCGAAAATCGTGGTAAATCGTGGATAAAATCATGGAAAATCGTGGAAAATCGCGGGTGAAATCGTGGCCCCAAATCTGAGTCGTTTTTTCACTTGCGCGGTTCGGGTTTCCTCCATTCTCCTCTTTTCCGTTTTTGGAATTTCTTTCCTTTTTTGGCATATTTTTCCTTTTGGCATATTGCACTGTGATGAATACTTCCGGGTTTGCTCCCGTGGATGTATTTCATGCCTTCCAAGAAGATTTTCCTCATCCCGAGTAATTTCACACAGATCACCACCTGTGTTCTCTAAGAAAGCCATTTTTCCCATTAATTTTCATCAAACTGTGGCTCGGTAATAATGTGGTTTCCCTTGTGGCTCCTTGAGGTGATCTACTTTATTGCAGCCTCTTGTTTCTCGTTACCATGTGGCCTCTGTGAAATTCACACTCTCAAAGTGCTTCTATAACGCTTTCTTGATTTGGGACATATGGCAGCCTCACAACAACTCAAGGTCACTCACTTTCGTTGCCTTCTCCCCTTTTCTTTGCGACCTCCATGACTCCAGGATTGTGACACATGTCACAATCTTGACTTTTTTATACAACACACCTCTGTTGACCCTTGACTCAAAGAATTTTCAGGATGCTACCAAGTGGTGTCACCCAGTGTTTTTGCACTTGTGAACTTTCTCCCTCCTTCGCTTTATGGCTTCACACTCTCCGTGGATTCTATTGAAAGATTTCTTGAGTCGGTGCCAAGTGTCACCAATTTGGGCTGTCACTGCCTCGCACCACTTTGAATCCAATTTGTAAAACATTTGGTGCTTCCGAGACCTTGTGACTCCAAAACTCCAAAAGGGCGCCATGTGGCACTACATCTCACCCATCAAAATCGCATTTGGCCCTTGCAAACCTTTCTCCTTAGCAAAATGGACATTATACGTCCAATAGATAAGTGTGTTAATATAAAAAAACACTTACTTTTTCTCGACACTTTGCATGTGGGATAAATCTCTTTCACTATGATCTCCTTTTGACGGTATTTCCGCCATGGCAGTCTCTTCTTAATCTTGTAATTGGCTTCCTCCAACTTCACAGAATTCCTGTGGGCCTATGTCTTGATGGGTTCTTGAATGTTTATGGCTGCTTTAAGGCTCATGTTTCACAGTGACTGACATTAGGGCTTGCGCCGAGTTCTTAGACATCTCCTGTGGCCCTAGATGCTCCTGCATCAGGCTCTTGGGGTAAGAATTTGAATGCGAGCACCTGCTCACATGCTTTATCCCCTCAACTCCTCATTCTGCGGCCATTCTTCGCAGTTTTCTCCTCCACTTCCCTGGCTGGTTTCCTTTTCGCCTCTTATCCTTCTCTCCATACTGTTGTGCAACGCCACAGACCCTTAGGTCTCCTTTCCTCATTCCTTTTCTCCTTCGTCTGTTTGCTTTCTTCTTTCCTCTATCAGTTCTGGAATGATTTTCCTTTCTCTTCCTTTGTGCAATCTGAATTGCACACTCTGGCTTTCTGATCCCTGCAAGGGATTCTCCACCTTTTCTACAGTTCACGGGCTTAATTATCTCTTCTTCTGCAGCCTCTTCACCAGTTCGGGCTTCTGTAGTGGCACTTCTCTTTCCATACCCTGCACCTACACTCAAACACTCTGAAACATGGTTAGAACAAAAGTAAGAGGACTTGAGCAATCCTTCTGCATGCTTGCAGGTATGCTCCATGGCTTATTCTTGCAATTTGCTGTCTCTTTTGCAGCATTCTTCACCTTATCATGGGTTACTGCCATGCCTCTATGCTCACACTGCCCATTCTTTCACAAATCCTCTCAAGTGCAGAAGTTTGCACTTCTTGCTCATCTTCACTCTTGGATTCATGTGTTCCAAAAGAGTTCTTTCTGCTTGTCTGCTGCTACCTTTTCCTTGCATCTGTTGTTAACATCTCATTGATTCACAGAAGTCTGTCCCACCCTGTCCTCTTCATCTTGTTCCTGTGCAGCACATTGCACTTCAGCTATAGCATCACCACTCTCTTCACTTATTACTCCCACCCATTCAGGATTTGGTGCACTAGCGTGTACCTCAGTCATCTTCACACTCTCCTCTTCTTTAGAAACAATCTGATCAGCTTTATCACCTGCCATTGCCTGGAGAGTGATTTTTATCATTTGACATTATAAAGCAATAATTATTTAATTATTTAATTATGTAATTTATCTAATTTAATTCCCACAACGCAAAATAAAAAAAAGGGGATTAATTAAATAACTTTTGGCTGGCTTTTAATATTAAGATCACCCTTAGAAAGGGACACCCACCCTAGAGAGGATAAAGTATTTTTATTTAATGATTTCCCTCTCCTAGGGATTTCGAATTTTGTGCCTCCTTGTTTATAAAAGGAGAGCTTGGGATCATTGTGAGACTTATGTTGGATTGATCATTTGATTTCACTCCATGCTTGGAGTATTGGGATGTATGCCCATGGGATGTATGCCCTAGTTCTTGCATTGTGCTTTGTCTCATTTGGATCCATTATTGAAGAATATTGAAGACTCATTGTTCTCTCCATTGTGCTCTCTTGTGTTGAATAAATTTATGTATTGTCTCTCCATTTTAAGCATTGGTGACTTGTCTAGAGCTAAGTTACTGAAGCGTTTTGGATACGGGAGCGGGAGCGGGAGCGGGTATCCGATCTGGAAAGCGGCAAATTTTTTTGACCACTGGATACGGTGTGTAGGATACGGTGAGTACAAAAACTATATAAAAATTAAAAATATATAAATCTCAACCTTCTAAATAGGAATTTAATTATAAACCACATATTATGTATATGAAAAACAAGATAAAAGACAAGTTATACTATTAACTATAAATTTATAATAATGTACAGTATATACAAAACGAATAAAATTAAATTCAGAAGATTCTTTGGAAGATCATGCAAGAAGTTGCTTGGTCCAAAAAGGTGCAAAAATGGATTTTATGAAAATAAGAAAAATATCGCCATCAATGCATAGAGCTCGAGAAAATATACACTTTTAGAGAAAATACGACACAAATACGAGCCACGAGATGAAAGTTATGGCTCATCCAAGTTTTCTTTTGCTACATCTTCCGGACCCTTTTCAAAAATGGCAAATTTTTTTCCATACTTATGCGTTTTTTCACCGAAAATCCAAACACGGAAAAAATTGCCAAAACAAGAAAAAAGCGAAATCGCGCCAAAAAAGGAAAAAAACGGAATCGCGAGCTTGCCGCTCCTCGCCGCTCCCATGCCGCTCCCGTATCCTCGCCGCTCCGGTACCCGCTCCCGAGGCCTTCTTGATGCCGTTTCCTGGTAACCTAGGTCTAGAGTATTGACGCATTTTATTGAGAGTAAAATCTTCATGTTATTGAATATTGTGAAGGGTTTTATGGTGATTTATGATCTGTTGGTTATTATTGCATTAAGTAGAGCCATAACATTTGCATAAGTGGTTGTTTGGGCATGTTTGGGTGTCTTTGAGGTAGATCTTCAATCTGATCTGAATTGGCATAGTTTTCTAAGTGTGGAACAACTATTTTGGGTGTGTTGAAAGGTTAGAAAGTGCTGCAAATAATTTATGCAATTTATTCTAACCCTAGCGACTTGCATTCAGATTTTGGGGGCTATTTTGAAGGGGTTTCAGTGATCTAAAAATTCAGATCTAAGGTGCAGTGGAAAGCCCTAGATTTCTAGTTCATTTTGCATCTTGTTTCATGCAAAAACTCCAAGTATTGAGTAAGATATTAATTTTTGAAGTTTCAGCTGTTTTGGGTGCATTTTAATTGATTAACTGCTGTTATAAAAATCAGATTTGCAGTTTGGGGTCAATTTAATATTGAATGTGGTTGTAAAAATTAGGAGAAATAAGGAGAAGGTGATTTCATAATTTTTGGAGTGGATTTGATGCCCTAAATGTGTTGGGCGACCTACTTTTTAGGGCAAAATTAGGGTTTCATGTTTCTATGCAAAATCTAGTTTTAGAATATTATTCTTCGTATTTTTGTGGCCCAAAATCCGAATTTTGAGAATTTTTGCTTGGATGGTTAAGCGGAAATAATTTTGGAAGATTATTGCATTGGGGTTTGAATATTAATTATTTTTAGCTGTTAAAAATTTGATTTGAATGTATTTAAATTCCGATTTTTTTCTTCCAATTCATCCCACCACCTTGGCTAGTTCCAACCCTATTTGAGTTCGAAATAGCTGACATTGGGATATTTTAGATTGAAACAAAAGGGTTTTCCCATTCTTTGCTTAATCTCGATAGTATTTCTCGAATTTCCAAATTGTCCTTTAGAAGGGGACATTACACTAATTCTATTATGCATCATCGTAACTATCTTCAACCCGTCATTTAGACTTCTTGCTTTGACGTTCTCTCGTTTTCCTTCTTGTAGCCATCTTTTCTATTCTCTCAACAACAAACACCTTTTATGTTGTAAATGTTCTTCTAGACACAACACACACACAAAGTCTCTTACTTGGACTTGTTCCCACAAATAAGACATGGTTGTGGCCTCTGACACAACTGCTTGTTTCAATATTCCACACAAATCACTATTTAAACTTAAATCTGGTTCTCTACCCACCTAATCTCGATGGAGAACATAAACTCACACCCCTAGTGACCTCTACGCATTGTTTTGATAATGGAGGACACTCCACACACTTTCTCTCGTGTTCTTTGCTGTCCCTTGCCCTCTTCCCAATTTTCTCAAGCTAGAGGACTCTTTGAACACACCCACATTGGTGTCTCCAGTTTTACCTTGAAATCGAGACCACCCCCATGTTTAAATTTTTTTCGTTTTTTTTAAAATAACGGGTCTTTTGTGTTTTTATTGCCGAGAAGATGTCTCTATTATGTTAAGATATTCCCAATGAATCATATGAGCCAATTTCAACAAATACCCAAATGCTTTGAAACTCATTTTATCCCTTTGCATGAGTTTTGTCTCATGAAATTTTTATTTAATTATTTATTAAATAAATAAAGCTCGTTTGAAGTAAATTGTACTGCGGTTGAATTCTGTTGAAGTTTTGCATGCGCATTCACACATCTCAATAGGGTTTTCACCAGAATGAATTTAGAGCTTTATGTGACTTCTCGCAACGTTTTTTGTTTTTTTTATTTATTTCTTTTGCGTTTTCTTCGGTTTTCTCGTTGTCTTTTTGTTTAATTCCCCGGGTCCATTCTTTGTCTTGTAGATAGTCTTTAATTTCTGGAACATCTCAAGATCATTTTTGGCCTCTGCACTTTACAAGGAATCAGCCTTAGAAAGCAAACTTTTGATCAAAAAGATAAAGTCAAGCACAAAAAGTGTAATGTCCTCTTTTTCGAGACATTATTAATATTTATTTTTCATTTGCATTGTAACCCCTTGGCATGCCTAGCGCTACAAGTGGGAGTCTTTTTAGTTAGTTTAATGTGCACATAGGTTAGTTACTTTTATTTATTTAATTAAAAATAAATAAAGTGCACATAGTCTTAGTATTAAATATTTTAATGAGAGTTTATGTTTTCCCTCCAAAAGGGAAAGGTAGGTCTTTATTGGATATTGCACCCCTTAGTTCTATAAAAGGGAGGTCGCATTTCCTTAGAGGGCATGTTGATGAATTATTGATTTCACTCCATGCTTGGAGAATTGGGATGTATGCCCATGGGATGTATGCCCTAGTTCTTGCATTGATCTCTCTCTTATTTGGATCCATTATTGAAGATTATTGAAGACTCCATTGTTCTTTCCATTTTGCTCTCTTGTGTTGAAGGTGTTTGTGCGTGATATTCTCTCTAGCTTTGGCGACTTGTCTAGGGTATTGGCGCATTTTATTGAGGGTAAAATCTGCATGTTATTGAGTATTTTGAAGGGTTCTAAGTGCTGGAAATTATTTATGCAATTTACCCTAACCCTAGCGACTGGTTTGGAATTTCGGGGCTGATTTGAGTGGGTTCTAGTGCATGCAAAGATCTGATATTTATTTTGATGAGAAGCTCATAATTTTCCTTTCTACTGCATTTGGTTTCAAGTTAAAAGAGTTAGTATTTTGGGAGTTATTAATTTTCAAAGTTTCAGCTAATTTTCAGCAGTTATTATTTATTATTTTTACTTCTGCAAATTGTATTGGATAAAGGAGTGTAAATACCAACTGGATTGCCCATCAAACCCTCACCTTGGCTCACTCCAACCCTATTTAGGTTGTATTAAAGCTGACACTAGGGTTCGTTGAGGTAAACCTAGGAGGGTTTATCTTCTAAGTGTTTATTTTTGCAAGTATTTAATAATAATCAGTTAATATCCTATAAGGGGATATTACAAAAAGCCTCTCTGAGCAAGTCACTTTTTGGAATGACTAGATCTAAGCTGCAATGAGATTTTTGGTAGTGGCAGGCGGTGGGAATTTCTTACTTGCCTTGGAGGGTAAAAACTCCCATTATAAAAGAAAAATCACTTAAAGCACCGCGAGAATTTCTTACCCGCCTTAGTAGGGTAAAAATTCCCATGATGAAAGTCAAACCACTTAAGTGGAAGAGGGGATTTTGGAGCTGCAGTACAGGGTGGAAATTCCCATCAAGTTGACTTCTTAATTTAACTACCCTTGCCAAAAAGTGCGACCCACCTTGGGTGAATAACAATGCATTTAATAATATTTATTAATGGTTTATTCACCCAATTTTGGCGCCATCGATAGAAGGAAAGTCAATGCAAAAGGATGAGCTAAAGAGAAGTCAATGATGCATGCTAAAAATAAATAGAATACATTATTTAAAAAGCAACCAACAACATGCGAGACTTGGGCACCTAAATTGATGAATGAACATGGTTATTAATTAATTAAATTGCCAGAAATAGGAAGAGGCAATTATTAAAAATAGCATGCTAGAGGTTATATAAGCATGGGATGCCATAAAGAAGAACCACTTATTTATTTTTGATGAAGATTGCAGCCCTAACAAGTTTTGGCTCCAAGGAAAAATTTTGCATTAAAGAATATTTTCCACTACTTGGGAAGCTTCCAGCTTTTGGCGCCTAGGGTTAGAATAGCTTAATTTTTGTCATTATAAGTATCTCGCATGTTGGTATATGTGCCCAGGTGAATTAAATAATATTTTTGCTTGCTTTGCATGCAAGCAAAAGCTCAAATTTTAGGGCAACAAACTTTATATGCAGATTTTAATGATAAAATTAAGTATTCATGCCCCGACTCCATCTTTGTCTGAATTAACTGCAGGTGTTCATCATAGGTGCTCATATTAGTGAAAGGAAGTTCAAATTAATGTTAGATACATTGAATATATCTTCCAAATCAAAAAAATTGTCATATCTCGCACAAATTGATCCAATTGCAGGATTTTGACATAATTAAATGAAAAAGAGCTTAGATAAAGATTGTTTCAGCCATGATGAAGCATGATGAAAGAAAAGGATCAACAAAATCATGCATAGCTTTCAGATTTGTTTTAGTCAATGATACGAGACATAGGTCCTGAACCTATCACTGATTTAATTGATGAGATCTAAATCTCATAATTACAAAGGCTTCGACAAAAATTCATCCTCTTGTTTCTAACAAAGCCCATGTAGAAAGTCGAAGCATGAAAATTCCTTTCAGGAGCTTGTGCATGTGCTCCCAATCTTCCAGTTGAAGCCTTCATTGAATTTACTTGTACTTTCCTTCACCCGAGTGCTTTCCAGAATTTTTAATTGCTCATATGCAATTAAAAATAAAAATGATGATTTTGTCCAATTATTTACTGACAAACATCAGACCTTTGGTGCATGTCTTTGGAGAAGAACTGCAAAAGCTTCAAGGATAAGAGGGAAGACAAGTCAAAGGCAATACCCGCAAGCAAATCACAGTCAGCTGCTTCTAGATCCAATTTGGTGAGAATCAAAGGCAAAAGAGTCAACCGCATGTAGAATATGGAAAAAGAACAAGACTGAAGTGTTGCAACTTTCTTCTAATTTCTTTTCCTCTTTCTTCTTCTTTCTTTTATTTTCTCCGACAAAGTAATTGAGCAATCAATTAAATTATAAAACTTAAGTGATTGGTTTAAAATTTGTTACTTGAAGAAGTCAATTACTTGGAAATAGGTGGCAGACATGCAAAATAAAAGGTTCTATTTTCAGTTAAAAATTATGCATGTCATGCAAAGAGGAATTCCAAGAGGAAGATTGTCAGTTGCTACCCTTTTCTATAGCTTCTGCATGCGGGAATTCATTTAACGCTTCTTATTTGTAATTGCCCTTTATACACTATAAATAGAGGAAGAACCTATGAGTTAAAGGATCAGAATTTGTAATCAACATTCTTGTGTTCCAGATTTTGAGCTGAAACCCTTGATAGCTTTTTGAAAGTTGAGGAATGAAAGGAGCAAATTTCCGGAGAACTTTGTGTCAATGGTGCATTTTGTTTCTTATTTCTTTCTAGATCTATTCATAAAATTTGTGTTATTCTAGATCTAGATCTAAAACTTTCCTTTGCTTTGAATTATGTATTTCATGATCTATTTTTTTTAATCTATGTTAATGTGATCAACTCTGTAAACTATTGATTGGGTTGCACATCTTCTCTCCTTTCTTCCCGTTTCCTATTATTTTCCTCTTCTGCAAATATTTCCTTTCTCTTACAGCTACTTGCTTGTTGCAAAATTGCCTAGCTATGGTACATGAGCTTTGTAGTTAAAGTAATACCAACAGATAGATACTAGAAAATATAATTGGCAAAATCTTACACGGGAGCCTCACCGGTAAATGAGGGAGATTTATCTCATGACTACCTAGGTTTTCATCTTGTGCAGAAAATTTAGCCAACACACATCCTTTACTCAATCTTTACACTCGTCGGAAGATGTTTCCAATCACATATGGTCCCTCTTGAGTGTTTTCTATGCACAACAATTCTTACAATGTGGGAAACATACCCAAAACAACTCACAACAACAAATCTTTGTAGGAGACTCTCCTACACCCTCACAACTCATAGCTTATAACTTGTCTCTGACAACTCACATTTATCTCCACGAGCTTTAACTGTGCTCTGAAACCAGATTGTTGCAGTCAAGGTAGTGGTTCCAATTGAATGAGTAACCTTAGCCTTGCAGCCAGAGACTATCCCAGTAATTCCTTTACCAGTCTCTATGCAGCTTTACCAGATTCTTACCTTCAACACAACATTCAAAATGATAATAGGACTCAAGAGAACTCATAGACCAAAATTTCACCTTGTTTCATTTTCATTTCTCTCTCTCGGGACAATTACAATCTTCCCATGACACTTGGCCAACACTATTGACCTTCTACATGCACTTTTATGAGCTTTCACTTACAAACATAGTTCTAAATCTATGTCCATTCTTAGTGAGCCACTTCCTACACTAAACCATTATGCTCTAAGCACTTACAATTCTTCTCTAACACCTATCAGGTGTATTCTATAGTCTTATACACTTCTCGGTGAACCTGCATCTCCACCAACCTTTAGCCAACTTTTAACATCCTTCAACAATAGCCAAAATGGCTCTAAATAAACACAATTGAGATTCAAAGATGTGGGCTTCTCCCCAAAGGAATTAAAAACTCATAAATGAACAGGTGGGATGTGGCCTCATCATCCAAATTAAATGCAAACTCTTATGGGAATGCCTATAGCGGCTCTGTAGTTGTGATTGCTTCCCAGATGCCTTTAACGCCTTCAAAGAGGACATTCCTCATCCAGCATAATTTCTCATAGATCACAACTTGTGCTTTCTAAGAAAGCTGTTTTCCCCATGAATGTTCACCAACCGTGGCTCTGTGATATTGTGGCTGCCCTTGTGGCTCCTTTCTGGTGGTTTACTCTTTGGCAGCCTCTTGTTTCTTGTTTCCACGTGGCCTTTGTGAAATTCACACTCTCAAAGTGCTTCTATAATGCTTTCTAGCTTTGGGACAAATGGCAGCCTCATGACAACTCGAGGTGACACACTTTCTGTGACCTCTGTGAGTGACTCTCCGGGATGGTGACACATGTCACAATCTTGACATTTTTCACAGCATGCCTCTGTTGACCTTTGACTCAGAATTTCCAGGTTGCTGCCAAGTGGCAACACCTCAGTCTTTTTGTACTTGTGATCTTTCTCCCTCCTTTGCTTTGTGACCTCGAACTTTCTGTGGACTCTGCTGAGAGATTTGTAGATAGATAAGATAAAATAAATATATTAATGTCCAACGAATGACCACAAAAGTAGGTCAATGGGACT
Source organism: Taxus wallichiana var. yunnanensis (assembly GCA_018340775.1). Lineage (NCBI taxonomy): Eukaryota > Viridiplantae > Streptophyta > Pinopsida > Cupressales > Taxaceae > Taxus > Taxus wallichiana. Next base: position 347,483,357 of record CM031234.1, on the reverse strand, counting down.
GCAGCCCAAACAATATACAAAGTGCGAGCAGGGACAACTCAAAACGAGTTCCCAAAAACCAAAAAGAAGAGAAAAGACAGCAGAAAGGAAACCCGAAGCTAAATGCCCCCACATGCGGGGGCAAAGGAGCAAGCGGGGGAGAAAAACGACAGAAGCGAAGAAGAGAATGAAAGGGGGGCAAGTGAGGACCAGAGGTCTAATCAGTTCACTATGAACCATCTTGGACTCTCACTGCCTTAGTTCACTGTGAACCCAATTTCTGAAACACTCCACACTTCCGAGACCCCGTGACTCTAGGACTCCAAGATGGCACCACGCAACACTCCATCTAACCCTTCAAAATTTCACTAGGTCTTTTTCGAGCCCCTTCTCCTTAGCAAAATGGATTTTATATGTCCATTACATTATATAAGTGGTTTAATATAAAAACATTGATCTCTTCTTGATGCTCTGCATTTCAGATAAATCCCTTTCCTATGATCTCCTTTTTGACGTCATTTCCGCTATGGCGGTCTCTCCTCAAGCTTGTAAATGACTTCTTTCGACTTCTCTGACTCCACAAATTCCCATGGGCCTAGCACAAGCTTCTCATACCTATCTCTATGGGTTTTTGAATGTTTACTGCTGCTTTGAAATTTATGTTTCATAGTGACCGCCATTTGAGATTACTCCGAGCTCTTAGACATCTCTTCTAACCCTAGATGCTACTACATCAATAGCCAAGCCAACTAGATCTGCCTTGGAACCCATCATGTCTTGCATCCTGTTCAGATCTACCATAGTGGCCATACTTGATAAACTTGTACTGATCTGGTTTACTCTTGTTTCCATATGGATAAAACAGTCTTCCAAAGTTGAGCCTCATCCCCTTTTGAATCTGTATCATCTTTGTTAGAAGTCTTTCCCTGGTGTGGCTTGACTCTTGCCCCACTTCCGGTAGAAGCGCCTGCCATGATGCAACTTGTCCAATGTAAAACATTTAGGAAGTCAGACAACAAAGCTATATTTATGAAGGGTGAAGTACCCACTACAGACTTTTGTTTTATCTCAGACTCCTTGATGCAAACAAAACCTTAAATTCCTCCTAGGTCAAAAGATTTTGATTTTGACCCACAACAAGACTGAACAAGCAAAGTGATGAAAATTCCCACCCAACATAACAATATCTAAGAAAGTATTTTTTTTTGGCAAGGTAAAGAACTGATTTACCTGAAATAGTGCTTTGTGCTTGCCTCCAAAGCTCTAATGCACCACAAAACGTTCTCCAAAATGAAGCTTGATACCACTTGTAATGAACTTCTTTGTTAGGAAATATTTAATTAGTGCTCTCATTATTCTATATTGTAATATTATTAATATGAGTTATATTATAACTCATTATTAATAATACAGGTTTGTTATATTGTTTCAACAATATAATTTTGTTATACTCGTAATGATATTAACGGGTTGTTTTGTTGTGTGACTTCCTGGTTTGTAGGAAGTCAGTTTTCTATTTCCATGGCTATTTATTAGCCTTATTATTATTTGTAATCAGGTCGAATACAATATCAGATAATTATTATTTTGCTGTGATGAAATTCGTTCTGCTCTTTCATGTGGTACCAGAGCAGGCTACGGTCTGTGCATATGCCGTTTAGTGGAGATTGTCATGCTTGTTCAGTTTAATTCATTTCCTTCTAATCGGAAACACTGTCGAAAGAAACTGTAGAAACTGGAAGCGTGGTGGTGATGTATTATGCGCCCTCATGTACACGTTTGCATATATGGTCGGCCCAATTTAAACAGAGCAGGCCGCATACATAGTTTGCGCAGGATTGACCAAGAGGTTATAGGCCGCATGCATAACTTTGATAGGCAGTATAAAGAAGTCACAACCACCGTCTCAGCCAGTATAAAGAAGTCACAACCGAATGATGCATGCACAGCCAGTATTTATTTGGATATGACGTCAGATCTGTCACAGCCTTGACGTGTGGCTCATTCATGCACAGCCTTTAGAAAATCTGCTTGTTTACATCAGTAAGTTGGTTATCTGTCAAGTTCTAATATATTTTATCTCTGCCAGTATAAAGAAGTTTATTATTATTTGGTTCAAGTTCCCTGATTTAGTGGAGTTTCAAAATGGAAAAGATAAATTTAATTGAAAGGTTTGATGGTAAAGATTTCCACACGTGGCAAGTAAGAACCCAATTACAATTGATTGATAAAGACTTATGGGACATTGTCGAAGGAAAAATTAAAAAGCAATGATGCGAGATGAAGCGGTGGGAAAGTAAGGATCGGAAAGCAATAAAATTATCGGCCTTGGTTTTTCTCGATGCATATTTGCATCATATTGATCTAACCAAGTCATCTCATAACATTTGGGTGACATCAACAAGTTATTTGGATCTCAAGCGGTAAAGTAGTGTAGCAATGGCGCCAAAGCAAAAACTTTTGGGCTAAAGATGGGTGAAAATGACAATATGGTTCAACATATCGGTAAGTTTCGATCCATTTTAAATCAATTATCGGGAATAAAAGCAAAGGTAGATGGAGAAGATGCTAAAGCAATCTTACTTAATAGTTTGCCAAAGAATATTCAAGTATTGTTTTTACTCTTAGTAAGATCAATCCTAGTTTGGAAAATTTAATCTCCTCTTTGCTTGACGAAGAAAAAAACAAAAGGTCTGTACCAGAAGAAGAAAGTGTCATGGTTGCAAACAATAAATCATCATTCTATAAAGGTAAAAAAAAGTTTGTATCGTCAAAGACACGTCTTTTGTGTCATTACTGTAAACAACCAGGACATGGTTTTGTGAATTGTAAGAAAAGAGCTCAAGATCTCTTAGATGATAAGTTGGAACAAAAGGCTTTAGCTGCTGAAGAAGATTGGGATGATTATTCTAATCCTGCAAGTGACAATGAACCTATCAATTATTCAAGTGATGAAGATTATCTGTTTTGATATCCTCTTATTGGAGGATGGAGGCAACGGAGGCAGGAGGACAATCAGCGTCCTCGAGTTCGTCACTACCTCAGAGGCCGCAAACTGCTTTAGTGACATCTTTGTGTCTTGTGTGATGAATAAGAACAGATGAGCATCCCTGTTCCTGTGTGCAGTGCAGTGCTTGTGTGTCCCCCGAGATGATAATGATTTGTACCATTGATACTATTGCAGGAAGTGTTCTTGATCAGACTGATTTGATGGTTGATGTGAATTGGTTGAACGGTCCCAATTCATGTATTCATCTAATAGGTTGAACGGTCCCTGGATGATGTAGTTCCCACAGTCAGTGTTGAGGATCGAGACCATGTGCAAGCTACGGAGCGGCATGCTGCTTGGTTGAAGATGGTGTTTTCCCCATGTTCGCACTAAGGGGGGGAATGTTAGGAAATATTTAATTAGTGCTCTCATTATTATATATTGTAATATTATTAATATGAGTTATATTATAACTCATTATTAATAATACAGGTTTGTTATATTGTTTCAACAATATAATTTTGTTATACCCGTAATGATATTAACGGGTTGTTTTGTTGTGTGACTTCCTGGTTTGTAGGAAGTCAGTTTTCTATTTCCATGGCTATTTATTAGCCTTATTATTATTTGTAATCAAGTCGAATACAATATCAGATAATTATTATTTTGCTGTGATGAAATTCGTTCTGCTCTTTCACTTACTACATCACACAAGCAGATTCGTAGCAATAGACCACAATTCAATAGATAACATGAACTTATAAACAACAATCACTTGCAATTAAGAGCAGAATAGAGAAAAATAGAGCAAAGCCATGCAATATATTATATAAGTGAAATGAAGAGCACAATACTGAAATATATGACTGAGCCGCTTCGAGGGGGCAACTCCACAATCCTCGCAATAAGAAAAAATGTTGTAATATCTCTCAAGAACAAATTGGTGATATGATGATTCAATACTCTACGCTACCTCATGTATATACCATAATTAGGCTATGGGATTCCATAATCCATTAGGCTGACTACTCCTACCAATATCAAATTATTAAATGAATAAATCAAAGTATATGCATGCCATAATTTGGTCACACATATCTCGAGACACCCAATAGGCTAAGGGTGTTGCACCGAGTAGGGGAAAAGAGTTTGACCGCAATGTGTACAACTACGAAATAAAAGAACACCTCGCAGGTGAATTCTCCTTGAGGAATATCACAATCAAACAATACATATGACAAGATGCTGTATGCTTACAAGTTACACCAGCATAAGTTGAAGATAGTTTCAGCTTCAATGGACCTATGGTGATATTTATTTGCCAATTTTTTCAGATTATTAGTGCACCACTACTTGATCTTGGAAGATCTACCTCAAAGAAGAACAATGAAAGAATAACAAACAACATATCCTATAGCATTATCATGATAGGTTTCAAGAGGCACAGCAAAGAGAACCTCCAAGATGGTCAACAAGCAAGAAGGAACAGTGTTGTTTACTCCTAACACTTCAAAAGGGGCTCAACAAAGGATGCCCTAGGGAGAAAGGACACCAATTTGAAGATCCAAAGGACTGGTTGAAAGAAGGATAAGGAATGCGAGACTTCTAGAGGCAGCCATGAGATCGTTTTCTTGAAAGGTTTTCCAACAAAATAGAGCCACCTCTTAAAGAGAAAAGTACGGTGCCGATTGTAGATTTTCCCCATTAAGAAGTTCATGGTGGGAAAGTGCTTAGGATGCAATAGCATGAATTCGTTGAGTTGGGAAAAATTTCTCTTCTTGAGTAAGTTTCGCCTTACTAACCAAGTGACATAGGAAACATAGTGTGTACATATTTGGTTCCCTCTATATAAGGAAAGCCCTTAGGTGGAGTGGTTAGACTCCTTTTTAGACGAGGAAAAATATGCCTCCAGAGAAAATATGACTTCTAATACGTAGTGAAGCAGACCTGACACTATTAAGTGAAGAAGGGATGTTTCCATCACCGTGTATGCCTAGTGCCCCTAGGGGGCTGGATTCTGTTTTATGGACAGTCAAGGGACTAAATGTGGCAACGATCGTGCAACTCGTGAAGGTTATTGCGAAGAAGAGATTGAACTTGATGTTGAGGCCCACATTGTTAGGATTTCTTGAGATTGGGTGGTTGAGGAACACGATGTATCTAACAATGTAGAGGATTGGAATTCGACACAAGAGCAAGAGTTATTAGGTCATCGAAGGAGGATCTTAGATTTGTAATGGGAACAATGGAGCCACACAAAGTAATTTTTGAACAATTATAGAATGGAGTTTGGCTAGGCTCATAATCAAGAAGGCCAAGAAAACTAAAACAAGTTTTGAGAAAGAAGAACAAGGATGGCAAGTCCTAATCTCTAGGATCAACAAAAGTTGCTGAAATTCTTTTGTGAAAGAAAGAGGACCTAAGTAGGCATTGTGGGACTTCCATTGCCATACAAAAATGAACAACCAATATGAGCAAGATTACTAGCTCGAGTCATTCCCAACCACCTGAGGAGTGTCACCATTGATTGCTATATGGAGCAAATGGAGGTGTTAGATACCTGCTTCATTTCATGGGACAAATTCATGAAATATTTTGAGTTTGAGTTCACTGGCGACAATCTAATTCTCTTAGAATTCTATATCGCATACCAAGGAAAGAGAAATTTTGCATGTATAACTGATAGGAAAAGGAGTTGTTGCGAAAGTTGAAAGCCAAGCTAGTAGATGCCTTGAAGAAGCTATAGTTTATTGAAGGACTCTTTCCAAACCTATAGTGGAAAATGATACTAGTCCCTACGAAAACCTATCAAGAGGACTTTGACCAAGAAGTGAACTTGGAGAGCGAAGAGAAGACATCTACTAGGTGAAAAACCTATAGTTACTCGCCGATGAAGATAAAAACAAACTTTCATCAATTGAATCCTCGAGGAAAGGCATGATGTGAATGGTTGAAGAAGTCCAGGAGGAGACCAAAAAAAAGAGGTAAAAGAAGTCTTGTGTACAAATTTTTATTGAAAGAACACACCAACACCAATTGTTTGAAAATGATTTTCAATGTAATAGATGAGAATGACGAGATGTTCAATCAAGATAGCTATTGTATTGATATAGAAGAAATTGGTTTGGAGAAAGAGGAGGCGATGCAATTGGCAATGCATTTGGATCTTGGTACAAGTTCTTCATCCCCACATCCATTTCCTCTCCAATTCACCAATCATGAGGTCGGCGAAGCATATTACATGTAACCTACATACTAGCTCAAAAAGCTTGATAACATAAAGTATAAGGGACCAATGACCATAAAGGTCTACTTGGTGACATAAGGACATATCATCATCGTTGGAGATGATTGGGACCTAGTGTTGAAGATTGCAACATTCAAAATCTTTATGGAGTATAAAGATGCGTTTGCCTAGAAATGCATAGATTTAAAGGGGATTTCTTTGGAATTCTGTATACACATAATACCTTTGGTTCTTGGCGCACAACCCATTTGATAAAGACACACTGAGTGAACATGAAGCATTCATAGAAGGTCCAAGTTGAAAGATGATGATGGAGGCGAGCATAGACATCAAGATAAATAATAGCGAATGGGTGTCGCCAATAGTCATCACCTTGAAGAAAGAAGGGCGCAAATCCAAATCTATGTAGATTTTGAGAGCATGGATGTGGTAACCATCAAAGACATGTTTCCTGTCCCTTTTGCTGCTTGCATTCTAGAGGTGATTGGGTATCAGAAATATTCCTCGATGAATTTTCTGGCTACAACCGAATAAGAATTATTTATGAAGATAAATTGAAGACCATGTTCATGGAAGAAACTGGGGTACATGCATGAAAACCACATGTTGTTCAGACTTTGCTATTTCCTTGCCATCTTCAAGAGAAGCATATGACATGTCTTCATGAAATTAATCATTGGCTATGTATGTGGGTGGTCTAGCCCATGGAGAAATGTACAAATGGGCAGAGTCTTAGCATGTCACAAAAAGCATATAACTAAGCATGTGAGGAAATAGATGTTGGATTGGGCAGATCACCAAAAGAGATATAAAATCACACATAAACATATCTGCCACCCCACTTAAATCACATACAACATACTTGCCATCATGGATTGCTTTAATAACATAAGATAAATGAGTTTTCACAAGCAAAGAAATTGAAAGTCTAGCATTCATATGAGGAAGGGTGTATTTGTTGAATCACTTTCAAAACATCCCTATATGTTTGAAAAGCTTTGGTAAGACATTCTAATATTGGATGGGAAAATTACTAATCTCAATCCATTTGGGTTGTTCAAAATCATTTGACCTTCGAATCCTAACTTCTGGAGTCTAGGGAATCAATTTGAATATTGATTGCCCTACATACCAAAACCCTCTTTCCAAAACATGCTAGCCATGTTAATTGTTTTGAACGTCATCAAGAACTGGCCAGGTTTTGAAATTTGGCAGTGTATAAATAGTAACTTTATCTATCCAAGTGCTTTTCAACTAGGCTCAAAGAATTTCCTAAAACGATAATGCCCTAAGAGGACAAAAATAGATTTTTTTAAAGGAAGACTTCCATTTCTATTTTCTTTTCCAGAGTACTAATACGGGGCATAGAGAACAAGGTACTACCTATCTCTGACCACTCCTCCTTGGGTCCTTATTCGTGGCTTATCTCCTCCATGACTTTGAAACCCTCGGTATCCTTTTCCTTCTTTCATTCTTTACCGAATCTGCAAATAACTTCTTTCCCTTCGTGTCGAAATTCAATTGCTTCTCTACTTTCTCTTCTTCATCAAGAAATTATGGGCATTTTCTTCTTGCAACATGGTCTTTCTATAATAATGTTTATTGTGTGAATGATGGAGGCATTGGATTGAGGGGGTTTAGGGTTAATGGCTCCTTTTCCTCCTTGTTCACCCACCCAACCCTTGCATTAATTGCAGGAGGCATATTATGCATTGATGATATCATGTCAATCCTTTTTATTGGTGGACTGATTTTAATGGTTCGATTCCCCCGATTCAAGAATCCGATGTATTGAAAAGTGGGACGGCTTAATGGGGAATTTGTATTCACTTGAGGTGGAATACTAATGGGTTTGGACTGGTTGCATCCTTTAAAGTAGTAGCATTTGATGCTTTAAAATTCCAATGGATCATCTTGTTTCTATTGATAGACATGATGCAAGTTTTCTCACCACAAAAAGTTTTTGAAGTCGAATGACCTTTGGGATGTAGGAAGAGATGACTAGCTCTCTTGGACGGATATTTGCAGGAGGTTGGTTCCCAATAAAAGCATAAATATCCCTTTATAGAAATCATCAATGTGATTGATTTAGAAGACAATGTAATGTCCCTTTCCAAATGCTCGGAGGCCTAGTTGGCCTATTCCGCCCTTTTTCCTTGTTTATTCCCTTGGGAATTGGGGCTGTGGGAGATGTAAAGGGAATATTTGGACCCTTATATGCATTAACGTTATAATTTTACGTTGAGATGTTTTTTTAATGCACTTTATATTATAATTTCACTTTGAGGTGCTTTAAGTCATGGCTTATGACTAAAGTGAAATATTAATTATTATTTTATAAAGTGGCATTGGAAAAAGTGGAGGATTAGGGTTTCAAAGGAGTTATAAGGATGACTTGAGGATTAAAATAAAAGTTATGTTCATTTGTTATTTTCTTGGGAAAAGTTTGGTGAGCCTGCGTGTTCATTTCTCTTGCTCAAGGAGTGAAATCCCTTGGGATCCCTGGTTTTGGTGCAAAGGAGACTTTGGACCCTAGCTGGAAGGGCTATTTCGGTGAGAGGATTCATCCTCAATCCCTAGTAGTATTTACAAGTGTTGAAGACCATTTCCTGCATATTGGAGTTTATTTGTGAAGGCAGTGTGGGCATTTCAGGCAAAATCGTGGTTGTCTAATATCCATCTATTGCTGGGCGCTGCTACTTCAGAAGTATTAATGCAATTTTAAACAGAAAATCAGATTATTATTACTGCTGTACAAACAATCATTCTCAGCTGTTGCAAGTATAATATTTTCTAAATTTTATATAGCTAGTGTATGGAGCTATTCTAGAGTATTCATATTCAGTTTTATATTCGATAATTCATTGCAAAGGACTGATTTTTCTGCTGTACAACTCAGCCATACTCAGTTGTTCAAAGGAATAATAATTTCTGAGTTTAATATCGAATGCATGCCAACACCGTGGATCACTACACTCAGAAATATATTACCAGCAACAACTGTATCATTTAAGAGGTCTGAAATTATTAATCTGAACACTATATATTGGAATGTTTGCTTCAGCTGGATGTATGGTAAATGTTTGTTAAAATGTCTTTGCCTTATTCCTTGTTTTTCTAACTGCTTATGAGAGTGTCAATGACATTTCCAGTTCAATAGAATGATTGCCAACTATTTGACGGAATGACACTATGCAATCTTTGAATATTTTCATGATTATGTGATGGATTTATGATCATTGTCATAGCTGTTCTAAACATTGCATGCAAATTGTTTGACAAAATGCCTACAAGTTAAAAGTCAGGAATTTTTGCAAGTTTGGAACAATATCTCCTGGTTGGGGATATTTCAGACAAATTCATGACTACCCTCCATAGCAAATGAGCCAATGGTAAATTTATCTTTTTCTTGACTCTTATGTTCTATATAACCATACAAGTCCAAAACTTTGTATAATTTAGACATTGAATTTGAGAGGGTTGATTTTGGATGACAAGGAAAGATGGCTAAGGATGAATACTACTAGTTGATGGTTAAGGTAAAATTTTAAGAGAAAGAAGATACTGAATGCATCTTCTGGGACAGCAAATTTGCTAGACATTCTTGGGCTTAGATTGCTCAAAGATTTCATGGTATTTTCCGCATACGTCTATGTTGAAGAACAATTGTTTTTGCTGTTGGTTCTGTAATAAAATTGCTTTGTGACTTTGGTATATCCTTGCTGTTACTATTTTTATTTTATCTTGGAAAGTGAAATGTAAAGTTATGTTGAAGGGCTCAATAAAAGAGCCAGTAGATATGACTTTCATAGCTTCTTTGATGGCTTGGCATGCGATTCAGGTTTGTGTTGATCTCCCCCTGCTTAAGAAGTACATAATGTTTTGATATGGCAGCCAAACCTTAAATGATTGCACTTTTGGCCTTGGTAGAAAGGGAACCTCTGCTCTATAAATTTGTTCACTTCTTGGATTTTATTTATTCTATAATTTGAAGTTTTTCTGGGCCAAAATAATTGCCTTTTACTAGTACGCCTCAAGTTTTCTATACTATCAACAATTAATATTGTTCTTAGTTTTAGCACTTTAAATATAAATCAGGTGCCATGTAATTTCTTGTCTTTACTCATTTTAATAGTTTAGAAATTTTAATTAATATATTTTGCTGTTAGTCCCTTGGGGCTGGCCCAATGGATCAGGGAGGTTGTGTTAAGGTGCCCTGACCTGATAGTCATGGGTTTGAGTCCCGATTTAAACATGTTGGGGGTGGGGCATCTACTCAAGCATGGGGTTATTGTGGCAGGCCAATATGAAATCGTGACCTCCAAGGAAGAGATTTCACGGGAAGACTCGCTACCAATTTCCTCGAATAATTTTTTAATTTTATTTTTTTAATTTTTGGGTGCTGTTTGATTGAAATAATGTAACATTGCTCTTTAAAAATATTAATTATGGATATAGAAACTACCTGATGTGCTGCCAACATTGGAAGCAATTTCTCATTCTTTGTATTACATTCAAGCAATTTTATAATAATACATTACTGCATGCATTTCCATATTTTTTTATTGAAGTTATGTGTCACTTCATGATTTATCTTTCTCACACAAGAATATTAACACATGTTTTTGAAGAACTGTTTTTATGTAGATTTATTTCTACAGAAGCTTTTTCTGCTGATTCTGCATTCATAGGCTTAGCTTCTCCTGGTGAGAATGGATTATGGCAAAAGGAAAGTAAGGTAATTTGATCAAATATAGTACGGTTCAAATTTATTTTCCAAGAAAAAATCAACCATGTCATTTGTAATAGATTTTCTAGGTTTTTGATTGCTTATTTGCATTGTAAAATATTCTAATGATTTATGAAATAATTATTTTTAATTCATGAATGATTATTGAAACTATTTTATTGAACTTGTTTCTAAGCAAGCCTCCCTTCAGGGTTATCAATTTTGGACAAAGACAGATAAAAATGGCATCTTTCAAATTACTAATATCCATCCTGGCGAGTATAATATTTATGGATGGGTACCAAATTTTGTTGGTGATTACAAGAATGAGAAAATTCTTAAGCTCTTTACAGGTTTGCACCAAAGGTGCTACTTATAATTCCATCTATGTTTTTTTTTTCAATATTGTTTTGATATGATCATAAATTTTGGTAATGTTTTGAGCATTTTCAATTGATTTCTCTTTTTATCATTGGAACTGATATGTATTGTCAATTGATTTCTCTTTTAATGTAGAGTGACAATTTAACTAAGATTAGGTTAGAGTTTTACATTTTAAAGTGTTTTATTTTGACGTTTAAGAAGTGCAGGTTGCAGGGGACAATGGGATGTCCTTGGTATGCCCCTTGACCTCTTGGGGACGTTGTGGCATCCCCTCTCTGTAATGTACCTAGAACGCTCAGGTCTGTTCCCCAAACTCAGGGAACATCCCCGGACGTTCCCTCATTTTTATTTTCTGCAGAACACAGGGGAATGTTTAGTGCCCATCTCAAGCACCCAAAACGTCCCAGACAGCTTGGAGATGGGGGTGTGTGTCCCCGCATAAACTGATATAGATTCAAAATAATACAACCTAGAGCTAATAAAATATTGGTCCATCTAAATACCAAATCGACAATATAATCTATATCAAATATGTGACCAATACATTAGGTGTGCCAATCTATGGGGTGTTGCCAAAAATGGCATTATAAGGGGTCTTAAATGCTGCAATCGTATGCAAAACTAGCATAAGAGGCCATGGAAACTATCAACTTCAGTCCACATGAATAAATAAGCTGTCCCTCACCAAAGTTTCCGAAAATGTGCTCTAAAGTTATGATTAGAGAAGAGACTAGACATTTCTAAGGAAAAGAACATTAACCAACTAGAAATGGAAATCAATATAAATAAGAAGTAATAAAGATTAATTGATTGTTTTATTTTCTCCTTTCAAAATTTTAATTACTAAAATCCATGAGATAGTAAAAGTCTATGTGCCTCATCTTCCAAAAATGTGTACAAAGGGTGTGAATCCCTTCAATAAGATCCATCTCGTGTGACATGATTTGTTGGCTTATCCTTTTGAGCAATTTTTCTAGAAGCTCGAAATAGATTTCTCTATAAAAGAAAAATTATGTGTAATGTCCCTTTCTAGGGCTGAAACTGAAAATCAAGGAAATAGCACAAACCCCAAGTGAAGTAAATTCTGATTTTTATAACTTTAATATTCCTTGAAACCCTAGCAGCGACTATATAGGGACATTAAATTCACCATATAACCATGCACAATAGTTGAAAAATATGTCTAAATAATTATTTCAAGTACGTCAACAAATATCCATCCAATTTGCATCAAAAATTGGAGAAAACCAGAGATGATACCCATGCTATGATTAAATTTGTGACAGCATTAGGGCAGCCACAAACAAGGGCTGAGAATGATAGATAAACTCCTCAAAACTAGCCAAATTATGGATTCCAGCCTTAAACATTATGATAAATTAAAATATACGAGTTATGTGCCCTAGAAGGCACCAAACAACAACCAAATCCTAGTCTCTCCCTAGGAGAGGGGCTCCAAAAATGTGTCAAAGCTTTGGTAGGCCTTCTTCTTGATGTTCTTGATCCAAATTAGGAAGAGAAAGTCTTCAATAGATATCTTCAATTCACCAACATGGAGAGTTTTTCGCTCCCACCAAACCACAAGAAATAGTTTCGTCCTCCTTAGATGCCACACAAGAGGGTTTTTGTCCTCAAGTGGAAAGGTATTGAGCAATCAGCCCAAAAAAACTAACTATAAGTGTATATGCGCCATAAGATGATTTGCAAATGAGGTCATACAATCATTTTTATATCCCTTGGTTGGTGCTAAAGGCCAAATAGGCGAAGACCAACCTCTTTAAGCTTTACTTTATCTTCTAATCTCTTGTTAGGTCTCATAACCCCAGCCAACTTGCATTAAGGAGTGAAACACCTAATAAAAAAATTAAAAATAATAAAAGAAAAATGAAATGAGTTCAATTACTTCCCTTGTTCACTTATCCTTCTTGGCCATGGGAAGAGAATGGCAAGAAGTCTTCATTTGACATTAATTTGAAAACGGGGAATTATAGTCCTCCCTTCCCAAAATTGTTTTCCTTCAAGAAATTGCAAACTCATCTGCCCAAGCATCATCATATCAAGGTAAAGGAACATGTTGTAGTGTTCTTATAATCTAGATCCTGTGCCTGTTATATGAAGGAGATTCAACCCAAACAAACTCTTACCTCTATTGTCCCTTTCTTCATCTTCTACTTCAAAAACAATAGTGACATCTGCTTTCTTTGCATACTCAGTTGTACCAAAATCCCTGCAAGGATGTAGTTTCCATCATAAAGCAAGAAATGGATGAATAATCAGCTTGACTAGCTATCTCTCTTATTACAAGATGCAAATCAGATTGTGGAGGGGCTGAAAACAATTCACCACAGTCATAATTCACATGGAATCTTATCCAAATTGGGGCTATCAAATCTGATTTGTTTTTTTCCTTTCAGCAAAGTAACCTTCTTCCCACATCAACCCATGATGGAATTCCTTTGAAAATGCAAGTTCATAGCTGTTCATGACTGCTAATGGCAGTCCCAAATCTGATTTTTGCACGTTCAGCCCTATAACCATGGCATAACAACTACCAAACTGAAATCTTATGGAAAAAGACAATTTCATGAGTAATGTAGGGACTGAAAATTGTCTTACATAAGCTGAAAAATTAAGAATAGGTCTACAATTGAAATCAACAAACATATTGGCCCTTAACTCAAGACCCTTGCTTGACTCTAGGCATTGAGTGCTTTGAGAATATACCTCTTCCTCCTTGAATTCCAACATAAGGTGTGAACAATTCATACCAAAACTTACGCTCACCTCTTTTTGATTGTAGTTACCTTGTTGATTTTGGATTCCAAATGTTGCCTCCCAGCTGCCCCACTGAATTCTCTTCAAAAGTTGGCTTGGATCAGATCCTATGAGAGTTGGCAGATGAGTGTAACAGCCATATATGACTTTGGAATTCCTCAAATTAGTCAACTTGTGGTTGCATGTATTTATTAGCAACATTATGTAATATCCCCTTTTGGGTTATTATCTAAATCTGCACTTAAATTAACTCAAATTGACTCTAAAAGGATTAAATCCTCTTAGTTCGACCTCAAATAACCCACTGTCACTTTAATACAACCCAAATGAGGTTGGAGTAAGCCAAAATAGTGGGTTAGATAGGAGAACCAATTAGAAAACTAATCTTTTCCAGATCTGATTTTATAACATTAGTTAAGTAATTAAAAATTGCACCTAGAATAACTGAAACTTCAAAAATTAATAACTCCTTCAATACTTGTTGTTTTAAATTTTTGTGTGAAATAAAATGCACAATAATCTAGGAATCAAGGCCTTTCCAATGAACTATGAATTTGAATTTTCTGATCATTGAAACCACCTCAAAACAGCCCCAGAAATCTGATATCAAGTCGCTAGGGTTAGAATAAATTGCATAAATTATTATCAGCTCTTTCTAACCTTCCAACACACCCAAAATAGCTGCCCCAAACTTGGAAAAATATGCCAATACAGATTAGATTGCAGATCTAGCTCAAAAGACACCCAAACATGCCAAAACAACCTCTCATGCAAGTCGCTATGGCTCTAATAATTGCAACAATAACAACATATCACTATTAAACCCTTCAACAATAATCAATAACATGCAAATTTCCTTCTCAAATAAATGTGCCAACCATATAATGAATATATCATGCAACAATCACTCAATGAAATTTTAGAAAGCCTTACACTCTCCACAATAATGGTGGTGTTGAAGAACACCTTTATAATGTGATCACATGGACATACATCCCTCTTTAAGCATGAAAATATTTTAATAAAAATCCTCAACATGCCCCCAAGGGGTCACCGCATCTCTTGATATAACTCGCATTTCAAATCTCCAAGTTTCCTCCACTTTATAGTGCATTTTTTATGTAAGAGGGTCTCTTTAAAAATTATTTTCTCTCTTGAAAAGTCAAACTCCAAATAGAATATTAATTCCCTCTTTATAATATTTAAAAATAAAACATAAGAGAAGAATTAATTATTTAATTTAAAAATAAAAGGAGTAATGACATTTTCCCAATTTTAATCCTTTAATCCATGGGAAGAGTGGATTAAAGGTCTTCCATATTTTTAATTAACTAATGTCCCAAAAAGCGGACATTACAGTCCTCCCTTCCCAAAGATTGCTTGCCCTCAAGCAATTGCAAATTTGGATGCTTCAAAACTGAATCATTTTCCCATGTGGCATCCTCTAATGGCAAGTCCTTCCATTTTACCAAATACTCCTTGATACTACGTCTTCTCAAGTTCCTTTCACGTGTATCAATAATAGATTTCGGAATTAAGACCAACCTTCCTTCTTCATCTAAAGGGGGCAACTCTAAAGAAGGAACAACATGCTGCCCAAGAGCCTTTTTAATACAAGAAACATGAAATACATTGTGGATCTTACCATTTTTCGGAAGGTCTAATTCATAAGCCATCTTACCCACTTTCCTTATGATCTTGTAGGGCCCGTAGAAACATGGTTTCAACTTTTCCTTACCACTTTGTTTGAGAGTAGATTGCCTATAGGGCTGCAATCTAAGGAATACCCAATCATCCACCTCAAAAGATCTCTCACTTCTATATTGATCCGCATACAACTTTTGCCTATTTTGGGCTTGATGCAAATTCTCCTTGAGTGCCCTCATGATATCAACACTCTTCGCACTAAATCTTGAGCACTAGGCACTCTACTATCTGTCATAACCACATCCATGAAAGAATTAGCATCATAACCATAAAGTGCCTTAAAAGGAGTCATACCTATAGACATTTGATGCGTGGTATTGTAACAAAACTCAGCTATGTGTAGCCATTTGGCCCATGCAAACTGCTGCCCTGAAACATAGAACCTCAAGTATCCTTCAACCCACTTATTCACAATTTCAGTTTGCCCATCCGTTTGTGGGTGATAGCTAGTACGGTGTGAGTTCCGTCCCGGTTAGACGGAATAACTCTTGCCAAAAATGACTCATAAATCTGCTGTCCCTATCACTCACAATATTTTTGGCAATCCATGTAGTCTGAAAATTTCTCTAAAAAACAAATCAGCGATCATAGGACCATCAAACTTAGTAGGAAGTGGATGAAAATGTGCATATTTAGTGAGTCTATCAACCACCACATACAAACAACTCTTACCTTGAACATTTGGCAACCCGGTGATGAAATCCATAGATACGCTTTCCCATTTTTGGGATGGAATAGGAAGGGGCTGCAAAAGACCAGCTGGAAAAGTATGTTCATTCTTATTCTTTTGACAAACAACACACTCCCTAACATGCTTAAGAACATCTTTCTTCATACCTTTCCAAGCAAACCTTTCTCTTACCATTTTGTAGGTTTTGAAGTACCCTTGGTGTCCACTCAAAGGAGCGTCATGTGCTGCTTTTAAAATCAGATTCTTTACCTCTGAATTTGGAGCCAAATACACCCTTCCTTTGTAGATAATGAGGCCATCCACTATCTTGTACCTTTCATCAACAATCACCCCTTCAACCAAATCATTAGAAAACTGATTTTTAGCATATTCTAGAGTAATTAAATCCTTCCAATCAGCTGTTATAAAAGATACAAAACAAATTTCTACCTTCCTTGGTGAATGATCATAAAGGATGGAGTTAGTGTGAGATGTCCCCCTTGTCATACCTTGGAAAATGATGCTCTTGCCACCCATCATGAACTTAAGCAACAAGTTTTGATAATTGAGGGTGAAGTCCCCAATGAATGCAACCATTGCACTCCTAATACAAGATCCATATCTTCCATGTCAATCATATAAAAATCATCAATAAGCTCATAATCTCCTATGGAAATGGAAAGCTTGGGAACTCTTCTAGTGCAAGGTAGGATAAATCCATCTGCTATGGTAACATTAAATCCTTGGAAATCTTCAACATGCAAATCAAACCTTGTTACCAACTTTTCACTAATGAAATTGTGAGTTGACCCACTATCTATTAGAATGATTACCTTGTACTTGTGTAGTATACCTTCCACCCGGAAAGGAAGATATTTGGGAGTGCCGGAAAGAGCTGCAAATGTACCTTCTACTTCTTTTTCTTCTTCCTCATGTGCATGCTCATTAACAACCTCATCAACCACATCATTAGTATCACAAAAATCTGAATCCAAATCAAAATCTGAATCAATAACTTCAATAAAATGAATTTTCCCTTTACCCTTACAATTGTGGCCTCTTGTCCAAGGAGTCTTACAATCAAAACACAACCCTTTCCTTCTTAGATCATCCCTTATGTCCTTCTGCATGCTGTTTTGGGGCTGATTCCTATGTGGCGGTACATAGGGCTAATTTGGCCCCTTTTGAGCTTCTTTTATGATGTCCTAAGGGGCTGTCCCCCTTGTGCTTTTGTGGACTTCTGCAAATCAGTCCTTTGCTGCCCTTGAATTCCACTTTTGGGCAGCGAATGAGTGACATTAGTATGCTGTCCTTTTGGCCCAAAATCACCTCTATAGGCTGCACATTCCAAATCTAAAGCCTTAGTAATAGCTTCTTGTAAAGAAAGAGGATTAAATGCTCTTACCAAACCTTTCAAAGGCTCAACCAAGCCTTCCGTGAAGAGGACAACCAATCTTTTTCACTAACATCCGTTACCATGACTGCAATTCTTTGGAAGTCCGCCACATACTCCTCAACATCATGAACTTGCTTGAGTTGTGCAAGTTCCCTAAGAGTATTTTTGGATCTTTCCGGTCAAACCTCTCCATTATCCTCTTGCTAAACTTCTCCATTGAGTGATCAATCATGCCTTTGTGTGTGCATACCATGAAACCACCACTCATCCGCCATACCCTCCAAGTGAAGACTAACAAACTTAAGGGCCTCTTCCTCATGCATGGGTTTAGGGAGAAGTAGGTCTCCATCCTTTCGTAACCATGCTCTAACCGAGATCTTGCTAGATCCATGAAAGCTCGGAAGTGAAACTTTCCCCAACCTTTGTTGAAGGTCTTAAGGGGTTGCTTATGGGTCCTTTTGGTCTTCGCCCCAACTCTAATGCACAAAATTCATCAAAGGTCAATATGGCCCTAGTGGCCGATGCAAAGTACCATACTCAATGTTGCAAGATTCAATGGCCTCTACCCTCGATGGCTCTTCAACCTCTCTATGGGTTTCCTTAGGAAGGAAAGTTCCTTTAAAGAACTTGGGAGGGGGTTTTGTAGAGCCCCTTTCCCCACTATGTGAGCTTTTCTCTCCATTGGAGTTTGACGATTTGCCATTACCCAATGTTTCCTTAATGAGCTTGGTCATTTGTTCACTCATAGTTTTTCGAAGCTCCATACCACAATTTTGCATCAACTCTTGAAGCACCTTCACTTGATCCGAAGTGAAAGCCTCGTCCTCCATTGATCCCTTATTTCTCTTTTTGTAAAACAAAAACTCTTTGTTTCTTTGCATCCAAAATACCCCCACAAGAGTAGAGGAAAATGCTCGATACCACCGTAATATTCCCTTTTGGGATATTATCTAAATCTGCACTTTAATTAACTCAAATCGACTCTAAAAAGATTAAATCCTCTTAGTTCAACCTCAAATAACCCAATGTCAGCTTTAATACAACCCAAATGGGGTTGGAGTAAGCCAAAGTAGTGGGTTAGATGGGAGAACCAATTAGAAAACTAATCTTTTCCAAATCTGATTTTATAACAGTAGTTAATTAATTAAAATTGCACCCAAAACAACTAAAACTTTAAAAATTAATAACTCTTTCAATACTTGGTATTTTTGCATTGAATAAAATGCACAATAAACTAGAAATCAAGGCCTTTCCAATGAGCTATGAATCTGAATTTTCTGATCACTTAAACCACCTCAAAACAACCCCAGAAATCTGATTTCAAGTTGATAGGGTTAGAATAAATTGCATAAATTATTATCAGCTCTTTCTAACCTTCCAACACACCCAAAATAGCTGCCCCAAACTTGGAAAAATATGCCAATATAGATCAAATTGCAGATCTAGCTCAAAAGACACCCAAACATGCCAAAACAACCTCTCATGCAAGTCGCTATGGCTCTAATAATTGCAGCAATAACAAAAGATCATAAAACACTATTAAACCCTTCAATAATAATCAATAACATGCAAATTTCCTTCTCAAATAAATGCGCCAAACATAGAATGAATATATCATGCAACATTCACTCAATGAAAGCTTAGAAGGCCTCACACTCTCCACAATAATGGTGGTGTTGAAGAACACCTTTATAATGTGATCACATGGGCATACATCCCTCTTCAAGCATGAAAATATTTTAATAAAAACCTCAACATGCCCCCAAGGGGTCGCCACATCTCCTTATATAACTCTGGCATTTCAAATCTCCAAGTTTCCCTCCATTTTATGTAAGAGGGTTTCTTTTAAAATAGTCTCTCCTAAAAGTCAAACTCTAAATAGAATATTAATTCCCCCTTTATAATATTTAAAAATAAAACATAAGAGGAGAATTAATTATTTTATTTAGAAATAAAAGGAGTAATACCATTTTCCCAATTTTAATCTTTTAATCCATGGGAAGAGTGGATTAAAGGTCTTCCACATTTTTAATCAATTAATGTCCCAAAAAGGGGACTTACACATTCCCAACTCAAAATCCTTGTATATTAGTAACACGAAAAGGTGCAACAAACTGTAATACTTGAAATCCCTTTCACACATCATGTTCAAGCCAAAGAACTTCATCATAAATGTCAACCTACAATTGTCCAAGGAGAGTACTATCCATCCAAAATATGAATTCAGAAAGAGTATCTTACCATGGCTGAAGTATTGTATTTTCCGATGCAAAATTGGAATGGTGGTAGTTGGAGACCATCTTACACCTGATGTGAACACTTCATCCTTCACCGTGGGTGAGAAATGCCTTTTCCTTGTGGTAACCAATTCCCTTATGGCTGCCATAAGGATGTAGGTAACAACAGTCCTCAAGTTTGTAGCAACACTCTTCAAAAGATCTCCCGGATCCCAAACTTCTATGTACAAGCAAAATGGAATTTGCAAGGAAGAATCTATGTGCCCTTTGTCCCTCAATATGTTCTTCCTCTTATCAAATTGATCCTGCTGCCCTCCATGATACAAATATGGCAGTGACATAGGAGGAATCAACAAATTTGGAATATGATGGTCATGTCTAGGGCTGCCCACAAAGAGTTCCCTTCTTAGGGCTAAAGTAGAATCCTCTTCCCATTTGGTACCCTTCATCCTCACAAAGTTGTTAGAATATTTCTTATGACGACCAAAATATTGCAAAGACATAGCATGAAGGTGATGTAGCAAATCCTTGCTAAGAAGATGATGAAATTGCTTACCATAGGTTGCTGCCCTGAAGATTACCACGAGCATCAAGAGAGGCCCTTATTCCATGGGCATGCCTCCCAATAAGGTCACCCAAAATTTTTGCCCCATTAACCCCTTGCAATTCTGATTTTTCTCCATTCTTAGCACAATAATGATTAACCATTTGCCGTGATTTACTATGGAGCCTCAAACTTGCCCCATGGTCATCATTTTCAACAAATTGCCCATGACCATAAATCTGAAATGGCATGATAGAAAGAAACAAATTTGAATTACCTTCATACCTTCGGTTGTCTTCATAGTGTTCATCTTTCTTCGCCTTATGAGAATTTGTTGAAGCATTCTCATTTTGTTGATACATGTAAGGAACCACATCATGAATCTTGCCGGAATCATGAACATCACCAATTTGTCTTTCATTGCTTGTTTTTTGGAAGGTCCTAGCGAGTTGATCATCCTCCTTGTCCTTTGGCAATTGTGCTTCAACCTTCAACTTCTCTTCACCATCTTGTAAATCTGATTTTTTTCTTTATTTTTCTGTAACATGCCATCATTAGAAATCAATGAATCATCATTAAATATCAAAGGATTTATACCTTCCAACTTGTGCTTCACGATTTCCTTCTCTTCTCTAGGCTTGTGCTTCAAGATTTCATCAAACCCTTGGCCCTTCATACTGCTGTTCTGAAAATCAGTCAAGGGCTCATCCTTGGGAAGAGTGATGGGTGCTTCTAGGGATTCAATGGGCTGCTCCCTCTCAATGCCCAACAAATTTGATTGTTCTTCATCATCCTTGATCATGATGGAGGGATTCTTTCCCTCTAGGGCTGGAACATCTTTCCCATTTTCCTTGGGTATAACTCGGGGTTTGGACCTTGGTCCAATTCCCACTCTACCATTCTTCAACCCTATGAACTTAGTGAGTGTCATGGCATCACGAATCTCACCCGGAAGAGCCTTGTACTCCTCATAGATGGTAGCAATGTTATGGCTCCCCGAATGCCACGTTTCAAACTTTGGAATGGCTTCTTCCCTAGGGAGGAAGGTAGGCTGAAATGGCCTAGCAGCAGCTCCAAAACTGGACCCTAAGGGCTGCCTCATGCTATGAATTCCCGAAGAACTTCCTTCTCCATTGTGGTTTTGCATGGCCTGGATCAACTGTGTCATCCTATTCGCCAATCTTTCTTGCCCTAGGGCAAACCTCTCAAGCCTAGTATCATCAAAATGTATGTTCGCCATTTATCTATTCCTTCTGAATGAAACCCTTGTTGCCTTCTTGCATCAACCCTCAGGTGGGAAGATCGGTGCTCTGATACTACTGTAATGTCCCTTTCTAGGGCTGAAACTGAAAAACAAGGAAATAGTACAAACCCCAAGTGAAGTAAATTCTGATTTTTATAACAACTTTAATATTCCTTGAAACCCTAGCAACAATTGTATAGGGACATTAAATTCACCATATAACCATGCACAATAGCTGAAAAATACTTCTAAATAATTATTTCAAGTACGGAAATAAATATCCATCCAATTTGCATAAAAAATGGAGAAAACCGGAGATGTTACCTGCTGTCAGCAAGGGTTGAGAATGATAGATTAACTCCTCCAAAAATAGCCAAATTATGGATTCTAGCCTTATAAATTATGATAAATCAGAATATCAAAGAATATATGAGTTATGTGCCCTAGAAGGCACCAAACAACAACCAAACCCTAGTCGCTCCCTAGGAGAGGGGCTCCAAAAATGTGTCAAAGCTCTTGTAGGCCTTCTTCTTGATGTCCTTGATCCAAATCAGCAAGAGAGTCTTCAATAGATATCTTCAATTCACCAATATGGAGAGTTTTCGTTCTCCACCAAACCACAAGGAAGGGTTTCATCCTCCTTGGATGCCACACAAGAGGGTTTTTGTCCTCAAGTGGAAAGGTATTGAGCAATCAGCCCAACAAACCAAGTATAAGTGTATATGTGCCAAAAATGATTTGCAAATGAGGTCATACAATCCTTTTTATATCCCTTGGTTGGTGCCAAAGGCCAAATAGGTGAAGACCGACCTCTTTAAGCTTCACTTTATCTTCTAATCTCTTGTTGGGGTCTCAAACCTCAGCCCACCTACCTTAAGGAATGAAACATCAAATAAAAACATTAAAAATAATAAAAGAAAACTGAAATGAGTCCAATTACTTCTCTTGTTCACTTATCCTTCTTGGCCATGGGAAGAGAA
This sequence comes from Taxus wallichiana var. yunnanensis, assembly GCA_018340775.1. Taxonomy (NCBI): domain Eukaryota; kingdom Viridiplantae; phylum Streptophyta; class Pinopsida; order Cupressales; family Taxaceae; genus Taxus; species Taxus wallichiana. Next base: position 347,460,477 of record CM031234.1, on the reverse strand, counting down.
TGGCAAGAAGTCTTCATTTGACATTAATTTGAAAAAGGGGATATTACATTATGACTAGAAGATTGGATGCAATGTAAACTATAAATCTTCCTTCTACCAAATTTTGCTTGCTAAGATGCTACTGGGAACAAGGAAAAAGCACTCTATCGATGAAATCTTTAAGAAGGCTTATAAATTCTCAAGCCTCTAAGCTCAAATGAAATATCCCTTGCAAGTTTTGATATGAATTTGACTTCAAGGAATATCATCAAACACTTCTGATGTAAACTTTAAGCTTGCTGGTCTGAGATTGCAGTCTGACGGTATGCTTGAAAAGTAATGATAAAATGCTTCCAATGCTTATGAGTCAACACTACAATGTTTAAATTATCATCTAGATGCATATATGACTTCTTTTAATCATTTCCGTTCACAAATATGACTTCTAAAAACAAACTAATCACCTACAGCCAAGTGGCATTTTGTCATACAATTGGCATGCAATCTATGAAGTGCAATTGAATAAGTACTACAATGAATATGTACCCAAGCAACTTATATCTCCATTGATTTAGATTGCAAGACTCAAATACATGCCAATGTGTTGTAATGTCCCCATTTCTGAAGACCCTTAGCCTATACGTCCCCGTGGGCTTCGGGATGTGCAAGGGGAACATTTTTATTAAATAATTAAATATTATTGCCTGGAGCAATAATTATTTAATTATTTAATTATGAAGATTATTTAATTTAATTCCCAAAATATAAAAATTAAATGGGGAATTAATTAAATAAATATTTAAGTGGCTTTTATTGATAAAATCACCCTTTGAAAAGGGGACGCCACACCTAGGGAAAACAAACTGCTTTTATTTAATATTTTCCCTCTCCTAAGGTTTTCAAATTTTATGCCTCTTTACTTATAAAAGGAGTGCTAGGGTCATTATTATGATTATGTTATGATGAACTTATTTTGATACTCCATGCTTGGAGTTGGGATGCATGCCCATTGATGCTTTCTCTCTCTCTTGCGTGGGAGATTGTATTGAGCTGGTTTTGAGATCTAACTGAAGTATTTATTTGTGAGATCCATATTTCTGGCTTTGGCAAACATTTTGATTAAATTTGCAAGTGGAAATCTGCCCTTTTACTGTAGCGACGTCACTGTAGCAGCTGGGTTTGTGTGTTGTAAATCGACTTATGGTTGGTGTGTTTCATTCCAAGCTTTGGCGACTTCTTCTATGATGTTTGTGGACTGTTTTTAGAGTGGTAAATGATCAGATTTTTGTATGCTTATGTGTCATAATTGCAGCTACAGCCTGGGCATGTTTGGTGACTGTTTTGGGACATTTTTAGAAGCAAATCAATTGGTATTCACAGTCTTATTTGCTCAGCTGACTTCTGTGCTTAGTAACTTGAGTTTTTTGCATGTTTTGGACCTTTGAAAATTGCGATCTGGGTGTGTTATTATGCAGCGACTCCTTGAGGGCATTTGTTAAGTGTTTGTGGTGTGTTTTGGGCCACCTGTGATCAGCGGCTTTAGTGGGATTGAATATAGCTGTTATAACTCAGTTTTGCTACTTTATTTGGATGAATGAAGTCTGCCATTTCACCTCTAAAACAACGACTATATTAGGAAGGATATTTAGTGTTTATTGCATGTTTAGAGCTCTCTTTTGATCAGCGATTTATACTCCATTGATTCTGAGTATGGCGACTTGGGTAAGTGCATGATTTAATGATAAATAAAACCCTGTAGGCAGCAGTTGCATTATCTGAATATTCTCCATGGTGGCTGAGTTTAGCAATCTGATTCAATATAGATTTCAGTGGTGTTTGGGGTCTCTTTTTAGCAGCGAACAGTAGGAGTGAATTAATCTGAGTTTGGGGTGAATGAGCAATTCCTAGAACAGCGATTGATGTGACTGTTAACCCTAAGTATGATGGTTTGACTATTGCATGGTATTTGATGATCTTATATTATTTTATATATGATCTATATATAAAATATTAGATCATATCATATATATTCAGCGACTGATATTAGGAGTTTAAAATCTGGATCTGTACTCTTGAATGGATATGCATGGCTGAGAATTGTATGAAGGCTTTTTGAGAGTATTTGAGAATATTCATTACAGCTGTGTTATTACTTGTTTGATGTGGATTACTAGTTCAGCTGAGGAATAATGGTGTGAGCTGCTTGATAGTGGCCATTAAACCCCTATCATTGGGTTTATTGAGTCATCTATTTGATTGGTTCTAGTAGTTTTGATTGAGTATTGCTATTTCCAGCTGGTTGGTGTTTTGAAGGGTTATTGATTTGCATATTTTCTATTGATCCCGGAAGGGAACATTACATGTGTCCAAGACTCTTGTCAACAAATGAATACCAATTACAAGCCCAAGTTTGATTACAAAATGCTTCTACAACAACATGCTAAGAATCAACTATGATGATGTAACTAATGCAATGATAATAATAAAGAACCTGAGATTTTTGATGGCTGCCTGGAAAGATTAATTCGATTCTCCTCAAATAGCATCAAATACCATCTAAACCCTTCCTTGTGTGAAGCGCTGCAAGCACCAAGAGAAATCGATGCCAAAGGAAGAAGTAATATGAAGAGTCGTGGCACTAGCTTGCTGTCATGAGTGACTGAAAATATCTCTAAAAATAATGCCAAACAGTCCCAATACAAGTCGATTTGCTGGAAGAAAGACTGCTGCAATTTTTATTCACCAAAAGCCTTCAAAACACTGCTGGAAATGCTCAAAAATCTGATTACAACCAATGGAATTTTCTTGAGTGAAAATCCCTCTCAACTCTTGGGGTTTTCGTCCACAAGAGATTAAATTCCTAAGGGTTTTTAGTCCTTGGAATTTATTTGCACAAGCTCAGAGCTCAAATGCAAGAGAAAATATCATATCAAAAATCTGGAATGCCTCTACATAGGTCGACCTCTTCTTTATATAGGAAATGGGACCCAAAGTGACCTTTGGACTTCCAATGAAAGCGAAAGTGACCTTTGGACTTCCAATGAAAGTGACCTTTGGACTTCCAAATCACATTTTCCCTTAGGAAGTACAATTTAATTAAGTGCTTTTATTTTATTGCACTTTCCTAAGTTCTAATTTAAAGTTAAGTCTATTAATTTATTATATGTGCTCTTTATAATGTTATATTTTAATTTTAGCACAATATAATAAAGTTAATAAACTTAAGTCACCCTTGAGCTCACCCTTTGGCCGTCGAGTAGACAAAATAGGCCAAAGGTCTTCAATAAAAGTTACTCGAAAGGAGGGACATTACATCAAAAACCTCATTCAAGCTCCTAAATGCTCATTATGAGATGGTTTTACTACTAGAAACCAAATGCTACATCTAAATTCTAGATGCTTAATGTAAATTCTAGATTGTAATCTTTTCATTTTCTCTCTTCTCTAGAGTTTCATCTTTCCTTTTCCTTTCGTTCCATCCGTTTGAAGTCAAGGCTGATGTAATATACCTTTTGTATAATACAATATAATCCTTTAAAAAAATAACAAATATTTTTTCTTCTAGATCATCAATCTATTTCAGATTGGATGATTAATGGCTCCTCTTAGATCCTTTTATAATAGGTGGAGGAAACTGCATTTCTGATTGGATGATTAATAACTCCTTTTAGATTCTTTTTCATAATAGGTGGAGGAAAATGGATGTTCGGATAATCATTTATCCAATTTCGCCCCTCGGGCAAAAATGGACAAACAAGACCTCACACGGAGGAACTTGAGCTCACATTTCGGGCTAGGGCCGAGTAAGTAAAGTTGGCCGACCAGCACCAGAGCGAAAGGCTCGAAGTTTGAAATTTTCGGACTTCGAGATTGAGCGATTCGAGTTCTTGTCGCGCAAAATGCAAAAAATGAGCCGAAACCTTGAAACCCTTAAAGTCCGGTTCGAAAGGGCTCAGGGGTTTTGGGTCAACTCCCTTTCGGGTCAATAGCGCAAGAACTTCGGAGACTCGGCGGAAAGAAGCGCGAAAAGGGGGAGAAAGGTCCCAAACCCGAAGTCCGAAAATCGGACTTTGGGCTTTTGGGGTTTCAAGATATGCGACTGACCGGATGGATGAGCAAACCCCAAAACCTGAACCCACAAAACCCCAAACCCAAACCTCAAAATCCGAAACCCGAACCCCTCGAAAAGACAAAGGTGCGAAACCCGAAGTCTCGAATTTCGGACTTCGGGTTTCGAAGCATTTCGTAACATTAAAGCCCAAAGGTGCACAAATCATTGCATTGAAGTCCGAAACTCAAAGTCCGAATTTTGAACTTTGGAGTTTTGGTATTTCGGAGGTTTCACGAACTCAGGAAGATGAATAGTAACAACGATCTCCGAAGCCCAGGTTATGAATAACCGAACTCCAAAATTTCGGATTTCGGAGGGTGCGATGCGGGGTCGGAGTCCGAAAATGCAAGATCAACCACTCACATTTATTGTAGTATGGCACCCTCATCTATAGATGGCCATAACTTTTGACTAGGAGCTCGGATTTGTACAAAATCGACTTTTTGGAAAGCTCTCAATGTCCTCTACACAACTACAACTGGATTTCTTAATTTTAGTAAGGTTAAAGATTTCAAATGGGGAAATACAGTCTGCCATTTTAGAGGATGTTTCCAGATTTCTCACCTACCAAATGATGAGGTATGGGCTTCCTTTCTTCCCTAACAAGCAAGGAACAATGGAGTATGGGCTTTGCAGATTGCCCATCACTCCCACAAGGACAAGTGATGGATTCTTTCTCACCGGATTCATTCTTTATCCATTTTGTAGGGCCGGGGAAAGTGATCAGCACTCCTTTCTTGGTGTATCACCACTCGTAGTGTAGGTTTCTTTCATGCAATCCTTGTTTCCCTGCGCCTTGGAAGCATTAGATTAGGGTTAGTCGGTAATTTTACCGCATTAGAGTAGTTAGTGGCGGGTAGGTCGGGAGCAAGAACCGACCTTCTTCTGGAGAGTTGTCGATTCGCAAGGTCCCACATTTCACAACAACCTCATGTTGTGCGATCATGTCGAATGCCCCATCTCAAATCGGGCTATTCGGTGGGTGTTGTGATTTTGCGTCAACAGGTTTGGCACGCCCGGTGGGACATCGCAGGTTTAGATTTATATTTTTCAAAGTTGTTCTACTGCAAACCTTGTCACATCCAAGCTAAGCTCAAACACTTCATTTTCAAAGGTCTCCTTACATCTCGAATTTGGGAGTTGTAATTTTCGGATTTCAGAGGTTTGCAGAGTTTTGAGATTTCAAAGGTTTTCTTACTTCAGACTTCGGAGCTGTGGAATTTCAGGGATTTCGGAGATCATTTGCAGCAAGCCAGTTCAACCTCCCAACCATTATAAGCCCTTTCAAGGTATGCATTCAGATATTCATCCTATTTCATCAAGTTCGTTGTGCACTTGGTGGGATGACTGTTTTAGAAGACACGTGCAAGCACAATCGATAACCACTCCATTCGGTCAAACCCGTTCTACAAGTAGTAGACATCCCTTCTCTTCTACATCCATTCCCATCCATTTTCTTCCATTTTCTCTCACTTCATTTCCATCCCATTTCTTTCATGAAGTCGTGTAATCATGGCTTTATTCATGCGAAGGAATTCACACTTATAAAGAAGCGGCCGATGCAGTCAGTTGGTGTCCCCATATTTCACTGAAATCTAGGTCTACTCATTTGAAAAAATTTCGTTCTTTTAAAATAATGGGTCTTTTTGTGTTTTTTGCCGAAGATGTCTCGTATTATGTTAGGAAATTCCTTGTGAATCATATGAGCCAATTTCGACAAATACCTAGATGCCCAAACTCATTTTATCCCTTTGCCAAGTTTTGTCTCGGAAAATTTTTATTTAATTATTTATTGAATAAATAATGCCCCATTTGAAGTAAATTGTGCTCCGTTGAAGTTTTGCATGCCAGTATTCACTCATCTCAATAGGGTTTTCACTAGGAATGAATTCAGGGCATTGTCTGCAACTTCTGGTAATGTTTTTCGCTTTTATTTATTTCTTTTGCATTTTTCTCCGGTTTTCTCCGCAATTTCTTTGTGAAATTCCCCTAGGTCTGTTCCTTGTCCAGTATAGTCTGTTTAATTGCCTAAAGCATCTGGAGATCATTTACTGACGCAACACCAGAAGGAATCAACCTCAAAATGCAAACTTCTGACCAAAAAAGATGAAGTCATGCACAAAAAGCCTCTCCCAGGCAAGTCACACTTTTTGGAATGAATGAGTGTAAGCTGCAATGGGATTTTTGGTAGTGCAGTAGGCGGGAATTTTTTATCTGCCTTGCAGGGTACTTTTTCCCACAAAGTCAAAGTCACTTAAGCTGCGATGAGAAAATTAGAGGCGCAGGAGACGAGAATTTCTTACTTGCCTTGCAGGTAAAAATTCCCATTATAAAATAAAGAAAAATTACTTAAAGCGCCGATGAGAATTTTCTTCCTGCCTACTGGCAGGCTAACTTTTCCCATAAAAGAGATTTATTCACCCATGCAAATCGCACTTTATCAAAGGAGGCCAGTTTTAATGCAAGTCACACTTTTTGGGAGATGTTTTAATTTAATAATGGGAATTTTGCAGTGGCGGCGGGAATTTCTTACCTACCTTGCAGGGTAAAAATTCTCATAATGGAAGTCAAACAACTTAAGTGAAAGAAAGGATTTTGGAGCTGTAGTGCAGGGTAAATAATCCCATCAAAATTGACTTCTTATTTTTATAAATCAGCCATGTCAAAAAGTGCGACCCATTTGGGCATTAAACAATGCTTTTAATGGTATTTATTAATAGTTTTTTTGCCTAATTTTGGCGCCATGGATGGATGAAAAGTCAAAGCAAGAAGTCAAGCCAAAGACAACTGAAGGATGCATGCTAAAAATAAATAAAATAAATTTATTTAATGGCAGCCAACAGCATGCACAATTGGGCGCCCAATTTGGGTGAATAAACATGTTTGTTTATTAATTAAATTGCCAGAATAGGAAGGACAATTATTAGAAATAGAATGCTGAGGGTTATATAAGTATGGGCTGCCATAATGAAGAAGCAATTAATTCTTTTTGCTAAGGATTGCAGCCCAGACAGTTTTGGTGCCAAGGAAAGGAGGATTTGTGCATCTGGAGGTGTTTTTCATTGCCGGGAAGCTTCAGGTTTGGCGCCTAGGGTTGGAATAGCTTGATTTATGCTATGATAATTATCTACATGTTGCTATAAGTGCCCAGGTGAATTTAAAAATATTTATGCTTGCTTTGCATGCAATCAAAGCCTCAAATTTTAGGGCAACAAACTTCATATGCAGATTTTTGGTGACAGAAATCAAGTATTCATGCTCTGGACTTCATCTTTGTCATAATAATTGCAGTATTCATACAGGTGAAAGGAAATTCAAATCAATGTCAGGTACATTGAATATATCTTCCGAATCTGAAGAAATTGCTAGATTTTCACGAATTGATCCATTATGCAAAGAATTCCGGCAGGATTAAAAGAAAAAGAACACAGACAAAGATTGCTCAGACAAAGATTGCTCCAGCCATGATGAAGCGAGATGAAAGAGAAGGGTCAGCAGAATCATGCATAGCTTCCAGATTTGCTGATATCAATGACACAAACATAGGCCCAGAACCCATCTCTGAAATAATTGACAAATCTAGGGCCGGAAAGACATTTCTCATGCGGCAATGAAAAGCAGTGGAATTATTCAAGCATCAACATTCCCAGTCACAACTCAGTTGCCCGAATTTGTCATGGAGTGTGCAAGATCATATCATCCTCTTTCTAGAACAATCCGGGATGTTGCGGGAAAGACAATTATTAGGCTGGATGCACAGTTTATCAATTATTGTCTGAAGATTCCGACACGAACGGTGGTGATTGCAATTAGCATGTTGGATGCAGGCAACAGATGGGAGAAACACAAAGCAGATTGCGTGGGCATAATGAACAACCGATATATGAAGAAGCCCAAGTCCCCATCAAAGTTCCCGAGGACTCTTCCGCAATCCAACTTGGTGCAGGAGGTGGATGATATCACTAAATTGCTTTGCAGGATAAGTGGAGAAGCCAATACTCACAACTTTCGCTCATGGATGTATGCTTTCGTGAGGACTATCGAGATCAATAGAGTTGATTCAATCGATAATCATAGTTACGGGTTCGGCCGGATCAGAGAAATCCATCGTTTCGAACCGTATTTTTGAAGCAACATAAATTCGGTGGCAACTTTTTTCCTTTTTTGGCATATTTTTTTTTTTTTGTGAAAAAATCGTAGGAAAAAAATTGCCATTTTTGAAAGGACTTAACAAAAACTCGTATGTGCCATTTTCATTCTGGCTCCGTTTTAGGTGTCAGTCGTTACTCTAAAAGTATATATTTTCTAGCTCTCGCATCGATGGCAATATTTTCTTATTTTCATAAAATCCATTTTTTGGATATATTTTTGAAAGAATCATTATGATGATGATGATTATGGTAGATGGATGCTTTTTTTGTATGATTTGTCTATATATAATGATATAAGTATACAATAATATAAATTTATAATAATATATGTATATATTTCAACCGGATTTTTCCGTATTTTTTCGATTTTTTCGAGAACTCCGAATTTTCGGATTTTTTTGCCCTTCCGAATTTAATCGGATTTCGAACCTCGCAACTAAAGCAGAGACCATCATGGTAACATCGGTGAGCAACTTTGGAGTGTGAGGCATGTTACATGGCTGATTTTCATCTGTATTGCAGCACTTCAAGGTATATTTTCCAAGTTGGATAGACGGGCGTCAAGGCGAAAGATCCTATCTTTGAGTGCTATCCACAATCGATAGTTCCCACAAAGATTACAAAGCTGTCAACGATGGGTTCTTTTATTAATCAGCTAAATAGTGATTTAAAGACCCACATGGTAAGCAAAGTTTGGGAAGTCATCATGGCTGCATTTTCATCCGGTTTGGAGACTTCACCTATCTGAAAGTAATCGGCTTTTGAGAACCAAGAAGTCCAAGGTATCCAAACGACAAGTGGGTCATCATGGATTTGTGCGCATACTCGTGGAGATGCATGACTTACAATGAAAGTGGCACAAGTCTCACGGTTTCCTTTCAGCCACAGGGGTTACTGGCTTGCAAAGCGCCCACAAAGCTAGAGGAGTCAAAGCTGAAATGTTTTTTGAGTATGAGCCTGAGTTCTTCCCAACATGGCTGAACTTTGACCCATATGGAGTAGCGAGGAAGACAATCTCCCAGGAATAATCACATGTGCCTTCGTTGGAGGACTTCTGGATGAAGTGCATGAACAGTATGAAGTCGAAAGAAAGACTTTAGCGAGTTATCGGCGCATCAAGTGTCGATTATGGTTTGGCACGGATACCTGCAGATTTTGTAGATGATGGGCATGTGATACTTGACTCATATCATTAGATGGGAGGAGATAGAGTCTGTTCTTTAGAAAACATTGGTGGTTTGCCGAGACGATTGAAAGAAAGATCTTCCATGCTTTTGCTTAACACTTGAATCAGTTCGACAAAGGGTTATTGCACTGGATGAAACTTTGATGAATCGAGATCACAGGCAACTTTACCGCATGAGACTCCAACAAAAGGAAACATGAAGGTGAAAGCAATAGAAGGCCAGAAAAGCTTAAATTTCACAAGAAGTCTCACATACAGGAGAAGGTCAAATCTACAGCTATCGTGGTAGTTCCAACTTCTCCAACATCAACTCATAGCACTTTAGCAGCCCCAAAACCCCAGAGAGATCTTGTTGTTCCTCCTTGGAATCCAACGTCATTTGTATTTTCTCCTCGACCACTCAGGTCTTCACCTATCCATGCGGAGAAGTTGAAAGCACAAATGGCGGAGTTTGAAAAAGCATTATCTTTGGACAATTTAGAGGATGGCAGTCATAACACGGTAGCAAATTTTGATAGAGTGGAATCAGAGCATGAGATGGTGGTGCACTCGGCGACTTCTCATTCCCCAAGAAGCAAAATTTTCATCATGGTTAGCTTTGCAGACAATCCCAGAAGCCAGAGAGGAGATCAACACGGAAGACCACGACTTTCACTGCTCCCGAGTTTGGGTGGAAGAGATAGAAGACCTTAAAGTTGCCAAATGACTTCTAGGTTGATTATTGAGGAATCGGGACAGAAGTTCGTTATCTATTTTTGTGAAGGAAAGCATAAGGAGAGCACACGACAGTTGATATAACAAGAACGAAAGTGCCAATAGGTCAAACTACCACAAAAGGATTAAAGTAGGATACATAGACACTAATGAACACTTTATTCCTTAAGCTTGACAAAGAGAAGGCTGAGAGATCCAAGCTTCAAAAGTAGGTGTCATGTAGTTATGCGAGATCATTACTAAGGTTGCAAACCTTCCTCTCGGCCATTCTAAAGACAAGAGCGGGTGAGTAATCATCGATGTAGGAGGTAGAAGATGCGAGGGGACTAGGTCAAATCTATTGCCTCTGGAAGGAACAAATCATTCACCAAGCTTCAGAGCAATTCGAACCAATACCGGCTGAATTGGAGAACATGCACAGGGCAGTATCTCATCTAAAGGAACTGATGACACAAATAGAAGATGAGAACATAGTTGTTGAAAGTCATCTGGATACTTTGGCTAAGATACACTCGTTGCCAAAGGATGTGCTGATTGCAGAGCAGATTGTGCCTAGATTGATTGAAAAGGGAAGTAGTTAGAAATTTCAGTTTCCTTTCGTGTAGAGATCCTCAAGCTCATGTTGAAGAGGATGCAGTTGCTGGAGAGTAAGATGGGAGAAGTGTCGGAGAGCATCCTAGATGAATTACCTGCTTCCCATGAGGAATTTATGCTTTGGTTGTGCGGAAAGAAGTTGATGAAGCCACCATGCCTTTCACGATGGATTCAATTGGTAGACTCATAAAGCTTCAGGCAGATGTTGAGGGATATGGGCTTGGTTTAGAGAAAGTGAAGGCTAACGCTACTGCTTTGTCTAGAGAGTTGTTACAGTTCAGAACCGAGAGAGATGCTATTGTTAAAACAGATGGGAAGATGTTGAATTACATGTTTGACAAGTATATTCAATATCAGAACAAAAGGAAAGTATAAGTGTTACAGCTGGCAGATCTTCTTTTTCTTTTCTTCCTTCTCTTATTTCTTATGTTCCCGGATGAAAATGTAAAATTAAAGTTATTGGTTTAAAAGCCACTACTTTAAGTTATTTGGAAAAATTATTTAAGATAGGAGACAAATGTGCACAATTTTGGCTTAAACTCTTGATGCATGTCACTAAGAGAGGAATTCTAGGAAGATGACTACCAAATGTTCCCTTTACTACTTCATGTTCTAGTTCAGTTGCAGTTTCCCATTTTGTAACTTCCCCTCTACACACTATAAGTAGAGGAAGAACCTACGGGTTAAAGGATCGGAATTTGTAATCAACATTCTTGTGTTCCAGACTTTGAGCTAAAACCCCTGATTTCTACAAGCAGAGGAATAGAGAAGAGATTTTTGGAGAACTTTGTGTCAACGGTGCATTTTGCTTCTTATTTCTTTCTAGATCTATTCATAAACTTTGTGTTATTATAGATCTGATTTGAAACTATCCTTTGCTTTAAATTTTGTATTTAAAAGATCTATTTGTTTTATCTATGTGCATGCGATCAACTCTGTGAACTATTGATTGGGTTGCACATCTTCTTTCCTTTCTTCCTACTTTCTATTGTTTTCCTCTTCTACAGATATTTCCTTTCTCTTATAGCTGCTTACTTGCTGCAAAACTGTCTAGCTATGGTTCATGAGCTACATAGTTAAAGTAATACCAACAAATAGATATTAGGACATATAACTGACAAAATCTTACACGGGAGCCTCACTGGTAAATGAGGGAGATTTATCTCATGATTGCCCGGAGGTTTTTCGATTGTGCGAAAAATCTAGCCAACACAAGACCTACCTCCACACTTGCAACATGTATTCCCGATTACTATCAATCACCTCCAGAACCTTTCTATGATGAGGATCAGAATGCATACCCTTATGGACAAGAAGCAGATCAGTTTGGCTATTCACCAAACTATGCAGATTTTCAAGGTCAAGAGTATGCAGATATTGGAGGGTATCCTACGCCCGAATATATTTGCTTGCAAGAGAAATCTCAAGACATGGAGGGCAAATTGGAACGGTTAAGGGCTGCATATCAGTTGAAAGTGTCCAAGGTTGGATTCAGGATACCTTGCCCGTGGTTTGCTCTTTTCCTAGTTATTACAGCCCACAGGAAAAACTTGATCTTATGGCTGAAATGACACCACACCTCGAGGCATGGATCCTAGTCATAGAGGCATATGAGTATAATGTCAATCATTCCTGTCAATGGGAAAATCCTACATTGCCATCTTGTAGTCCCCTCCCCAATCCCCGTCCAACATCTTTTCAACCAAAGCCACACAACCAAAGCCACGGCCTCCCAAGTTTCCCACCTGTTGCCCCCATTGTGAAACCCACTTCTCCATCTTCTACTCTTCCACCTCATCTCAGTTCCGCTGCCCTTTTCCCTTCTAAGAAAACATCTCCTCCACAAGAGCAAGAAATTAAACTTCCTCTTCCACCACCAATGAGGCAAACATCAGTGGAGACCCCACCCACCACCCCTCCCATCATCCCAAACCCATGTCAAGAAAAAAATCAAGAAACCATTCAAGAAGAACAACAAGAAGAGGATCCGAACAAAGAGCAGATGATGAAAAGCTTGGTGAATTTGGCTCTAAGGTTCGGGATCACTAAAATCCCCTTGATGGTTAAGCCTACAAAGGAGGGTGAGGTCCAACCGCAGGTGGTGCAAAATGGTCTTGCAGCTGAAACGGAGCAAGAACAAGAGGATGATGACCAACAGTCTACTTGTTCCGAATGTAGTGTCCACATCGACACTATCCTTCCAGGACTTGCTAACCCATCATAACCGACATATTTAGAAGAAGCAATGAGAAAAAATCAGCTCATGATGTGCGAGAAAAGAGGCATGTGCAAGTGAACGAAGACAAGCTCCCAAGTGTGCAAGGCATTGTAGCGGAATGCAACAATCCCAATTGCCCTGCATGCCTTGAGCTTGCCGCCTTGTTGGAAGATTGCATAGACATACCAAAGTCATCATCAGTTGTAACTAACCAAGAAAAGCCTCATACTGCGGAGAGAGACCTTTCGGGTTCAAAAGGATTGAAAAATAAGTAGGTGATGGAGAGAATTGCAATCCTCTCTTCCCCTCCTTTAAAGTTTTGATTTTGAAGACAAGTTTGAACTTTCAGACTTCATGTTTGAGGATGAGGTAACAAGTGGTGAGAAAATTACAAACCTAAAGGATGCCATGAAGGAGGAAGAACCCCTGGTAGAGTTTGAATGCCTATCTGACTTGGAGGAATGCTTCGGTGAGGAAGAACCTATAGAGATCATAACCTTTGCTGCCCCACCACCTATCCTTCAAAATGAAGAGCCTCTTGCCATGGAAGTTAATGTTCAAGAGGAACCTACATCCATAGTAGCCTTCTTGAAGTGGAGGAAATTGGATCAGATTCAGAGGGCCTTGATGAAGATGCAATCATTGAAGGTTTCCTACTTTCAGTTAAGGAGCCTAAGCTTGCCAATGAATCTAAAGGAAAAGGAAGGAATGAGGATGCCATCATCACTTTTGTACCATCAACCAAGGTGACATATCAGTTGTTTGTAGATGTGCAAAAGGAGGAAAACCAAATTACAGACAATCACCTTTCCGAGGAAAGCTTCCATGAAGGCTTTCTTATTGAAAACTCGTGAGAAATGAGCACATTTGGCGGTTTAGGCCATGCCCCATCAGGTATCTAGCTTTGTTGAAGCCGGAAATAGAGTTGCCACAACCAGTCATGTTCATCCCGAGCATGAGGGTGAGTTTCATAGTGTCAAGGATCAACTACATCAACTACAAAATCTCTAGGAGCCTGAGGTGAATCATTCCGAACAGTATTAGTTTGGTTTCCGGTTGATACCTTGATGATGTGGGTGGAAGGTTGTTGCTATATCAGTTTTCCACTCATGTGTACAACCATGTCTAGTGTCAAATCATCCGCGTGGCTGCCCATTGTTAGAAAAGGAAGCTACTTTGTACTACCAGTGGCGGGATTTGTTTGAAATCTTCTCTGCTTCCGGTTAGTGTAGGGTAGGTGTAGGATTTGTTTTTAGCATAACAAGTGCTTAGGCACACTCTGCATGTCTACTTAGGCATGTATGATTTGTAATTTTGTACATAGCTTTTGGTTTGTGTTTTCTCTAGCATAGTATATGGTGTCGTGGTAGACCTCCCGCATACCGGAAAGAAGTTCATACTTGTGTGGAATAGTTGCTAATTTCAAAGGAAAGAAAATGCAGAGCAACTAAAATCAGGTTTTGGGACAAGTCCATTTTAGTAACAGGTGAAAATTCTAGGTCAAGACAATTTTCTACTCTCACAAATATCATCTTCAAGATTTCCTTATGAAAATTGAGAGTGCGGTCAGCGGAGCAAGTTTAGGGACAACGGTTTGGGAGTAGTTGAGAGCAAGTTTCAAGTACAAAGATCAATATCAGGCTATCATTTATAACTCTATGCCCAATGGATACTTGAGGCAACTAATCTTTCACCTAACCCCGTGAGTCACCAAATTGTTATCCAATTTTGCCCCTCAAGCGAAATTGGACAAACAAGAACATCACACAGAAAAATGGAGCTCACATTTGGTGCAGGGCTGAGCAAGCAATGCGCAGAGCGAAAGGCCCGAAGTCGAAAAATTCGGACTTTGGGGATTGAGCGATCGGAGTTCTCGCCGCAAAATGCAAAAATGAGTCAAAGCCCGAAACCTCGAAAGTTTGAAGCTCAAAGGGCTCAAGGGATTTTGGAGTCAACTCCCCTTTCGGTGTCAACGGTGTAGGAACTTGAGAGACTCGGCGGAAAGAAGCACGAAAAGGGGAGAAAGGTTCAACCCAAGTCCGAAATTCAAACTTCGGCTTTGGAGTTTCGAGTTATGTGATGACCGGATGGATGAACAAACCCTCAAACCCGAACACTAAAACCTCGAAACTTGAACCCCAAAATCCAAAACCCGAACCCCGAAAAGACAAAGGTTTGAAACCCAAAGTCCGAATTTCGTACTTCGGGGTTTTGGCATTTGGAATGTTGAAGCTCCAGTGGACGTAAATCATAGCTTGAAGTCCAAACACAAGTTTGAATTTCAGGACTTAGAGGTTTTGGCATTTCAGAGGTTTCACGAACTCAGGAATATGAACAGTGACAACGACCTCCAAGCCCAAAGTCCGACTTATCAAGTCTGAAATTTCGGATTTCGGAGGGTGCGATGCGGGTCGAGAGTCTGAAAATGCAAGATCAACCACTCGCATTTATCGCAGTATGGCACCCTCATCTTCAGATGGCCATAAATTTTGACTGGGAGCTCGGATTTGCACAAAATTGGAATTTTTGGAAAGCTCTCAGTGTCCTCTACACAACTACGACTAGATTTCTTAATTTTAGTAAGGTTAAATATTTCAAATGGGGAAATACAGTCCGCCATTTTAGAGGATGTTTCAGATTTCTCACCTACCAAAATGATGAGGTATGGGCTTCCTTTCTTCCCCAACAAGCAAGGTACAATGGAGTATGGGCTTTGCAGACTTGCCCATCACTCCCACAAGGACAATGATGGATTTTGTAGGAGATTGGAGTGCATTTTCAGATTTTCTTCCCTCTCTCTCCTCATTTCTTCCTCTATAAAATGTAAGGGGTTTGCATGTGTAAAGGTTTGGTCATTTTCTCTCCTCCCATGCACCCCATTCTTCTTGGGGCTTCAAGCCTTCCTCAAATCTTGTGAATGGCTTCATGCCTTTTCTGCTATAGCATTGTACTTATGTAAACTTCTATGGAGCAATAAAACATATATATGTTGCATCTTGTCCAACCTCTATGTTTTGTTGTTTGCATCTTACCTCTCATTGTGTTTGCAGGATCTGATGTGTATTTCTTGTCTATTACGAGGTTTGGGTGGTTGTGTTTACCATGAAATGGTGAATGTTTACATTTTGGGTTTGTGTTGCATTTGTCCAACCTCCCCAGATTCATTCTTTCTCCATTTTGCAGGGCTGGGAAAGTGATTAGCACTCCTTTCTTGGTGTATCACCGCTCGTAGTGTAGGTTTCTTTCATGCAATCCTTCTTTCCTGTCCCTTGGAAGCATTAGATTAGGGTTAGTTAGTAGTTTTACCTGCATTAGGAGTAGTTAGTGGCAGGTAGGTTAGGAGCAGGAACTGGCCTTCTCCAGAGAGTTGTCTGATTCGCAAGGTCCCACATTTCACGAACAACTCCATGTTGTGCAATCATGTCGAATGCCCCATCTCAAACCGGGCAATTTGAGGGGTGCTGTGATTTTGCATCAACAATAACATTTTTGATCCGTGTGTTAAGAAAAGGGCGTTGATGCCCATGTTTGATTTAATGAGACCGTTATCTTTTGATCATTATCCATTTTCCTTGAAAATTTCTCCAATGTCCCTATAACATTAGTTATTCACCCCAAATTCTTAAATATAAAGGTGAAATTGGAATATAGATAATTAAAAGGATGAATTTGGTGTCTTCACTATGCACACTTTGGCTTAAACATGGAATAGTAATGCACTTTGTTATTGCGAACACTTGCAAAAAGGGTGTTAACTCTTTTTGGCTCCTAAAGGTGACTATGAATTGCTAGACTATTAAGGGAAAAGTAGAGTGAAAAAGCTACACTAGGGAGGTCAGTTCATGTTTCATTACCACATAAGGTAACGGAATCCCCTTCAAGTGAATTTGGGTGAAGTAATTTATAACAAGACCTCATTGTCATGGTCTCATCATGACTACATCTGAAAAGTAGTCAATAATTTTTTTTTGAGTGAGTTGCATAACTTGGCGTTAGTGTAAGAAGTTTTTGAATCAGTCTCACATAGGTGTACAAATTATTGGTGTTGAGGAACAATTGTAAGATTATGATTTTTGGCTTGTTGGATGATACAAAGGCCATTATCTTGCAATCTCAACCAACTTTATTATTGCGTACAAAAATTAAAAGACTTCTTGATGAACACTTGAGTTTATGGGTCTTATTTTCTAACATACTCTTTTAGGTCTTGTGGTACTCACCAGAAATGGCATGTTTATCATGTTTATAAGGTTGATTATGTCTGTGGGGTTTCATCACATTGCACTCTAGAAATGAAGGATTCACTAGTAGAAGTGACATAACATACTTTTTCGATGCATTTCAATTGGTCATCATTATTTATATGTGAAAAGTTGCAGAATTGAGGATACATTTGTGTTGATGATTTTATCTAAGTCAACCACTCTATGAGATGAGATTTTTCATGCTTCCATTTTCAATGATGCAATGGTTAATTAGTCCTTTAGCTATTGTCTACAAGCAATGCTCTCATCTTAGGAAATGAATATAATTAACTCTTGACCAGGAGTTGTGAGAAAAGAATGTTGGGAGTGGAGTCTCCTTTAGACTTCTCTACCTCTTCTCCAATATTCTGCCTTATCAATGGTTTGGTATTCATTGCTTCCTCAACCTCCTAAAGAATACTTGAGCACATAAATAACCTAAAGTTAGGAAAGTACCTAAATGCCCTTACATCGATCGAGTGCATAAATGACCTTTACATTGGTTGACTGCCTAAAGACCTCCCTCTTGTTTGAGAAAAGTTCTAAAGGCCCCAATGTCAGTCTTGTTCCCAAAGGCACATACATGAATTGTATTTGGCTGATTGCAAAGTTACGAAACTGACTAAGGTAGAGGTCCTCAGCCTAAAGCAAAGCAAAGCAAAGTGTAAATGCCATATTTGGTAGTTAAGTCGGTAGTAGCATATCAATTTTATTCACCATATATGTCATCCTTGATTCCATTAATGTTTATTTGAGGTTATCTCATGTTGTACATGATTCCATTTGTACGTATTCAATAAGTCAATGTCTAAGCGAATATCTCTCTGATTTAATGAAAAAGGTCGAGCCCTTGCTCCCCTCCCCTCCCCCCCCCTCACCCCACCTCCCTACCTTAGTCGATGCATTCATATGACATATAATTGATTCAATTCAATGTTGTAACACACGTTGGGTGAGTGCCTAAAGGCCCTCAATCTCCTCCATCACCTTCTAATCCCACATAAAGCCCCTCGAACAATAGGAAATTCGAAGGTCCTTATGCTAGGGAAATCCAAATGCCCTCAACCAACACCTAATTTTAAGTCCCTTAGGCCCTAAAGTTCTTTATGCTGGTTAAGGGAAGAGAAAAGGTCCTCCACCTCCTAGGATCGGTCAAGGTAAGGGGTCCTCCACCCCTAGGATCGGTCAAGGGAAGGTGCCCCTCCACCTCCTTTCACTTGCTGAGGAAAGTCCTATGGGTCCTCAACTTCCTCCCTTTGGTTGAGGAAAAGCCTTGATCTATCATTGAAGTTCATATGTGCTCTAACTTTGGTTGAGATCTTGAACGTAAAGGCTCATAAGTAAAGTTGTGCTTTAATTACCCTCTTCTATTGGTCACGAGTTTCAAACTTTTCCATACTGATTCTTCAAAGGTGAATTCTTTTACTGATTAGAGGTGATAGGGGAGGAAAGAACTTATTTTTTTAAGGCAGGCCTTGATCTTGGGTTGATAGATACTGTATGTAACTTTACTTTTGTCTTTGGTTGAAATTGAATTTTGAAAGGCCAATGAAGATGGTAGAGGAAAGCCATCTCGGATTAGATGTGGGAGAAAATCATACTATAAACTTCCTGTTTAGGGTCTCACATGTTTAGATGTTTGATTGCCAACAAAATTTTATATAAAACTAGCATTTGCCATCATGTAAGGCCTGATTTTCAATGTGTACTTGAAAAAATTGGTGTTGTGTAGACTGGCGGGTTGTTAGGTTTGCAACAAACTTCTAACTTCTAAGATTTCTGTAAATGGATTTAATTTCTTGGCATCAGGCATGTGGTCAAACCGAAGGATATTGATGTTATTATTTTACTTTAATGTGGCTGATGGATGATAACTATTGTGGGGATTTGTTGTTGGCCTTGTATTTGTTGGAAGATTGTCATCAATACCATGCATCAATTTTGTTTTGAACTCATGCTCACTTAGATTGTTTTCATGCTATGATAGGATAACACATTTGCA
This sequence comes from Taxus wallichiana var. yunnanensis, assembly GCA_018340775.1. Taxonomy (NCBI): domain Eukaryota; kingdom Viridiplantae; phylum Streptophyta; class Pinopsida; order Cupressales; family Taxaceae; genus Taxus; species Taxus wallichiana. The sequence continues at coordinate 347,441,278 of CM031234.1, read as the reverse complement.
TGGTTAGAAGGTGTTGGTGCATGTTCATCGAAGTATCTTTGGCAAGTGATGAGATAGACTTGTGAGGAATGTTATGGAGGTTGCTCAAATTGTATCTTATTCCAAGTATCTTTGGCATTTGATGGGCGAGCCTTATGAGGAACTGTAGAACTTACTCAAACCGTATATCTGTTGCTTTGGGTTTTATAGCTGCATACCTTTGTCAAGTAAAAATCAAAAACTTTCTTTTCAATAACTATAAATTATTAAAGTACTCTACTTAGAATTATCCTTTGAAAGCCTAACGCAATTGATGACTATTGATTATTTCATATGCGAACTAATTGCCCTTTAATGATTTTAGGATAACAAGTTCCACATAAAAACACAAAAAGTTCTTGTTTGATTAAACGATTCAATCATAAACTTGATTAAAATTATTTAAAGCAAACTTTATGCTCCACTTTAGATAAAGTCCTTGTGTCTTTAAACAAGACAAAATGTCATCTTGGCTTAGGAAGAATTATTAAATCTTAGACCCTCATTTTAAACCATTTGGAAAGTCCTTTAATTTGAGGGAATGTCAACGAAAATACAGCTGGATCAATGAGTTGACAATGAACACAGATTAAAACCGTACTGTATTTCATATGGATCTTTATGCTGGTTTTGACAGACCCTGGTCTTTGAATCACTAGAGAACATCATGTTATGAAGTAAATCAGCACAGCTAGTTTGTTTTTTATGTATCTTCTGGCTCTGAAGTTTTGATGCCAAAGATCATGATACTCTGCTGGCCTGCTAGGAAATTTCTTACGGGATAGAAAATCAAAATTTCTTATTTCGTTGTTGACCCAAATGATGGTTTCTCAACTTATTGTATTTTGCTATGGGTAAACACATTTGACTAGAGCTATGAACTGATATTACCATCAACCACAAGCAGCCACATATTCACATTTCCATTTGACATGATGCTTGTGAGAATGGAACCTAGGTGAGGCTTGAAACAGCCCACCCATTTGACCAATAGACCTATGTATCAGCAGCTAGTTTCTCAAGTTAATGTTGCTTTGCATAATCAAATGTGGAATTTGGGCTAGTAGAGGAGTATTGTGCTATTATCTTTTTATGTTTTCCATTTGTTTGAATGTTTGAATGATGATTGGATTATATTAATTCGTAACATTACTATTTAATTGAAAACAATTTGCATGTATGCCTTTGAAATTGCTATAAAATCAGATTTCAAACAATTTTTATAATGTTTACAGGTTCATCAACTAATCTTGGTGATTTGATATACAAACCACCAAGAAATGGACCAACTATATGGGAAATCGGCATACCTGACAGAGCTGCAACAGAATTCTATGTTCCAGATCCAAAACCTATGTATATCAACAGACTATTTTCAAATCATTCTGAAAAGTAAGTTCTCTGTAATTTCTTGTTTGGCTATCCTATCTGTCAGTGTACTTGTCAGAGGTACTTACCAGTTGCAATTTTATATCGTCCTGACTCTTAATGCTATATATATGAGTGTATAACTTTTAAGATGGCATTCTAGAATTGGATTTTCTATTTACCAGATGAAGCCCAAAATTGTAAAGATGAACCTTTTCCCGAATTTACAGTTTATATCATAAAAAATAAGGAGGTAAGGCAGTAGTTGAAAAACTCCAATACCATGCGGTTTCTTGCCTGTTCCTTGGAAAAATTCCTTCATATAATGATCTAGGAGGCTAGACCAAAAAGGAAAGGAATGACGGTGGTAAATGTTGAAATCAGTACATGAACTAAGGAATAAACACAAAACACAAGCATTTCAAATTAGAGAAACCTTTGGAGTAAGAACTTACGCATTCCATCAAAAACTGAGTAAATATAACTACAACCATCTCTTGAACCCTTCAAGTTTTTGACGGTTCTACTTTCTATGGGATTTTCTCAACCAACACTCCCACTTAATCATTATGGGAAGTGCTGTTCCCAACAACCTCCCTAATTAATTATTCTGGAAAAATGCTTTTCCCCACTTACCACAGATACACCTGTCTGCATCTGGTGCCAAAAAAACTGTCATATTTCCTGACAGTCCACACTTGGATTGCGCTCTCTTATGCAGCCACACCCTGCTACCTAGTCAAAATTTTATTACTTTTCAGCTGAATTGCCCGACTTCAATCACCCGTCACACTCCTTATTTCACTTCATGCTTCCTTTTTCCTGACATATCCATTAGTAAATTTGGTTGGCTCTGCCACTAAACAAATTAAAAAGACATCCATATCTGCACTACTACTTGTATGCTAAGTTGTGTATCCTCTCTGCAACAGGACTATAACTTGCTTCAATTCAACTTCTTGATGTATCCAATACAAGACTTTGATGTAAAACATCCAATTGGTATCCATTTTTAACTTGATTCTATATGCTACTCCATGACATTTAAAACTCCTTAAAAATTGAACGAGATATAATTTTGGATAATTAGCTTTTGGGATCGGAGTACATGCTTTTTAATTCCTAATGTTAGAATTGTAATTGTTTTTAAAATATTAACTCTGAAGACATTATGTTTTGCTTATTAAATGTAAGATGTATTGTCAGTTTTGTTATCACTATTACTAGTCCTTAATGAAACTTATCAAATTGGACACGCTTTGCATTGATTATCCTTTATTGGTTTTCTTGAAAAGGTTCCGTCAATATGGACTTTGGGAAAGATATGTGGATCTATATCCTGCCAGAGATCTAGTATATACAGTTGGAGTTAGTGACTACAAAAGGGATTGGTTTTTTGCTCATGTTACCAGGTATTATCATTTGTGTCTCTTTATCATGATAATAAAATAATGGCTGTACCATCCATGTTGAAGGCTATTAGTGTAAACACTCGAGACTTATTAGGTTTTTCACTTACTTATGCAATGTCATATAAGTCATAATTTCTGAAGACAAGACATTTTAACTAGTGTAACATGCTGTAACAAACTTGGAGTATGAGTGGTATTGCTGCGATATTTCATATACACCTTTATTAAGCTAATTTAGGTTTATTACTATAGTCTATAGTTAGTATAGCACCTTACCCTAGGCTTAGAATAAGACAAAGATGAGCATTTAATACCATCCAATAGTTTACAACCTCTCAATAGGGCAATCACATTTACCTATTATGTGGATGATAGAAAAAGTGGTGCAAGCCCCTGTCTTTGCTATTTATACCCTTCACGTCATTGTACACGGCATGCTTTGTGAATGCTTTGTAAGGGTACTGCGACAGGCTGCGAAAGGGCTGCGGGCTGCGGGCCGAGTCATCCTTGGATAATTGAAGATAGCAGCGCAGTTCCAGGCACGGGCTACATGCAGATTCTGCTGCAAGTGGACAGGGCTGTGGGCCAGGGCTGCGAATATTCATGATTCAAAGACCAATCTTGGTAAAGTCGAATTAGATAAGTCAGTTTCTCAGGTAGACCCACCAAACCTTTTCATTCTCTGCAGCACTCTTTATTTATTTCTGTCAAATCTGGTTTCAACAAGGCATGCAAACCATGATTAAACATGAGGGTTTCAAAGACAATCCAAATATGGCACTACAGAGATCTATTATCCCAGAAACACATACAACAATAGAAAACAAAATTTGGGGAAAGGTAGAAGTCTTCCAAAATCATACAGCGGGTACAGCTAAAAAGTTGGTATATGTGAATGCAAAACAGTACAAAGGGATTCTACGGCGTAGGCAGGCCAAAAAACTAAGAAGAACCCAGAAGAAAAACCTCACTCTGATTCTACCGAAGGCAACAAACAACAAAGAGAATTTTTTTTTCAGAGAACATAAAATGGAAGAAAAACAATCAAGTTCGAAGGATAATAAAAAGGAACAGAAAGGCTTGAACAAAACCGCTTAAGCTGCAACATACAAGGAGGAAAGGGAAGACGCAGTCCAGGACTCTAAATACCTATACAGTCCTACTTCAACCCCTCTTTTGTGGTCTTCAGAACTATATGTGAAGGAACTCATGAACATGAAAGAAAGGCTTGGAATTTTAGAAAACCAGAAATTGCAAGAAAACAGTGAGAGGAAAGAACTCACAGAAGTCAGATACAAGTTAGAAAGAGAAAATAAAATTCTCAAAGAACAGGTTCTAAATCTCCAAAACCTCATGGAAAGAGGGCAACAAGAGTTAACCATGCTAAAACAAGATCTAGGACATATGAAAACAGGGGAAGAAAAAAGACCCGAAACGGTAAAAGGAAGGAAACAATTCAGATAGATGAGATCCAATCAGCAATTAAAGACATGGAAATAAAAGAAAATCAACTAAAGGATCGGATAGAAGAAGCCAAAACTTGGTCTCAATTAGTAAGTGGATCATCAAATGAACAAAGGCAAGTCATAGAGAAACACATCAAAACACAGATAAAAGAAGAGAAAGATCAACAAGACAGAGCAGTAAATTTTATTATCAAGGGTCTAAAAGATTTTGGTGAAAATGAGAGAACTGACATATTGGCAAGAGACTTTCTTAAAGACGAATTGAAGTGGACAGGTTACATACAACAAGCAAATAGGATTGGCAGGAGAACAAAGGGAGGAAAGGACCGACACGTGCGAGTGGTCATGAGAAAAATAGAAGACAAACATGCTATCCTAAAAATAGGGGACTTCTTAGAGGCACACACATATATCTAGATGAGGATTTGACATTCGCTCAACAAGAAGACCGAAGGAAAGAATGGGAGAAAGTGAGAAAAGCAAGGGAAGCAGGAAAATGGGCACAGATGAGAAATGGGAAAGCCCAAATCAGCGATCATTTATCAAACAGAAATAGGAATTAGGGGCCCCACGGGAATTCATGCACATAGTAAGTTGGAATTGCAGAGGATATCCATGGAGAAGAGGACCGGGTTTGGGGCCCATAGCAGAAGGGAAAGATATTATTATTCTTACGGAAACACATGAGCACGAAGGCTTGCAAGGTTCCAGAATTTGAAGGCTACAAGAAAATTTCAGTTTGGAACGAAGGGAATGAAACAGGGAAAGGCCACGGTGGAATCACAGTGTTAATCAAGGAAATATGGCTCGAAAATGTCAAAGTTGAAAAAGAAGATCCAAATAAGCAATACATATGGCTGAAAATAACAGATGACAAGACAACAATCAGATTAGCTGCCTGTTACTTTGCACCGAAAGGTTCAAAGACATATAAGAGAAGAAATCTGGATAGCGAAGATCCATACGCTTCAATAAAAAAAGACATTTCTATTTTCAGTGCATCTGGAGAAATAATTCTATTGGGTGATTTCAATGCGAGGACTGCAAATAACCAATCCCTTCAGTTGACCAGCTTAGAAGGAGGTGAAGACAATCCGTTGTGGCTTAAAGAAGAAGAGAACAAGCTTTGGGAAAGATTATCTCAAGACGGTAGTGGAGGGGTGTCACATTTTGGAGTTGAGCTTCTAGGCCTATGTAGCTTATACAACATGGTCATTTGCAATGGCATGAGGGCTTGGCCCAGATCAGGCAATATCACTTGTAAAACATACAATGGTCAAAGTGTAGTAGACTATGTAATTTGTTCTCAAAGTTTTATCTCCACGCTTCTTGAGTTTGAAATTGGAGATTGTCCTATCGAATTAAAATCAGATCATAGTCCTCTCTTGGTAAAGCTTGGGACCGTCTTCAATCAACAACAAAGGAATCAGGCTCATCACATGCAAAAGGCATCTCAAAAACAGGAAAAATCATTCTCAATAAAGAAAATCAGGAAATATTTGTTGCAGCCCTTAAGCAACAATTTCAGATAATGAGGAAGAGATATAGAGAACACGACGTCCAAGGGAATGAGTGGTTATATACGTAGTAATCTGCTGATATCCTTAATCCAAAAGGCTCTAAGTGTTTGTGAGAGATCTAAACCTAGAAAGAGAGCGGCAAATACTTTTCCGACAAACCCGTGGTATGATGAAGAGTGTAAAGCTGCCAAGAGAGCTTTGAAAGAAAGTGGGATGAACAAAGAAAATAAAAAGACTTATGAGAGATTGGTACAACACAAAAAAGAAAGCTATGTGTGCAAGAGAAGGACAAAATTAATTTCTCTTGGAAAACACAACCCCAAAGGTTTTTGGAAGGAGCTACAACAAAAGAAAAAATACATAGAAAATAATATCACAGGTGCACATTGGTTAGAATATGCAAGGACCCTTTATGAACGTCCTCAACAAAAAGATATTCCTCCCATAATCGAGACTTCGATTGAGCTTTTTTCGACAGAAGACATCAAGCAGGGCATAAAGAATCTAGCAAGTGGTAAAGCTCAAGACATCGATGGTCTACAGGCTGAATTTTTAAAATGGGGGGTTGAGGTCCTCACGCCACACATCAGAAAAATATTCAATGATGTCAACCAGAATGGCTTTCCGACAGAGTGGACGACTAGCGTTGTTATTCCTCTATTTAAAAGTGGTGACATTAATAACCCGTCCAATTATCGCACCATTATGATCAACCCTCTTCTTGGTAAACTCTTTGGAGGCATGATAGAACGGAGAATCAGCAGTTGGGCCGAAAGAGAGGGTAAAAGAGCAAAAGGGCAAGCGGGATTTCGACCTAAACACTCAACAATTGACCATTGTATCACTCTTAGGCATTTGATTGAGAAGGTTTGGGACACCCAAGGAGAAGAAGCTTTTTGTTGTTTTGTTGATTTCGGAAGGCTTTTGACACAGTGCCCAGAAAGAAACTTTGGGACAGGATGGAGGAGCTTGGGATTCCAGATGAGTTTAGAGCAGCAGTTCATAAATTGTATGAGCAGGTCAGAGCTAAAATTAGAACCAGAGAAGGTATGTCCAAATGTTTCGGCAGTGACATCGGTGTCAAGCAAGGTTGCCCTCTTTCTCCCACCTTATTTGGGCTATACATTGACAAGCTTGAAGAATGGTTAAACAAAACTGAGGGAGGAGGTATACAGTTAGCAAGTTACGTGGTGAAGTTACTTCTATATGTTGACGACCTTATCCTAATTTCAAAAACAGCCCAAGGATTGAGGGAACAACTAAAAGCGCTAGAGCTCTTCTGCCAAGAAGTCGGGATGCAAGTGAACACTAGCAAAACAAAAATCATGATTTTCTCCTTGAAAAGGAAAGAGAGACAAAGTATCTTTCTTTTTGAAGGGAGCCCTTTGGAAATAGTCATTGAATACAAATATCTTGGGATTGACTTTCACCACAAACTTAGTGGGAGACTTGTAAAGCAAAAAGGATACAGGGAGGTTGGAAAGCATCTTACCTACTTCAAAACAGGTGTAGGAAAGCTGAACTTTGGGACTGGAAAACTAAGAAAACCCTTTTTGGATTGTTGGTCACTCCGGTTGTTCTATATGGCTGCGAAGTTTGGGGAAGTAGCATGTCAAATCACGGGTGGAGACAGATAGAAAGAATCCAGAAACATCTAATCACAAGCACCCTTAAAGTCAAATCAACTGTTCCTTATGAGATCTTGTTGGTTGAAGCGGGTACTTTCTCGTTGGAAGCTTCGGCAATATCTCGGATGATAAGCTATCTGAAAAAAGTTGAAAGCATGGACAATCTTCGCTGGCCCAAAATAGTTGTAGACGACACTTTGGAACGCAGAAAGAAAACCTGGATGAATCAGAATACTAAATGGATGAACAAATGGGGCATCAACTTGCAAGAGTGTCCTAACAACAACAGGGAAATAAAAAATTATGTGATAGAAAAGTTCAGGACTGCCATGTGGATGGGTCAGATTGGTCGAAAGAAAGCGCATTATATCAGAGAATTCAATCCCACTGGGGAACATGATGAAAAAGCTTATCTAGGGGCAGCTATCAAGGGTAAAGCAAGGATTCTAGTGGCGCAGTTAAGAACTGGATCACATCATCTTCGATGCTGAAACTGGTAGATGGACTATTCCAAAGGAAGATTGGGAAAGGAGAATTTGTCTTTTCTGCAGCAAAGGGGTTGTCGAGACAGAATGGCATTTTGTCATGGAGTGTTCAACATATGATGATATTCGTATTCAGTACGAAAAACAACTTTGAGGTGGAGACAGGACTAGAGGAACTCTTTGAAGGAACAAAGCTTGGCGACAGCGGGCTTCATCCTCAAGATTCACACCAAAGAGCGGATATTGAAAGGAGTTTGAAATCTTAAAATATTAAAATATCTCGTTTTTGTGGTCCCATAGACTCTTGATCTCGTGGACGTCAATAAAATCTTTCATTTCATTGCCTTTTGGAAGTGGCAATATCTAAGACTTTGGTAATGTAATTTGTAAAGTCGGCGTGAGGATAAGAAAGAGAGATATTGTCCCACCCCTTGTCATATTCCGAGGCACGGAAACATGCAGATTCCACACACAGGGGACAGATGGGTTTCACACAACATTGTGACGGAAAGCTCTATCATACCTCCTTGTTCTCCATATCGAGAAAAGGGAGCAAAATATCATACAGGTGCGCTTGAGGATCAGATAGGGAGAGGCTAGGGTTTTGAGGAGCGGCTAGGTTTCCAACAAGGATAGTGACAGGTCGTGAAGAGAGACGGATTGCTGCAAGGTGTAGGGTTACAAGCAAACAAAAAGACAACACCCACTAGTAAAGATAAAGACAAGAGTTGGACAATAGTGGACCACTGGGCACGAGATCCTAAACAACGAAGTTTCAGGAAGATTCAAAATACCTCGAAGGGTTGGTAGGTGAGTTCCAAAAGTAACAAAATCCATGCAGAAGGAGCTTGCGTAACAGGTTTGTTCCACTTTTCCTTTTTGGTGCTCTTTTATAGTAAAACTCCCCTATGCAACAAACATTTTCATAATCAGAGCAACACAAAACATGGATAAACAACAAGAGTACCTTGAAAACAACCTGGACTTGGTGTCCCAGAGGGTGTATGATAAGAAAACATAGATTTCTATGGAAAGCAAGTATCCACAAATACTAAAGCTAGGGACATTTGCATTGAATTGCACTGAAACAATGAATGGGTCCCAAATACAGCTCACTGGTTCACTGATAAGGAGGTTATATCATGAAGGTTTAGGCATTCCTTGGGATCATACTCTCCAGCTTCCAAAGGAGCCTGCAGTAACATTCTCTAACCTGCACATAGGGAATATAACTGGGCCATGGAGCTCTCTCATACAAGGATACCCTTAAGCTAATACCTTGGGCACAATTGAGAAGTTAGTCTTCATCAATGCAAAGCAGTATAGAGGGATTCTAAGGCGCAGGCATATCTATCGAAAAACGAGGCTAGCACATAATAAAAAATCACTATGATTATGCCGAAACCAACAATAACTTACATCAAGTAGGAGACCAAAAATGCAAAGCGAAGATAAAGGGAAGGAGAAAGAGATTTTGGTGCCACATGAGGTCTTTAAATCAAAGCAAAGTAAAACCGGTGTGTCCGTTGACAACCCTAAAACAAAGGAGTAAGAGGAGACGAGCTTCATGATAACATAGACACATATAGCCCCACGACCACTCCGTTGTTGTGGTCATCAAAACTATATGTGAATGAGCTCATGAGCATGAAAAAGAGGATTGAAAGTATAGAAACAAAGGGACAACAAGAAGACATTAAGATAAAGGAAATTATAGCAATCAACAAGAACCTTGAAAGAGAAAACAAGTTGCAAAACATTGAGAAAACAACAAGAGTTGATCAACATAAGGCAAGAATTAGCACAAACAAGAACAAAAGGAAAAGAACTTTGAGATAGAGAAAGAAAGTGACACAACACAGATAACAAAGATCTAATTAGCAATTGAAACATGGAATTAAGAGAGAGAAACCAAATAGAAGAAGCTAAATCTTGGGCACAAGTTGTAAGGGGTCCATCAAATGAGTAGAAAGAAATCATAGAAAAACAAATCATGAAACAACTGCAAGAAGAAAAAGACAAGCAGGAAAGGCAAGAAACATCATCATCAAAGGTTTGAAGGACTATGGAGAGAAGGAAAGAACTAATATTTTAACAAGAGACTTCCTTAAGGACAAGTTGGAATGGACAGGTTTTTTTCAGCAAGCAAGCCAGAGAAGACAGGGATCGGCATAGGCATGTAAGAGTGGTCATGAGAAGTATGGAGGACAAGAATGCAATCCTAAAGAATAGGGGGTTGCTTAGAGGCACTCATATATACTTTGATGATGATTTAACATTTTCCCAACAAGAGGAGCGAAGGAAGGAATGGGAGAAAGTGAAAACAACAAGAGAGGCAGGAAAGTGGGCGTGGTTGAAGAATGGGAAAGCCCAAATCAGCGAGTGTTTTCCACACAAGAAATAGGGATACGGGGCCCCACGGAATATCTACACATGGTAAGTTGGAATTGTAGAGGTTACCCGTGGAGAAGAGGACCAGGGTTGGGGCCCATAGCAGAGGGGAAAGATGTTATTATTCTTACGAAACACATGAACATGACGGATGCAAAGTTCCAGACTTTGAAGGGTACAAGAAAATCTCAAGTATGGAATGAAGGGACAAAAATAGGTAAAGGGCATGGAGGAGTCACAATGCTAATAAGGGAATTGTGGGATGGAACCGTATCAATAGAAAAGGAGGACCCAAATAAACAGTTCATATGGCTGAAAATAATAGATAGTGAAGTAACAATTAGGTCTGATGTTGCTACTTTGCCCCAAAAAGTTCAAAGATCTACAAGAAGAAAAATCTAGATAGTGAAGATCCTTATGCTGCTTTTCTAAAAGTCATTTTTGTTTACAGCACCTTAGGGGGTCTTAATAGGCGATTTCAATGCAAGGACAACAAACAATCAATCCCTTCAATTGAGCAGTGATGAAGGAGGGGATAAAACCCCACTATGGCTTGAAGAAAATGGGGACCAACTTTGGAAAAGAGACATGCAAGATGGGAATGGGAGTGTGACACACTTTGGAGTAGAACTATTAGGGCTATGTAGCTTGTATGGTATGGTCTATGTTGCCATCATATGTCTCCCTTGCGCCATACCTTGCAGATATGTATCCGGTATGGATACTTGAGGGTGCAGTGCATGATCCCCTCGATATGTCCCAGTATGTCTTGGGTACATCTCGGGTACATTTCGACGTACCCTGGATGTACAGGGTGAACCCACAACCTTGGGACGTCTTTAAGGCATTAAAAAGTTTTTTTGACTTGGTCAATGAAAAAATCGAACCCTAACACTTAAATTAATAAAATATTAAACCCTAAACTCCTCAAAAAGCTATAAAAAGCACTCACCCATTCATTTGAAATCACACAAACAATTCATTGTTGGTTTTTGCAAGTGTATGAGCAAAGAGCCAAAGAGAAATTGAAGAGGCAAACATTGGAAGGAGGATTTGTTTGGAGGCAACCATTGCAAGGAGGAGGAGATTGGGGGCAGAAATTGCTTGTAAGAAATTCAAGTTTGTTTAGAGGAAGCAATTGTTGAGAGGAAGACATTGTTTTATTGTTCATTCAAAAGAGTAGATGTCACGTTTGGAGGTAGCATTTGTTAGAATTCTATTGCAACAAGGATCTACGTTTGGAGGCAACATTGTTTTACTTGCTACCCTTGTCTACACTACAAATATTTTTATTTAATTCATCCTTTTATTTTTTTTTTTGCATTTTAAAAATAAAAAATTGTTGCATTTTTTTCAAAGTTTAGAGTTTAAACACATCCTAAATCTGTGTATGCTCTCACCTCGCACTATGGTTTGGTCAAAAATAGATTAGGATGACATAGTTTAGGGTTTTTTAATTTAATAATTAGTAAATATCATTATTTTTAATTTTTAAATGCATTGTTCAATGTTAATAATAAATATTTTAGCATTTATCATTTGATTTATGTAAAGGAAAAATGTTTTTTAAATTTTATAACTTCCAAAAGCTGTGTATGCTCTCACCTCACACCTTTATGGTGATCAAAAGCAGATTAGGATGACATAACTAACTTATTTATGTAAAGGAAAAATAGTTTTAATTTTTTTAAACATCCTAACTCTGTGCATTCTCTCACCTCGCACCTTTATGGTGATAAAAACATACTAGGATGACATCACTTAAAAATTAGTAAGCCATTGTTTTTTAATTTATTAATTATTATTTATGTAAAGGCAAAATGTTTTTAATTTTTTAACATCCTAACTCTGTGTATGCTCTCACCTTGCGCCTTTATGGTGATCTTGGTGATCAAAAATAGATTAGGATGGCATCAAGTTCTATTTCAGTTGGAGTGCAAGGCCCACAAGCTTCTAAAAACACATCAATTCTTGTGAAACATGATCCTAATTCCCCTCTTTGGAGACATGTGACAGTGGTAGAATACCTTGTTGGTGGTGGGGGTCGGATTTGGATATGTCATGGTTGTCATGCTCAATACAAATCCTCATATAGCCGACTAAAAATCCATTTGACTGGGGTTGGAGGTGTGGGGATAAAGAAGTGCCCTAAAATATCAAAAGAGAAAATGGCAGAGTACCTGAGAGAGCAAGAGGAGGTGATAGACAATGTGAAAGAAATAGATCTAAAACAATTCCATTGCAAAGAAGGCCTTCATTACGACCACCCACACCTAAATCTCTACTCATCCTTTCATCCAAACTCAAAGTCAACCACTTGATACCCCTTTTGATGAAGAGAGTCAAGAGACCTCACAAAAAAGCCAAAAGGAGCATTGGAAAAAACATTTAATGACAAGAGGGATATTGCTTTGATGAGGTGGTTGCTCGATGCATTTATGCATGTGGGCTGCCCTTTAATGTATTGAGGTCTCCATATTGGCATCAGATGGTGAAGGCTATCAATGAAGCTCCACAAGGGTACAAATGCCCAAGTTATGAAAAGGTTCAAACCACACTCTTGGGAAAGGAAGTGGAACACATTCACACCTCTTTGCAGCCAATTAGAGATTCATGGAAGGATTCAAGGGTTTCCATCATTTCAGATGGATGGAAAGATGCTAGAAATAGACCCCTCATAAATGTTGTTGCTATACCCTAAAGGGGCAATGTTCCTAAAAGCCATTGATTGTGAAGGGAAAGTCAAAGATGCACAATTTATTGCCGACATTTTGATAGAGGCAATTGAGTCGGTGGGCCCCCAGAATGTTGTCCAAGTCATCACGAACAATGCTAAAAACTGTAAAGCAATAGGATTGATTATAGAGGGTAGATATGAGCACATATTTTGGACCCCTTGTCTGTCCACTCCCTTAATTTGATGCTCCAAAAGATTGGGAAAATCCCGTGGATTGAGCAAATTTACAATGAGGCAAATGACATTTAGATGTTTATCACAAACCATCATATGTTACATATGGCCAAGTTAGAAGATTCTCAAGGTTGGAGTTGTTGAAGGTTGCAGAAACAAGATTTGCCTCTCACACACTCGTTTTGAGACGACTTGTGAAGGTGAAAGAGGCTTTAAGCAATATGGTGATCAACAATGTTTGGATAGTGTGGAGGCAATCAAATACAGAGAAAGCTACAAAGGTAAAATCATTGGTCCTTGATGATGATTGGTGGGCCAAGGTTGAGTACTTGCTCAATTTTACAAGCCCATTCTCTCTCGTGTGATCGTGATACGTACTTACCGATGCAAATGCATGGGAGGGATACCATATATATATGATGGAATAGATTCTATGCTTGAACGTATGAGAGAGGTCATACAAACAAAAGAACAAGATCTAGAAGAGACCTTCTACAATGAGGTCAAGAATGTGGTCATGAAGAGGTGGAATAAAATGACCACCCCATTACATCTCCTTGCTTATGCATTGAACCCAAAGTATTATAGCTTTGAAATACTTGGGCTACCTAACAGGCAACCACCATTCTCTGACTCCAAAGTTGCAAATGGAACCAGGGCAACATTCAAAGACTTTTTCTTGATCCATCTATAGCTCAGTGTGGTCCGAAATGAAATGGGCATGTTTGTAGCTTTAGAAGGCAACATGGGAGAGATTGAGGCTCTTTTTCGACAAGTGCACCTTGAGCCCAACCAAATGGTGGTGTGTACATGGCCATGATGCCAAGTACTTACGACCTATTGCCATCAAAATTCTTTCACAGGTATAACATTTATAAATTTATAATCATTGAAAATTTTAAATTTATTAATTTAGTAGGATTATTTTCCGCACATTCTTAGTATGTTACTAATTTGAATTTTCTAACAAACTTTTTTTGTAATAGGTGGCTAGTAATTCTTCCGCAGAGCGGAATTGGAGTACTTATACCTTTATCCACTCAACTAAACGAAACAAGTTGGCATCTAAAAAAGCTGAGGATTTGGTATATGTGCATTCCAATTTGCGCCTCTTGTCACACAAGTCTGAGGACTATGTTAGAGGTCCTCACAAACTTTGGGATCTTCTTCTAGAGACTACAAACTTGGATGCCTCCGCAGCCACTCTTGCCCAACTTTCAATATTTGATGGTGAAGATGACATTCAAGGGAGTTCGCAAGGAGTGGAGAGTGGAGCTAACACAAGTGACATGCAAGAATTTGATTTTGAGGAAAATCTAGATGATATATTCTAGATTTGTTTGTATTCATGTTGACATGATATTACTTGTATCATATGTATGGAAGCCACATTATCAATGAAATGTAAAATCTTAAGTATATTGTATGTTTTGGAAATTTGAACATTGATCCTAGTATATTTTTCAAGTTTTGTTTGTATTCATGTTGACATGATATTCGTATATCATATGTATGGCAGCCACATGATCAATGAAAATGTAAAGTCTTAAGTATATTGAATGTTTTGAACATTGATCCTACTATAATTTTCAAGTTTTGTATTTCTTATGGATTAAAAATGAGTATATGTATAAAAAATTATATATATATATATACACACACACGAATGTATCGTACCCAAGGGTTTTTAAAATCTACATATCTAACCCATCGAACCCGCACGAACCCGTATCCTCACAACATAGGGTATGGTCATTTGTAATGACATGAGAATGTGGCCATGATCGGAGGTGTCACATGTAAAACATACAATGGGCAAAGTGTGGTGGACTATGTAATTTGCTCTCAGAATTCTATTTCTAGGATATTGGAGTTTGATATTGGGGATTGCCCTAGGGAGCTAAAATCTGATCATATGCCGCTTCTTGTGAAGTTTGGATTTCCCACAAACAACCAACAACAAGGTGGTTAGGCCCAACGCATGCAAAAGATGGCTCAATCTAAGGGGAAAATCCTCTTGAATCAAAAAAATTAGGAGCTCTTCACGACAACACTTAAACAACTTCAGTGACAAAAAATTGCATAAGGAAGAAAACAATGAAGAGAGTGTTCATATAGGTAGCAGTATGTTGATCCCTTTAATCCTCAAGGCGCTAGAGGCTTGCAAGAGGTCCCAACCTAGGAGAGGGGTTGCAAATACCTTCCCGGCTAATCCGTGGTATGATGATGTATGCAAGGCCGTGAAAAGATCCCTCAAAGAGAATGGGAACAACAAACAAAGCAAGAAAGATTATGAAAACTTGATAAAAGCCAAAAAAGAGAGCTATGTACTCTCAAGAAGGAAATAATTAATATATTTGAGTAAACACAACCCCAAAGGATTTTGGAGACAGTTACAACAAAAGCAAAAACAAATAGAGAATAATATCACAAGATGGTCAATGGATAGAGTATGCAAAACTCTTATATGAGCGAACACAAGAAAAGATAAACCCCCAAAATTAACACATCAACCAAGCTCTTCTCGGTGGAAGATATCAAACAAGGCATAAAGAAATTGGCTAAGGCGTAAGACATTGATGGGCTACAAGCTGAATTTCTAAAATGGGGAGTTGACCCTGCTCCACACATCATAAGAGTTTTTAAAAGTGTCACATAGGATGTCTTTCCGACAAAATAGACAACTAGCATAGTTTTTCCCTCTATAACAAAAATGGGGATGTCAATAATCCTTCTAACTACCACACTATTATGGTCAACCCTCTTCTTGGAAAAAATTTCAGGCACTTGGTAGAACGAAGCATCGAGTTGGGGGCGGAAAGAGAGGGAAAAGGAGCTAAAGGGCGCAAGATTTAGACCAAAACATTCCACCATTGACCACTGCATCACTCTTAGACATTTGATTGAAAAAGTTTGGAACACACAAGGGGAGGAAGTATTTTGCTTTGCTTTGTTGACTTTAAAAAAGCCTTTAAAGTGAGATTTTGATAAGATAAGATTAGATAAGATAATAATATTAATGTCCAACACATGACCACAAAATTAGGTCAATGGGATTACAGAGTACAAAGCAAACAATACTTTAAAGAAGAGGACCCAAATTGGTCACCCGAAATATAATGAGAGAAGAAGAGGAAGAGAAGTTAATAGAATGAAGGAACTTGGGATTCCTGATGAGTATAGAGTCTGAGTGCATAAACTTTATGAGCAAGTTAAAGCTAAAATCAGAACTAGCGAGGGCATGTCTGAATGTTTTGGTAGTGACATTGGAGTTAAACAGGGATGTCCTCTATCTCCTACTTTGTTTGGTTTATACATAGATAAACTAGAGGAATGGTTAAACAAAATATGGGGGTGATATCCAATTGGCGGGCTATGTGGTGAAGCTACTTTTATATGCAGATGACCTTATTCTAATTGCAAAAAACTGCCCATGATTTAAGAGCACATTTGAGGGCCTTAGAACTCTTTTGCCAAGAGGTTGGGATGCAAGTGAACACTAACAAGACCAAAGTCATGATTTTTTCCTTAAAAAGGAAGAAGCAATAGTTACGTTTATTTTTTATGGCAGCCCACTAGAAATAGTGGAAGAGTACAAATACCTTGGAATTGTTTTCCACAATAGGCTCAACTGGGAGACTTGTAGAGCAAAAAGGATTCAAGGAGGGTGGAGAGCATCTTACCTACTCTAGACAGGTGCAGAAAGCGGAATTATGGGATTGGAAAACCAAGAAAACCCTCTTCGGTTTGTTGGTCATGCCTGTTGTCCTCTATGGGTGTGAAGTATGGGGGAGTAGTATGTCAAATCACAAATGGAGACAACTAGAGAGAATCCAAAAACACCTAATCACTAGTAGCATCAAAGTCAAAGCAACAATTCCATATGAGATCCTTTTGGTTGAAACAAGAACTTTCCCGATGGAGGCATCAACATTAACCCGTTTGATAAGTTATTTAAAAAAGTTGAAAACATGGATAACCATCGCTGGCCCAAAATGGTCGTTGAGGAGGAGCTGGACCATAGGAAGAAGACATGGATGAAGCAGAACAATAAGTGGATGAACAAATGGGACATTAAGTCTACAAGATTGCCCTAACACCAATGCGGATATAAAAAAGTTTGTCTTAGAAAAATTTAGGATTGCCATGTGGACAAAACAAATTGGCCGAAAAAAAACATACTATGTTAAAGAGTTCAACCCCACTTGGGAGCATGGGAAAAAGTATATCTACAGGCTGCTCTTAAGGGTAAGGCTAGAATGTTAGTGGCTCAGTTGAGGACCAGATCACATCATCTTAGGTGTGAGATTGGTAGATGGACGGTCCCCAAGGAAAATTGGGAAGAAAGAACTTGTATTTTCTGCAGTAAAGGGGTGGTTGAAACTGAATGTCACTTCATTTTGGAATGTGCTGCATATGAAGATATCCGCTTACAATATGATTTGAAGGTGGGCAGCCTAAATGAGTTATTTGATGAGGAAAGGATCCACAAAACAGCTGGCTTCCTAGTCAAGATTCATAGTAGAAGATCCGACATCGAAAGAAATCTGAAAGTTTCTTAATGTTGTGGCTCTTGGTCCCTTAGACTGCTTGGTCTCGTGGACGTCATTAAAATTCATTCATTCATTGCAATACTTTCAAAAGCAATACAATTTTTTTTTGTCTGTCTGCATTGTTTCATGTCCATTGGAGTAAACTGAATCTAAGGAGATTTCTTGGGCCTTCCCACTGCTTCATTTTATGAGAACCTACCTCCAACATATCATAGTTGTGGGTTTTTTGAAAACTTTTCAGCTTTTTCGAATTATCACACTTTTCTCTAGGCCGCTAAGTCATTTTTCAGTTTCCCAATATTCTGGTTTTTAATTCAAATCATACGGGTTTTCTTTCTTTTGGGCTGAAACGGATTGTTATGGTTTTTTTAAAGTTTTTCCATTTTCTAAAAACATTGCGATTTTTTTGGACCGTGGCATGAATTTTATGATAAACTTTAGAAAATTAAAAAATGTCAAAAATGTTGAAATATTTTCGTTAGACGTATTGTTTTTGGTGAATTTCCAAAGTTGGACACTCCTAGAAAGATCAAGGGCAAGAAGGCTTTCCTGCAATTTTTTTGCAGGTTGGAAATCCTAACACATTGTTTTTTGATTCTTCGCTTTGCTTGCGACTGGAAATTCTGATTTTGTTGAAATTCGATAAGTGGTTTGTCTATGACATTCATTTGAAGTCAGAAGTTGCATTGAATGGCTCATCCTAAGCCATGCCTAATATGTTGCACTGTAGCACTAGCAAGGATTGCCATATGACCTCCAGTCTCAAGGCTTCCCTTTTGCAACTCTCAAGTCTTTTTGATCTCCAGTCTCTTGAAAGCTATATCTTTTGATTTAGGAAGGCTAGAAGGGTCCAATTTTGTTTGTTGGAATTGTGGTTCTGATGTTGACATTTTGTTGTAGACCCCATGTCACTGTCTACAATATTTTTGTCAAAAAGCATTTTCTTGTTGTGAAATCCATGGGATTCAACATTTAGGCATGTTCACAGGCTCATATCTTGAGATCCATAAGGAATTTTGACAAATAATTCAATTTATTTCCTCTTTTTTTCTTCCAATTGGAATTATAAGCAGTTGTGAGAGATTTACTTTTATTTTTAGTCTCATGTGTAAGTTCTTTTGTTGCAAAGAAGGGGTATTCTACTTGGGCACATTGGTTTGCATGCCAACTCTTGCATTGGATGCATTTTGCACACTTTTTGTGCATGTTGGGATTTCATGGGCATCTCATTTTGTTTGTGCCACATTTGAGCTCTTTTCTGAGATATCTCTGACACTCTTGTGATGAATGTTGTGCTCACTCTCTGAGTTGCTTCTTAAAGCTTTGTAGTGACTTCATATTTTTGCATGTACACTGAAGCACAATGAGGTTCTTATTGCTTTCCGTTTTGAGTTTTTATGCTGTTTGTGGTCATGCGAACGCACTCATTACTTGTTTTGAGAGCTACTTTTGCAAGCTTCCATCATGGCAGACACACTTCCAAGAGTCTTTTTGATGGGACAAAGTACATAGAGTGATGTTTGTGCGTGGAATCTTCTTCACTACACAGGGCCTTCAATCTTTTCTGTATGAACTAGTACCTGCTTCTTTGCTGTATGATTAGTATAATCAATGGCTCAACTCTTGTGATATTGTACCTAGTAATGTGATGTTGTCCATTTCCCTGCATCTCCACCATTGTTTGCAACACAAAGATTGTTCCTTTATTGTTTGGGGCATTCTTTTTTGCATATGTACGGAGATTCTTCATCTACTGTTGTAGACACTTCATCTCAGCTTAAAGTCTTTACCATTCCTCCTATTGATTGTGATGATGCTTTCCTACCAGATATTGCTCACCTCTTTGTAGAGGCTCCTTTGTGGGATGAGTTTCTGCCAAACACGAGACCTCTGTTTGTAGACCCATCTCCTCTTTCCTGCAGGATATTGCTCTTATAGAGCCATCATTTGTTGATCATCTTGATGATGTTTTAGAGGATTTTGTTTGCACTCATGGAAGTGCCCATACTGATTTTTTTTTGGGACTTCCACTATTGCTCATTTCAGTGATAATCCACCATGTCTTATGGGTCTATCTCCATTCAGTAGAGTGATGACCTGCCATTTCTAGTGGGTCCTCTTTCTTATGATGTTTTGGAGTACTTTCATAGGAGTCCCCCTACCGAGTTCTTTGGCACTTTCACACTTTATGAGACCAGTGATGATCCACTATGTTTTGTGGATCCTTGTTCTTCACATGGACATTCTTTCTTATAGATCTTATTCAGTGGCACCTTTTTGATTCTTATACACGATCTTGCTAGACCACGGCCACATTTTAGATTTGGACTAGTTTAAGAGATCTTCACACTGCTGCCTTTGACTTTCTTTATGGATTGGGCAAAATTTCAGTACATTCTTTTGTCCTTCCTCTTGCAAAGGGCAGAATTGTTGTTAGGCATCGTTCTTCACATGGACATTCTTTCTTACAGATCTTATTCAGTGGCACCTTTTTGATTCTTATACATGATCTTGCTAGACCACTACCACATTTTAGATTTGGACTAGTTTAAGAGATCTTCACACTGCTGCCTTTGACTTCCTTTATGGATTGGGCAAAGTTTCAGCCCATTCTTTTGTCCTTCCTTCCTCTTGCAAAGGGCAGAATTGTTGTTCGGCGTGGATGGATCTTCTTCAGTCTTTAAGCAGAGGCCCTTTTCATCGACATTCTTCAGTAGTCCTTGGGGATGGGGGTATCTCTGGTCCCCCTTCTTTTTTGAGGTTTTGCATTGTCCATTGGTATTTGATCAGGCCTTCGTTTTTGCTACAGACCTCACTAAGTTGCACTTAAGGGGGTGTTAGTACAATATTTCATATCCATCTTTGTTAAGCTAACCTAGGTTTATTACTATAGTCTATGGTTAGTATAACACCTTTATCTAGGCTTAGAATTAGACAAAGATGAGCATTCAATGCTATTCAATAGTTTGCCACCTCTTCATAGGCCAATCATGTTTTCCTATTATGTGGACAATAGGAAAGGGGTGCAAGCACTTAGCTTCGCTATTTATATCCTTTACCTCATTGTACATCACATGTTCTGCGAATGCTTTGCAATACTTTCAAAAGCCATACAATCTTTGTTTTCTGTCTTCATTGTTTGCAGAGTTTTTATGTCCATTGGCATAAACCGAATCTAAGAAGACTTCTTGGGCCTACCCCATTTCTACAAGTGGCTCCCATTTAAGCCTAGCTATTACAAAATAACCTTATAATGGAAATAAAAGTTTGATAATAGTTGTTGAACAATGTATGACTAAACTTTTTAACCGAAGAATTTAGGCTATACGTCTAAGTAGAAGTTAAAGGTACCAAAACCTTGCATGTGACTCCTAAAAATATGTTGCAACATTTGGAGTGAGATAAGAACAGCACATATCTCTATTGAATTATTAGTTTAGTTATTAGACCAGTGCTTGTTTGCTTTAGCTGTCTAATCACTAATTGATACAGGTCTAAATGTGTCATATGATGAACTAGGAGCTTTTTTTATTGTATTTGTGCTTTTTGTCTAGGCAGCAGAGTTGGAGGAGTAGCTCCAAACTTTTGATTTACATTATGGTTTATTGGGGTCTAATTTCGTGTCCTTTCTGCTTGTTATCCAGTGCATTTTTTAAAATTGATACCCGGAAAGAATCTATTTTTGGTGCATATTTTGTTTCCATATTTAACTCGTCTCCTAAGTTTCACCAAACGTCATTGTTTGCAAAATTTCCAACAACATTTCTTTTGCAAAATTTTGTCCTTAATTTTTCATTAGCTTATCAAACTCTTTTTCCTATAGTAAACAATACAAAAACATTATCACGTGTGATGTCGCATGGAATGCCATCTCAATATTGTCTTTCTTTGATTTTATTTGCTTCATCCGGATCATCATTTTCCTTGTCTTTACATTCAAACAAACTCGCGTTTAGAAAGTTTCATCATTTCTTCAAGGTTACCATTGACCTCCTTTTAATCCTCTTGCCCAAACTTTTGCTCTTCTATATGAATTCTATCATCTACACTACCAAGGATCCAAGTTTCTATACCTACACCCTCACCATGCCTCCTTGGATGCTTGGAGCTTCTCAAATCCCTCATCTTGATCAGACCTTAAAGGAGCTCTCATGTTACTTGATTGGCTTTCCATTTTGGTTTATTTTCCTAGTTTGGTGTAGTCTATACTTTTCTAGAATTACTTCCCCTTTCCATAAAGGATGGTCCTCCATATCTGCCATGACAGAGCGCCCAATACCCTTCTCCATCATCATGTTGATCAACTGAAATGCTCAAAAAAATCCTTCTCGAGGAACTTTGATGAATTGTTTATGTGCAAACTTAGATGAACATTGAAATCTAGGAACTTTGTGATGTAACTACTAATTGTTAGAAGATAAGAATGAATCATCAATTGAATCACTGGTTAATTTAATTATAGGGTTCTATTTTGCAACCATTAAAGAGCAACAACCAAGTTTTGCCTTATCAATATTGTTTGACTCATTATTTTAAGCCATGATATCTCATTTGTTATCAGATTATATCATCTTATACTTGCTCTTAGCATATTGTTTATAAAGAGCAAAGACTGGTGTGGTTTTAAATGTTTATAGTGTATAATTTCTAGACTGAATATCATTAGATAGAATCACACATTATTTTACATTCGTTTGCGCTTCAATCTTTAGTTCTAATTCTTAAAGGGAAAATGTTTATTAACAGAAAGAATCTCGATGGGTCTTATCAAGAAACAACATGGCAAATCAAGTTTAATCTTAATAAAGTGATTCAGAATGGGTATTATACATTGTTCATAGCAATTGCATCTTCAACACGCTCCATTCTTCAGGTACTATCTCTATTTATAAGCATGTGGATCATGTAGGTAAGTCTTTGAGGTAAATTATTTTGTTCATCACTCTATATATGAGCATGTGGAGCATGTATAAGTATTTTCCATTTATTGTTATGTTCACCATTTACTGTCTCTAACATTTTCTCTTTTTTTGTAAATGTAAGGTGCGAGTCAATGATCCAAAAGTAGAACCACCTCATTTTGAGACACCCAAAATTGGTCAAGACAATTCAATAGCTCGACACGGGATACATGGATTTTATCAAAATTTCAATGTGCAAGTAAATCATTATTTGTTAAGTCAAGGAGATAATACTATATTCCTCACACAAAAGGTTAATACAGGCCCATTTAATGGTATTTTGTATGATTATATAAGATTAGAGGAGCCTGATTCCTTGCGTTGAAACCCAAAGATTTTGACAAGATGATCATCATCTTATCAAGTTGATATCCCTTTGAGAAGAAAAGAAGATGACTATAAGTTATTGATCATTCTTTTACTCATTTCTTTATCTAAAATGAGAATTTAAACAAGAATTAATATTTTTGGTATATGGCAATCAATTTTATTGTAACTGACATATGTATGAAGATATTTATGTCAAGCTCTTCCAGCGAATTCCACTTTTGTAGTTATCTATCAAGAGAGGTTTTCTTTCTTTCTACCCTAATTTTCTTTGGTAAAGCAAAAATCACAGTACCAAAAACAAGTCACACAATAAATGCCATGGTTGATTAATTTATTTATGTAATGGAAGTAATGATTACCAACTGTATATCTAGTTTTATCAGTTATAATGCACATTGTTTACTTCTTGGATACAACAACATTATATGTTATGAAACCCAAGTAGGACCCTACATACTAGAATGCACTTCTATAAATAAGTTCTTACACAATCCACAACTAGTTAAAACACAGATCGACCAAAAATCTATCACTGAGCACAACTTAGGGATGTCCATATACACTATTAGCATGCATCAAACTTTAAATATGTACAAGGGGAATCGTTGCTATTTATGGAGCTAAAAGTAGTATACGAACCTTAATTGCTATGTTTAGTCAAATTTAACTAAAATTAGAGAACACATTTGTCCATGCATTTTTAAAATAGTTCTAGGAATCCGACTCAACTTGAGACACATTTGAGGTTATTACATTTCAATGATAGTTCAAATACCTTGGAAAATTAAAGCCAAGTTAAGCCAAGATGTTGTAGGGGACCTTGGTGCATAACATAATCATTGTATTGTATTTCTAACAATCATTCAGCCAATGCAATGCATGCTTTTTTTGTGTGTGTGAAATATGAGTAAATTTCTGCCTCTTCATGAAACATTGGTCACTTATCTTAACCCCACAAAAGATCTCTTGAGCAAAGTCCCAATATGGATCTATTGACCCTTGTCACACAACGAGTAGTGGAATGAATTAAGTGTAAAGAAAATAGGATCTGCTATTAGAGAATACATCACACCATCAAAGTTCACAAGAAAAGGCTCAACTATGCTTGTTTTGCATCAATCTTGATTTAGATAAGCCTTTGCATGTCAAAATCATCCTAGAAATGGTGGGGTGATCAAATGAGAACAATCCGGAGAAAATATTTCATTCAAATGTTGTCTCTTTCATGAGCACGAATACCTTGGAAAGGTCCACCCCAAACAATGAGAACAAATTTTAGGACGCTTTGGAAGGGTTTGCCCCAAACACCCGTAGAACAACTTCCACAACATTAGTTTGATACATGGAAACAAACCCATCAACACCATATGGACAATTTGCTTGGAAATGGAGAAACTAGCCAATTGGGTAAGAAATTAGTTGATTCTCAAAATTAGAACACAACTTTAAATAGCATATACAAGAAAAAAAGTGCAATCAAGTCAAGCCACTTTGCTCTTTCGCTTGATAATCCTTTTGAAGCTCTAACAAAATCTGAATCTCAAGATATACAAAAACCCAAAAAGCTCGCATAACAAAAGATAGAGAAGGGTCAAAAAAGCTAGCAACAATCCGAAAACATCCAAGTTACAATTTGGTTTCCAAAACTTGAAGTATTTGCACTAAAATAGAGGAAAAAGACTCAAGTTAACAAAAAGCGATGTCATCCCCATAAATCTTTGAAGTATATATATTTCTAATTGCGTGTTTCAACTCCCTCTACTAGTTTTCAATGCTTCATGTGATTATTTGTTGGGCTATATTTCTTTTTACGTCTTTTTAGCTCTCCTTTATCATTTCATCTTTTTGAGAAGTATAATCCAACAACGAGATCACAATATTATCCTTAGCTAACTCCTCCGACTTTGACAAAAGTGATTGACTAGAGTCTTCTTTTTATTTTTTTACTTGAGCTCATGTCCTAGTCTTCTACCAACACCAATGAAGTGATCTACAACTGATAAGCCATTATTTTCTCATGTGAAGGATTGGATGAAGCCAAAACCATTTTAAGGGTGTGTGCTCTCAACAAATAAATCAAAAAATAAAACTACAATCTATATAAATGAGAAACACAACACAAACTCAACTTGCATAAATAAATAACTTCCACTATTATTTTGACAACACTTTGGTGCTCTTTGTCTTCTCTCTCTTCTTACAAATCTAGAGTTTGCACACTATAACTCCTTACAATACTTTTTCTAAATCTATTTTTAATATGCTTTTCACTAAAACAACTTTTGCCTAATTTTAAACTTCGCTTTAAAACTAGCTTAGCTTTCCTAAAAAGAAAAACTAAACTTTTCTAATAAAATTGCATGTATGCGGGGATGCTTGTCAATGTTTATTTCTAACACCCCCTTAAACTCGACCTCACAATGATAAATTACATTCAACATTTCTCTCAAATATAGAAAACTCTCTTAGTTGAAGGCTTTGTGAAAATATATGTAATCAAATCTTTATATCTACAAAACTCTAAGTAGATTTCACCATTGTTGATAAGTTCTTTGATGAAATGATATCTTGTGTCGATGTGCTTGCTTCACTTATGGAAGACATGATTATTTGAAAAATTTATGGTGAATCATTGTCACAAAATATTTGTGTTGCTTCTTCTTGATCATGCAATAAATCTAACAACACTCTTCACATCCAAACCGCTTGAAATGTTGCGAGATGTGGCTGCCACATACTCTATTTCTGTTGATGAAATAGTCACGATGTGATGCTTCTTGGACTCCCATGATACTACACTTGACCCAAAATTAAATACATATTCGAAGTTCTCTCATTGTCGTCTATGTTATCTATAAAATCACTATTCGTATAGCCTATTAACTTGAAATCATCTTTTGGTTCCTACAAAATTTCATACCCAAGCTGTTCTTGAAATATATCTTAAAATCCTCTTTCCAACTTTCCAAAGTGTGAGTCCTTTGCTAACTCCATGTATCTTGAGATTAGACTTAATACATGATATCTATCAATGTGGCTATCAAATACATCAAGCCACCAACAAGTTCTTATACAAAGTAGGATCGACATTTAACCCCTTGTCTTCTTTTCTTAACTTGGTTCTTGTGACAACTAGAGTTGGTGTTGGATTGTTATTTAACATCCTGAACCTTTTCAAAACATCATTTTCATTTTTTTGACATATCAAAATGCCATCCTCCGATAGATTGACTTATGCTAAGAAAATACTTCATAAGATCCAAAACTATCATTTTCAACTCACTTTTCATTGTGTTATTGAACTCTTCAACTGCTAAATTTCCCGTGAAAATAAGATCACCAACATATAGACATATAATCAATATTTGACCATATATATAATGTGGGCTCATTACTTATTTTGCTTAACCCATTGTGTAATAGGTATGAGTCAATATGACTATACCAAGCTCTTCGTGCTTTCTTGAGACTAAAGAGATCTTTTCAATATGCAAATTTTGTGCTCTTGACCTTCAACTTCATAACTTGGTGGTTGATGTACATACACTCTCTCTTCTAAGAATCAATTCAAGTTGATTTGACATCCATTTGATACAATTTCCAACTATTATGCATTGTTATTGCTAGCACTATTATGACTATATTAGGCCTTGCTATTGGGACAAATGTTTCATTATAATCAACTCTAGGATATTATGTACATCCCTCTACAACTAATCTTAATAATTATTTTTCAACATTTATATCTACATTAGATTTTGTTTTATAGAACCATTTCACACCAATTGCATATTTGCCTTTTGGAAGATTCACAAAATTCCATGTTTTCTTCCTTTTAATTGAATCAATTTCATTATCCATCGTAATTATCCAATTTTCACCCTTTACTCGCCTCTTCTAAACAAACAAGATTGTGAGAAAACAATGCAAAATTAGAATATAAATCAACATTTTCTTCACCTTGAGAATGATCATAAATCTCCTTGAGACTTTTATTTTCCTTGGGCTATCTTTGAGATGAGATCTCATTATGGCTAGTGTAGGATTTGAATAATTGCTACATGATAATTGAATGCATTCCATGATGCTTCTCCTTGCTGAAAATTTGGATTGTGAGATAAAGGTGTCATTGGAATTGGATCTTGTGGGTTTGCTTGACCACCTTGTACACCACTTAAAATTAACACATCATCAATTTAAGGTATTGCCATGGTAATTTTTTTAATTATCAATCCTTCCATCCCATGCTTCCTCCTTGAAAATCTAACATCTTGGCTTATAATTACCTACTTGGTAACGACATTGTACAACTTGTGTGCCTTTGACTGATCACTATAACCAACAAAAATATACTTTTCTTTACTGTCATCAAGCCTTTTCCTTCTTTCTTTTGGCACATGTACGTATGCTACAAAACCAAATACTCTCAAATGAGAAACACTATGTTTATTATCACTCCATGCTTCATGTAGAACTTTGTCCTTGAACTCTTCATTGGGCATTTGTTTAAAATGTACACTATACAAGCTCTTTGCTTTGGTCCAATATTCATTTGGAAAATTCTTGGTCTTTAACATACTTCTCACCATCTCTATAATCATTATGTTTTCCCTCTCTACTCACCATTATCTTGTGGCATGCACATAGATCTAAACTACTACTTTATTCCATGATATTCATTTGAAATATACTCCCCTCCACTATCTATTTTAATAATTTGATATGATATTCTCTAATGTCTTGAACTCTCTAAAAATATGAAATACTTATGACTTATGCTTCAAAAATAAATCCACATTTTCTTGTTAAAATTATCAATGAAAGTTAAAAAAAAACAGGCTTCCACCTATTGAGGGATTTGAATATAGCCACATAAATTAAAATGAACTTGCTCCAATGGAGGTTTGGCTTTGCACGACTTGCCTACTTGAAAATAATCCGTGTGTTGTGTTACAAGAATGCAAATTTCACAAACTATTGTTGGTTGCTCAATCATTGGCAATCCATTAAACGTATTCTTTTATACAATAATCTTAAACCTCCAAAACCGAGGTATCCAAATCTTAAATGCCATAACCATGAATAGTCCTTGAAAGATGCTTTGAATGCATTTTGAGATATTGCTTCAATGATTATTAATTAATTTGCATTGAAAAAATTGAATTTTACCCAAATGTTTTTATTTTGGCCTGAAATTGTCGCCTCAATGACTATCTAAGAAAAAGTTTTTAGGATTTTTTTGAAACATCACCTTGAGATGTCGATGTCGTGACTCCTTGTAAATTCACATTAGAACATTTTTTTATGGGAGAAACTCCTCGAGTTATCAATGGAGCGTTAGCTCCATTATTTGGCATGTATGGTCCAAAAGTTGTGTTGGCCTTTGTGTTGATCGACTAGAAAATGAATTTGTTTTGGGAGGTGAGCTTGGAATCACTTGAGGACTTGCTTCAACGAGAGGATGGACAACATGGGTTTCTACTTTAACACATGTATTGCTCCTTGCATTTAAGGAATGTGTCGACTGACATGGGCCAAGTCTCACTTCAGTGAGAGTGTGGTGGGTTGAGATGTCCATATTAGAATCAACATGGAGATTTTTGCGGTTCTCTTGAGAGTATTTGGGGAGTATGTCTGGAGTGGGATTTTATGCAAATAGATTGTCTTTTACATTTCGGCATGGGAACACTCGACAACATGGAAGTTCTTTTAGAAAATGAACAATGGAATACTCGCTGTAATGAGGCTTTCTATATGCAAGAGGGTTGAATAGACGTAACTTGCAAGGCATTATAAGATTCATCTATAGTGACTACTCTGGGAGAGATTTCACTCTGTATATTTAATGGAAACATCTGATTTGTAGTCATTTTGACTTTTGTTATTAGCTTTTCACATGGATTTTCGATCCAAAATAACACATGAATTTTGTTCAAAACAAACTTTGTACCCTTTTTGTGTGAGTTTCCCGATGCTCATTAAATTATGCTTCAAACCGGGAATAAAATAGACATCTGGAAAGAATTTATTTTCACCATTTTTGGTAATAATATTAATTGTCCCTTTTCCCATTATTGACACTTTGTTGTCATTTCCCAATTTGGCCTTTGATTTCATCAAATCATAAAAACTTACAAACATATTCCTATTCCCTGTCATTTGGTTACTACAACGACCATCTAAAAACTAATTTTTTTTAGTGCTCTCTTGAGCGGTATTACATGTTATAAACATAGAGACATGACCAAACTCAAATTGATTATCTTTGAAGAAATTTAAAATTTTCTTACATAAAAAAACTACTTTTTCATGCATTTGTTTGCACGATGATCAATTATTTTATGATAATGGCATTAAATGGTGGATTTATCATACCGTTGTCCTTGATTTTCATTTTGGTTGCTGCCATGCCCTCTGGAACTAGAAAAGTAGGAATTTTGGTTGGTTCATCGGGTAATTTATGGAGTTACACTCCTTCCTCCTCTAGAGCTATCCAAATCTACCTCTTCCTCTTGAATTTGACCTTCCTCTACCTCTGGTAACTAAAACTTGGCTTCCAATGCATGTTCTAGGGATGAATTTCTAGATTTGTTAAATCTTGGCTCATTTGATGATAAAGAACCCATTAACTCATCTACAATGAGTTGGGTGAGGTCTTTTGACTCCTTAATGGTCACAACAATAACATCAAACTTTCTCGGTAAGCTCATAACCACATTCTCTGCAATCTTTCAATTTGTTAAAGTCTAACCATGAGACTTATCTTGACATACAAGACCCATGAGTTGGGTAAAAACTCGATCAATATTTTCGACTCCTTCATTCACAATTTTTTGAAATTCCTTCTAAATATTGGAATTTCGCTACTTTGATATTGCTAAAACTCTAATAAGTAGTTTCTAATATATATCAATATTATTTATACCTAGTTGTTGCTACAACCTTGAAATATGCACTCATCCAATACATGTTGAATTATAAACAAGGCTTTTGCATCTTTTTTTAAATTTTCTTTTAATACATCCCTTTTTGCATATGTGAGGGACTACAAAGCTGCCTGCTCTCCATTCTCATTGAATTCATTCTCTACTAAATCCCATAAATATTGAGAATACAAATAAATCTTATTGCTCTCATACCAAAAAACTAGGAGCTAAAGACTTGGGGATTTCAGACCCATAAGTCTATGCAACACAATGTATAAACTAATTTCAAAAATCTTGGCTTTTAGATTGAGGGAAACCCTCAGTAACTTTATTTCTCCTAATCAAGGAGCCTTTGTGCCGGGCAGGAAAATTCTGGACAACATAATAACCATTCATGAGACAATTCACTTTGTGGATATCCAAAAGGCCTATGATAGGATATCACTGGGACTTCTTGTTCTCCCTTTTACATAGTTTGGGATTTCATCCTCACTTCATTAAAATGATCCAAGCTTGCACTAAAGCCCCGAGCTTTTCTATTATTATTAATGGGAAGCCAAATGGTTTTTTCACCTCGGAAAGGGGCTTGAGGCAAGGAGATCCCCTATCACCCTTCCTATATATTATTGTTGCTGAAACCTTGAGCAGGTTATGTTCTAAAGCCCAAATTGAAGGAAAGATGGAGGGTATTAAAGTGGCTAATGGAGTTGATAATCAATGCTTGCAATAGTTTGTGGATGACACGATTCTTCTTGGTCAAGTTGTTGTCTAGGAGGCTCGTGCCTTCAAAAATATCACTAAACAATATGAATGAGTCTTTGGGAAACTGATTAAATTTAGAAAGATCTTCTATTTTTTTCATAAATGTGAGGGAGGAGTAACAAATCGGGATGGCTAATAATATTTTGGATTGCAGTATAAAAACTCTCCCAGATACATATCTTGGAATGCCTCTTTGTGAAAAAAAAGCTAGAGGAAGGGGGATGGAACAAATTGATAGAGAGGTTTCATAAAAATCACCTCTTGAAAGGCTCATTGTTGTCAGAAGTTGGAAAATACCAACTTCTTCAAAGTTGCTTGCAAGGTATTGCGTTGTTCATCATGTCCATATTGATTTTACCTATGAGAGTTAGGAAAGCTATTGAAGGCATACAAAAAAGGTTTTTATGGACTAGATCAGAAGAAAAGAATAAAATCCCTTTAGTTTCTTGGGATAAGGTCACACAACCCAAGGATAGAGGAGGTCTTGGATTGAAGAATCTTCAATTCATGAATCAAGCTCTTATAGCCAAGGTGGGTTGGAGATTGCACAGAGAAGAGGAAACTTAGATCAATATTTTGAAAGTGAAATATTTGTGGCACTTTGGCGGAACTTTGGCTCTTTTCTTATATTTGGAGCTACCTAGAGGATCAATCTTCTAGGAAAAATATTTGTCAAACTAGGAAGCTGCTTGTCAAAGGGAGTAAATGGAACCTAGGGGATGGTACTAAGATAAGATTATGGGAAGACCCATGGATTAAGGATAAAGCCCTCAAGATTGAAGAACCATGGAGTGATCTTAGGCATTTCTTCAACCAAGAATTGGGGGAGTTGGTTTGTAGCTATTGGAACGAAGAAAGGAAGTGGGTTCAACTCCAACCTCCCCCTCACTATCTGGGGAATTTACAACCCTTTGAAGAACTCAATCAGCTCCTCAAGGAATATCACATACCCCTACACAAAGTCCAAGATGAGTTGATATGGAGAACCATGGACATCGGGGAATATGAGGTCAAGTCAGGTTACTTGCTTAACTTTGAGCACATAGAACCCAATATCCTCTGGAGGAAGGTTTGGAATAAGAATCTTATACCCAAAATAAATATTTTTTATGGGAAGTGGTTAAAATAAATATTCTAACTATGGATAGACTAAGGAAGAGGGGGATGATCATTACTAATCGATGTTGTTGTTATCCAATTTTTCCCCTCGAGACAAATTAGACAACATAGACCTGATAGAATCTAGGTACCTAAGCGGACCCCAAGGGTTGAAATTGAGTTGCAAGTAAGTCCCGAGGTCTCGGGAGCATATTAAGTGAATTCTCTAGAGTGAAAATCATATTGAGAAAGTTTTTCCCTCTTTTGGGTTTCGACCCTTGGGATCATCTTGAAAATGATAGATTAGGGCCTCGAGCCCACATCTGGTCAAATAGGAAAAAATTAGTGAAAAAAAACATGACGGGCCAAAAGCACCCAACATTCAGTCTATATTATGCCCCGACACGATAAAATTAAAAAAAATCCCCAAGGTTCGAAAAACTTGCATTTGGGCCTAAGGGGGCCACTGAGCTCAAAAGGAGCTTGTTGAGCAAACTTGACAAGCTAAGGTCTTGCGAAGGAGCAAAGCTACAATAAGGGCTCGGTCGGGCCATATTGGCCATGGGGGCTCGTGGATTGAAGTTCAAAGGTGACGTTGGATAGATTTGAGCTCGAGTCTTAATCACGGAGATTCAATGGGCTAGGTCGGTCGAACCATGTGGAAATTAGGGAGTAGAAGAATGGAGGGCCCTTAAGGAAAGTGTTTTGATTGTCCAAGGAGGTTGAGCTCCCGAGCTCGACCCATGATGCATCGATGGGTGATGAGATTCATTTGAAAGAGGCCAACTTGTGAAGCAAATGAGCCAAGGCAAAGAATGTGGTGGGGTCGAGCTTGAATGAGAACACACTAAGGAGATCGAGCTCTAGGAAAGATGTGGAGAAAAATGAGGCCAAATCGGTTGAAGAGACAACGAGGTGAGTGAGTTCGGGGTTCCCGTTTGGGGGTTCGTGAGATATGGTTTTGGTTGTCGCCGTGCTAGAATCTTGAAGTGCTGAGTTATGGGGATCCCGAAGCAATAAAATTGATGAGTGCATTATTTGGCTCATTTATATCATTCCTATGATTAATAAATTGTCATTTAGATATGATTTGCTAATGCATGGGGATGCTTTGTATAGTTATATCTTAGTGAGTTTAATGCATTTTCCTTGCTTTTGCTCATGCAACTTGATTACCGTATAACTTCCTACTAACTAGCCTTCGTGAGAGAAATGTGATGATGTGTGCAGGGAAATAATGAACATTTATTGCCAATGTAATTAAGAAGTCCGAGTTTGGAGCTGGAATGCGGAAGCAAAAGACTTTTTCCACCTATCGACCTATAAGTATGGGACTTGTTTCTAGCAGTCCTATAGGAATTTATGAGTCTTGATCAATGTTGATTAGTGGGAGATGTTAGTGCCAGCTATTATGGCGTATTTTATAATTGCTTGTGTCTATATAAAGACACCTTAAGAACACTTTAGTAGCTTTGTTTTAGATATAATCTGGAAAATATAGCCTATTGTATTTAACACTCTTCTTTTCACGTACTGGATATGTCATGGAACTTATTTGAATTAATATAAGTGAGCATCATTTTGAGGATCTAGAGTTGTTGAGATTTCCTTTGTCCCAAGGGAGAGCAAGGGCCCACTCGACCAAGGAGACATGAGGTTGTTTACATTCACATACGCATATGGTTTTCTGATAAGTTTTACTGCAATCTCTATTTTAGTATGTTTCATGCAATCTCTGTTTGAACGTATTTGTTTCCCTATTGAAATTTCTATTCAGAATGTGTGTTTCCCTTTATGCAAAGTCTAGTTAGCATGTGCTTTTACTTCTACTGAGTTTTAGTTACAAGTGTGCAATTTCAATTCCATTCTTTCAAATTCTGTGTGCACATTTCCATTTAAATTAGAAGTATAGCTTTTAGACTTCATTTCATCACAATAACTTAATTCCGTAGATTTACATTGAGTTTTGTAGATTAGTAACCAACTTAGAAAGATCTCACAACAACCCCCCAACAGAAGACCCAATAGGAAAACTGGTTACATAAAGCTCCATTGCATACAACCTAGGACACAACCCCGGTTTATAATGACACTAACAAAAGATCATGTTAGTTAAATGATTGGAGAATACAACGACACTGCCGACACTAAAATTTTCCTCCAAAATTTCTATTTCATTAATGTATGTATTATGAATAAGATGTTGTTAAGTGTAATTAGTAGTAGCGTCCGATAGAAGATAACAAATACATTTTCTGCCACAAGACGGTGCCGCCAATAATGTGGAGTAAGGTAACAAAAAAGTACATAGGAATGTTGTAAAAAAATTAAATATTTGTCGTAAGTGGTCTTGTAATGTTAAAATGTCAAAGTTTGGGTAATTAGAGAAGTAGGGTCACATGATTAGGAATTAGAAATATTATATTGTAATAAGGACAAGGAGTGAGGTCATAAATATTTTGTGTATTTTATTTGTAAAAAGTCTAAAAATGTGGAACCCATGTAAAATGATAAGGTTTATCTTATCTTAACAGATAAGCTTACATGTATGCATAAGAGTTAAGGTATGGAATATAATTATCGAGTGGATTTCTTATCCTATCTTAGAGATATGATGGATATGCTCCAAGTTCTATAAATGGCCTGAGAGGCCACCCCCTCATTTAGCATAGAAAAAAGTAGTGAGAAATATTATAGGAAGTGTGCAAAGGAAGCCATCAGTTTAAGGTGTGTTGAAGAAGCCATCGAGAGGTAATTGTAAAGTTTCTCCCATAGTCTTGTTGAAGTACCTCATGGGTGAGATTGAACAATTTCATGTTAATATTATTATTTACTTTGATATTTTAGATTTGTCATCATTCCGTCTTATCATAGTCGATGGTATTCTTGTGTTATGTTGTTGTTTTGTTTCCGTTACATCCACCAAACTAAAGGTCATGCATTAGTAAATAATCATAGCAACATGGAGTTCCCGGTGAAGAATTATCATAGTGCGGATTGGTGATGACATTTTGGTTCCGTTCTAAGTCGGGACCATTCCTCGTTGGTGGATTTTCTGAGAGATATTCCCACTTAGGCAAAAATTAATCGGAGGGTAACCTTGTTTTTTAGAATGTGCATAGTAGCTTACCATGGTAAAGTCATTTTTACCGTGAATAGTAGTTACCATGTTAAAGTCATTTTTGCCATGAATAGTAGTTACCTGCAAGAAAGTCCTTTTCTTGGGAATAGTAATTACCGCATAAGAAAGTCACTTTTTACCGTGAATAGTATTTACCGCAATAACTTCACTTTTTGTGAATAGTGTTTACCACAAAGAAAGTCGGTTTTACCATAGTAAGTCAAGTTTTACCATAATTTACCGTGGTCATTTCTATTTTACTAGAAAGGTGTAAAATCACTTTCTAGTATAGTGATTCCAATTATTTGTGCACATAAGTCTTGTTGGTTGTATTTCACGGTGGTTACTTTTGAAAATGGGAAAGATTCCTGTTTTTTCAAAACAATCTAATGAAGATGCTTCTTCTTTCATTCAAGAGTTTAAACGATCTTATATTTGTAATGGCCTTATAAGAAATAAAATAGAACAATGGACTGAATTTTTTTCCTCTTTTTGGATGGTTCAATTGACTTAGGTGGTTTGAAACACTAGGTGATAATGTGAAAAATTCATGGGATTTATTAACGAAAGTTTTCTTGAAGAATTTGGTGAACAATGAAATATGCGAGATCTCATGATCGAGATCACAAAGCTATCCCAAGGAGAGAAGGAGAAGATAAGGGATTATCATGCTCGTGTTCTAGAGAATGAGGAAGCTCGATGCCCAGATCCGGAAGGAAGGATTTAAAATGGGTTGATGAATGGCGTGGATAATCTCCTCTGTAAGAACTTCATTCTTGGGATGAAGCCGAGATCGGACAACGAGTGAAGTATGACCGCCACCTACCATTGAACAAGCAAAGGAGGTTGCAAGAAGGCAAGAAGAAAGCATGGAAGAGGAGCCCAAAGAAATTGTTGCTAAAGTAGAGCCTACACCAAGACCTTTGGTCCAGAATCTACAACCACTCTCTATGAGCACAAATATTTCTCCTAGTACATCTACTAAGTATGAAGATCTGCTCAAAAAGATGGGTCATTAACTATTAATCTTTTTCAAGGAAATGAATTTAGTTCTCGGGAGGAGATAGAGGTCCAAAAGAAATATTTCTGAAGTTGTTGTTTATGGTTGTTATAAAAAGGGTCATTATAAGTATAATTGTCCGAGATAGAGCTTCTACATTTAGTAAGGAGATAATGATAAAGGAAAAGCACCTCTGAATTCTTTTGATGTAGTAGATAAGAGCAGAAATAATGAAGTAGATGTGTTTGTAACAAAAAGAAAGAAAGAAAAAGATAATCAAGATGGAAATGATCCTTAGAAGATGAAAGAAGAAACTAGTAAGAAACATAGGAGAAGAAAGTTGGGTGTGCGTGAATTTTCTACGATTTCACAGGCAAGGACCATACTCCATCTTGGAAGATCTGTCTAAAAGGCTGTAAATATTACATATGGTCAACTCTTGGCTATGTCTTACGAGAAGAGGCGGGAGTTGCGAGGTGGACTCAATGCTCGAAGAAGGAAGGAGGTTGAGGTCCCTGTTTTGGAGAGCAGAGGCGGATCCCTATGCTCCACAAGGTTTGAGGTATTATGTAATGGTATTTCAATTCATGATGTCTTAGTTGATGGAGTGCTGCAAATAGATTAATGTAATGACCGAGTTTGTAATGAATATGTTGGGTTTAAAAATTGATCACCCTTGAACACTTATGTTAAGGTCATTAAATAAGGGAAAAACTAAACCGAAGGTGTAGTTTCAAATGTGGCAATATCTCGTTATGGGTGTTGTATGTGTGGTAGACTTTCAGTGATGATGAAAATGGTACTGCATTGCATACCCAATGCTTGCTGGGAAGACCATGGATAAGGAGAGTTCATGCAAGAAACTACCTGGAATGAAGGTTTCATGACACTTGGATGTGGTAGAGAGAGGGTGAAGATAAACGTGATCCTCGACATCATAAAGTAGAACCTCTGTGGATTCAAGTGATGAAACTGATGATTGGACATCCTCTCGATTACTCTAGTATCGGTGAAGTGGACACCGAAGATGAAGAAAGTGAGGTGGATGTTTCAGATCATGGATATCCCCCATCACACCAACTCATGACCCCATAAAATTATCTCGAAGAAGAAGTTGATGATCGTCTCTAACAAATAAAGATTGGTGATGCTTTGTGATGGAGAGTGAGAAGGAATCGTACCTCCAAGCTCTTTGAAGGTACATACACCTATTCACTTTTGATTACAAGGAACTCCGTCAAGTAAGTTGGGTAGAACATTGTATTGAGTGAGATGGTGCTAAGCCCATAAAGCAAATGCCATATAGAATGAATCCTAATTTTTCTAAGACTGTAAAAGAAGAAATAGATAAGTTGCTTGATGCAGGATTCATATTTGCTGTGGAGAATTCAGAATGGGTTTCTCCCATTGTGATCTCAATAAAAAAGAATGGGAAGCTACACATTTGTGTTGATTATAGGAAGCTCAATAAGGCAACAAAGAAGGATCATTACCCTCTTCCATTTTCGAGATCGAGATATTGGGCCAAGTAGGCTGGCCCCAAGTGCTATAGTTTCTTTGATGGATATAATCATACGGCTCAACCAAGTTCGTATAGCAGAAAGATCAATCAAGACCACGTTCACCACTCCTTGGGAACGTTTGCTTATAGAGTTATGCCTTTTGGGTTTGTGTAATGCTCCAAAGAAAAAATTCCATTTGATGAATAGGGTGTTCGAACCCTACATTGGGACCTTCATCGAGTATTTCGGATGATTTTTGCATATATGGGAGCAAGTTGGACCACTGCACAGATGAGACAACATTTCAAAGGTTAGATGAAGCACAAGCCTCACTAAACCCTACAAAGTGTGTCTTTGGATGTTCTAAAGGCGTTTTGTTAGGGCATGTTGTATCCAGAGATGGTATTGGTACGATCCTTGATAAAGTTTCAAAAATCAAAGATTTACCATTTCCTATGAATAGAAGTAAGTTGAGATCATTTTTAGGCCATGTGGAGTTACTTATAGAAGGTTCATCAAGAATTTCTCAAAGATTGCACAGCCACTAACCCAGTTCTTGAAGAAGGATGTTGCTTATGAACCAGGAAACAAGGCGCATGAAGCTTTTGGACAACTGAAGGAAGCCCTGGTGTCTTCACCTGTTTTGAAGAATCCAGATTGGAGCAAGCCATTCATTGTGTACACTGATGCCTCAGATGTAGCACTAGGTAGTACTTTGAGCCAAAAGGATGAAAATGGGAATGAACATCCAATTTACTTTGGGAGCAGACAAATGAGCAGTGCTGAGGTAAACTATATTATGAATCTGAAAAGAGGCTCAGCTATCATTTTCTTTGTAAAGAAGTTTAGAAATTACTTGCTAGGGTAGAAATTCATAGTTGTAACGGATCATCGGTTACTCAAATATATTGTCAATAAGCCTAACCCATCAGGGAGGATAGCAAGATGGATAATTTTGCTACAAGAATTTGAATTTGATATTATAGATAGGCCGGAAAGAAGCATGTCAATGCGGATGCACTCTCTCGAGCCTATGATGGTTTAGGATCATCTTGTGATGATGATGATTTTCCGATGCAAAGTTCTCCCTCGACACAATCCCTAGTGAATACATAGATATTTGGAATTATTTGAATGAATTCAAGTTTCCCGATGGTGCCAATGCAAAGACTAAGAGAAAGATTACTCAAGCCCAGTCATCCATATTCTATTCTCGCATGGAGCATTATTTCGAATAGACCCGATGGACATGAAGAGAGCGATTGGATGTGATCAAGGAAAGGAGCTGCTAGAAGAATTCCACAATGGTACATGTGGAGAGCACTTCTACGGACAACTTACAACAAGAAGGATCTTGGATGCGAGTTATCACCGGCCCACTCTTTTTAAAGATTGTTATAATTATTGTAAGACATGTGATATTTGTCAAACACATGGTAACCGTAAGACTTCATCACTCCATTATGTCCTATTCTTCCCCTTGTTCCCTTTGAAAAATGAGGAATAGACATTGTAGGTCCACTTCTAACTACATCACGTCAAAATAAGTATATTGAAGTTGCCACAAATTATTTAACCAAGTGGGTTGAAGCTAGGCCATTGAAAACAACTTCCATGGATGAAGTGGCAAGGTTCATATATGAACGCATTGTCACCGATTTGCTTGTCCATTAGAAATTGTAACGAGATCAAGGAAGCCACTTCATTAATGAGGTGGTAGAAGCCCTAGTCAATAAGTTTTCTATCAAGCACGGAAGGCAACAACATACAAGCCGAGCACAAAATGGACCAGGTGGAACGAACAAATTTTGTGTCTTTGTGTCAAATTCTAGCAAAAGATGCAGGCCTTGCAGTACATAAATGGGATAAAAGGATTCATGCAAAGATTGTGGGCATATAGGGCAACATCAAAGTCAACAACATGATACTCCCCATTTCAGTTGGCCTATGGCATTGATCCAGCTTCTTCCTATTGAGTTTGATATTCCCCCATGTGAGAGTTATGAAAAATGAAAGGATGGATGAAAGTGATTCAAAAAAGAAAGGTTGGTACATCTTCATTTGCTTCCTAGAGGAAATGAGGGAAATAGCAAAGGATACAAGCCATAAGAAGAAAATGAAGCGAAGGAATACTTTGATCAAAATATCCGATGGTCTCCATTTCATGTGAATGACTTGGTCCTAGTATATGATTCCGTATACAAAAAGAAGACAGAGAAAATTTCTTCCAAAATGGATGGGGCCCTACAAAATAGCAGTTGTGCATGAAAAATGGTACGTAACGACAAGAGGAATTGGATGGCACTCCCATTATGAAATGGGTCAACCACGACAAGTTGAAGATTTTCCAAGCACTGAAATAGTCTACTCAGGACGGAGTAGAAGCTAGAAGGGGAGGATGTCGACACTAAAATTTTCCTCCAAAATTTCTATTTCATTAATATATGTATTAATAATAGATGTTGTTAAGTGTAATTAGTAGTAGCATCCGATAGAAGATAACGGCGCCGTCGATGACGGTGCCGCCAATAATGTGGAGTACTAGTAGTGAGTCAAAGTACAATAGGAATGTTGTAAAAGTAAATATTTGTCGTAAGTGGTCCTAAATTAATGTTAAAATGTCAAAGTTTGGGTAATTAGAGAAGTAGGGTCTACATGATTAGGAATTAGAAATATTATATTGGTAATAAGGACAAGGAGTGAGGTCATAAATATTTTGTGTATTTTATTTGTAAAAAGTCTAAAAATGTGGAACCCATGTAAAATGATAAGGTTTATCTTATCTTAACAGATAAGCTTACATGTACATATAAGAGTTAAGGTATGGAATATGATTCGTCAGAGTGGATTTCTTATCCTATCTTAGAGGTAGGATGGATAAGCCTGGAAGTTCTATAAATAGAGAGGTCACCCCCCTCATTTAGCATAGAAAAAGTAGTGAGAAATATTGTAGGAAGTGTGCAAAGGAAGCCATCAGTTAAAGGTGTGTTGAAGAAGCCATCAAGAGGCGTAATTGTAAAGTTTCTCCCATAGTCTTGTTGAAGTACCTCATGGGTGAGATTGTAACAATTTCATGTTAATATTATTATTTACTTTGATATTTCAGATTTGTCATCATTCCGTCTTATCATAGTCGATGGTATTCTTGTGTTATGTTGTTGTTTTGTTTCCAGATTACATCCACCAAACTAAAGGCTGTGCATTAGTAAATAATCATAACACGAGGAGTTCCCGGTGAAGAATTATCATAGTGCCGGATTGGTGATGACAGACCCATCATTTTTGGCATCATTTCCAGGGACACCATAAGCACACCACGCCATTTTTCTCACTTTACATGCTATGGGTGTTAATGGAGTTCACATATGCAACCAAGTAGAAGTCTTGGGCCTTGTTTCAATAACCAACCTTGATGCATAGGCCACGGGACGATCAAGGGATATTTACACCACGCAACATCCAACAAATATCTCCAAACAAATTACACGTAGGGAACAATGAGAGTGACATTGAATCCAATACAACACCTAGAAGCCTTTCTGAGCATTCTGCATCCTCCGACTAACACTCAGAAAATGGGGGACCACAGGAATAATGGAGACCGACCCTTGGGTCAAACCTTTACTTATCCCATTGTCTTGGATGAGGATGAGGATGCACCCATGAAAAATATCTCACCATCCATCCTCCCTATCTTTCGAGGCATGTCTACGAAAGACCCCAATTAATTCTTGTTTGAATTCAAAATTCTTTGCCAAACATATGACTACAAAACCAACAATCAAAAACTCAAACTCTTTCCTTCCACTCTCAAAGAATCTTGCTATATGAGATGGTTCGTGGGGTTTCCCTCTAACTCCATTGATTCTTGGGAAGCCATGGAGACAATTTTTTTGGATAAATATCAAGACTACTTTGTAGGGAAGGGATAGGAAAGAAGATTTCTTCCAGATACGAAAAGAAGATGAAAATATAGAGGATTATCTGGATAGATTTCTCTTTCTCCATCGATGGAGTGGTTATGAGTTACATGCAGACATCACTAAGACAATTTTCCTTAAAGGACTTGATGAGGAAACCAAGGATTCCCTCCATCTTATGGGAGGAGGAGATGTGCATAAAATTACTATGGAACAAATCACTGAGCTATGCAGAAGTTACTCCAGAACACAAGGGGGTATAAGGAAGAGAAAAACATCCAAGCTTACCCTAGGTACCTTTGAAATTTTGGAGGAAATGGCTAACATGAAAACAAACATTTTGTTATAATTAACATCAACCATAGATGGGCTTAAGGCCAAAACTAGTGCTGCCAAAGAACCTCTGGACATATATTTCCCTAAGTGTAGGAAGAGACATCCCTGAGAGAATGTCCTTTGATGTCACAGACATGTGTTTGATCTATGAAGTTTCGACCATGAAACTAAGCATTGCACCTTCTTATCATAGTTGAAAGGAGGATTGAATGTCGCTCTCTAAGCCGATGCAGAGGTAAAATTTCAAACGCCAAATAATCAGTTTTTATATTCCCCTCAACCTGCTCAGAACCCCTGGAGGATTTCATGGCCCAGTCAGGCTCCTCGTCCTACTTGGGGAAAACCTGAGTGGACTGCATCAAATTGGATGACTTACCCACATCCACCACCATGGATGAATCCCTACACTCAGCCAAGTTGGACACCACCGACCCCAGCAAGTCCATGACATAACCAATAGTGGGTACCTCAATAAAATCCTAACCAAAACCAGCAGTGGACACCACAACAGAACATTAATCAACAACGAAGGTTCCAACAACCACAACAAGCTTTAATGGCCCCACCACAAACCTATCAACAACATAGACATGCAACACAAACACAACTTCCATCCCATCCTGTAGCGAACCCTAAAAATTATCGATAGATTCAATTGATGAAGCAAGACCGAGTAATACAATGTAGGTTAATACTATTGGTAATCTGTGACTAAGGTCTGGGAAAACATTGAATCCTCCTATTGTTATCACGAAATGCCTGTAGACACTGATAAAGAAGAGATACTTGAGGAAAATGAAGGAATTGCACCTTCTCCACAAACACAAAACACTCAGAACGGTCAAGAAACTAATCAAAATGCCCATAAAGCTCCTTTTCCTGAGCGGTTACAAGACACTCAAACTACAGATGAAACAATGCTAGTTCAAGAGTTGAAAAAGGTGCACATTGAGGTCCCACTTCGTGATCAATAAGGGACATTCCAGAATTAAACCAAACCATTAGAAATGAGTGTATAAAGACACTAGGAAGAAAGAAGAAATACCCAAATACCATCAGTGGAAGGAAATTTGGTTAATCTTGTTGCTGGAAACCTTATTTCACCAAAATATGAGGATCTTGGGAGTCTAGTCATTACTATTTGTATAAACAATTAGTCAATATCTAATGTTTTGGTGGATCTTGGTGCTGCCATCAATGTTATAACAACATATATGTTCAATCTATTATCCTTAACAGACTACAACCTACCAATACCGTTCTTCAATTAACAAATCAATCCATTGCTATACCAGATGGTGTGATTGAGGATATAATGGTCACCATTGAATCTTGGGAGTATCCTGTTGATTTTATGGTCTTACAACCTAAAGCTCGAAATTGGGATATCCAGTCATCTTGGGAAGACCCTGGTTGGCTACATTGCTACATATATTGATTGTAGGTCGAAAAATGACCATTCTAAATGGGCAGAAATCCAAGCATATTTCATTATATCCTCCTACCTAGCCTTATGTGTATGCTTGTGAACATGTATGGGTAGATTCTTTGGATACTAACTCTCTGAGTTCTTCTTATTTGGCCACCATTGCAGTGAAAAACCATATGACGGAAGTTGTTGAGTCATACACACTGACTGATGCAGAGGGCTCTGTGACTACAGAAATCAGCACTGTGGCTACGGAAATTGGAACTCTGACTACAGACCCATTTGTTCTAGACATGTCCGATACTATTGCCTTGGTAAGTGATACTTCTAATGAAGCTTGTAAAGAAATCTATGCTTATAATGCGGAATACACAGTCTCTGATTTCTATTGTCCTTTAACCAAGATTTTGTCTCTTGAAAATGTACCCATTTTGCACATGCTTCAGCCCCATGTTTTCCCATTGAATTCTTTAATCACCAATGCAGAGCTTGCTATTTTGAAAGATACCAAACAAGTGCCTGTTGACATAGGGAAAGAACTGACCATTGGTAATAATTTGGAGGCCAACCAAGAGGCTAGGGTTCTTGAGATTTTGAGGAAACATTCCCATGCTTTTTCTTGGGATTACACTGATATGAGGGGAATTCATCCTAACATCTAGTACTCACCATATCTACACTAAAGATGTTAAACCCATAAGGTAGCCGCAACGAAGAATTAACCCAACACTCAGAGACATAGTAAAAAATGAGATAGAAA
Organism: Taxus wallichiana var. yunnanensis; assembly: GCA_018340775.1. Taxonomy (NCBI): domain Eukaryota; kingdom Viridiplantae; phylum Streptophyta; class Pinopsida; order Cupressales; family Taxaceae; genus Taxus; species Taxus wallichiana. The sequence continues at coordinate 347,397,381 of CM031234.1, read as the reverse complement.
AATTGCTAAAGGTAGGATTCATCTACCCTATATCTGATAGTCAGTGGGTCTCACCATTAGTTATAGTTCCCAAGAAAAATGGTAAATGGAGAATCTGTGTTGACTATAGGGAACTTAATAAAGCCACCAAGAAATATTATTTTCCCTTCCTTTTATTGACCGGTTCGGAAAATCTCGTTGGTAAGAAATATTTTTATTTCTTGGATGGGTTTAGTGGGTATAACCAAATAAGTATTGCACCTGCTGACCAAGATAAAACCACCTTTACTTGCCCTTGGGGTACATTTTCTTATCAAGTCTTACCTTTTGGGCTTTGTAATGCACCTGCTACGTTTCAGAGAGTAGTCTTGGCCATTTTTGCAGATCTTACAAATGATTGTGTTGAAGTTTACATGGATGATTTCACTTTGTCCACGGATCCACTTTTGACGAATCTCTGAATAACCTTGAAAAATTATTGAGTAGATGTGAGTAGCACCAACTATCCTTGAGTCATGAAAAATGTCTGATGATGGTTGATCAAGGAATTGTCTTAGGTCACCATGTTTTTGCCAAAGGTATACAAGTCAACCCCAAAAAGATCACAGACATCACTCAACTACCTACACCAACAAATCAAACTGACATCAAAAGTTTCCTTGGACATGCAGGTATTATCGGCGATTCATCAAAGACTTTAGTAAAATTGCTGCACCTATGTTTTCATTGCTGAAAAAAGATTGTGTTTTTGAATGGTCCCCTTAGTGTCAACGCAGACATTCGATATTATCAAGGAGAAGTTGACCATGCCCCAATCTTACGAGGCCCCGATTGGGGGCAACCTTTCCATATCCACATTGATGCCTCCAATACAGCCATGGGAGCTGTTCTTGGGCAGAAAGATGAAGAGGATCACATGTATGCCATTTACTTTATCAATAAGAACCTGACTCCTACGGAAAGAAACTATACCACTACGGAAAAGGAATTTTTAGTTGTTGTTTACTCCTTGAATAAATTTTGACATTACATCACTTGGGTATAAAATATTTGTTTATACTGACCACTCTTTCATCTCGATATTTGATGAATAAACCAATAGTCGAGGTCAGATTATTAGATGGTTACTCTTGTTACAGGAATTCAATCTGACCATTATTGATAAGCCCGGGAAATCTAATGTTGTTTCTGATTTTCTTTTGAGATTGAATGTTTCAGGTAATGATGAGGTAGTCCAGATCAATTTTCAGATGAACATTTTTTTTTCTATATCAACTCAGACTCCGTGGTTCGCCGATCTTGCAAATTATTTAACTACAGGGAAGTTTCCTGCCTATTTTACTCATAAAGAGAGATAAAGATTGGTTAAAAATAGTGCAACATATAAATGGTGTAATGGAATTTTATTCAAATGTTGTCTTGATATGGTTCTTTGCATAGGTGTATTCGAGAAGATGAAGTATACGACATACTGCGAGCTTTTCATGATGAGCCAGGAGGAGGACATTACTCAGTAAAGAGGACAATTCATAAAGTCCTTGGAGTTGGGTACTATTGGCCTTCCCTCCACAAGACTATCAAGAAGTATGTGTGGCAGTGTGATGCATGTCAAAGAATGGGGAAGCCTACACTATCCATGGAAATGCCTCTTAATCCTCAGTTGGTCTTAGGACCATTTGAGAAATGGGGAATTGATTTTATTGGACCTTTTGATCCCCCATCTTTTGGGAAAGAATACCTCTTGGTATGCATAGAATACATCATGAAATGGGCTGAAGTTCAAGCATTGACATCTGCCAATGAGGATGTTGTTGTTGATTTCCTGTACAATCGGATATTGCTATGATTTGGGGCCCCAGGGCCATTGTATCTGATCAAGGTCCTTAATTTGTGTCTAAAATGATTGAGGCTTTTATGGAAATCTACCGAATCAAGCACAAAAATCGTCACCATATCACCCCCAATCCAATGGGCAGGTGGAAGTCACCAATAGAGAACTTGAGAACATTCTAACTAAAGTGGTTAGTGCTGATAGGAAAAATTGGGTACCAAAACTTCCCGAGGTAGTTTGGGCCTATAACACGACCTGGAAAACCACTACTACTTGGTTTTATCTAGATTAGTTAGTATATGAGAAGAATCCACTGTTACCTATAGAGTTTGAGTTACGTACTTGGAGAACAACACTAGAAGTTGACATCAATTTGGATGAAGCACAACGCGAACAGGTGATGCAACTGAACGAATTGGATGAAATGCGGATGGAAGCACAAAAACAGGTGGAAATTATCCAACATTAGAGGAAGACCTGACATGATGCTCATATCAAATCTAGGACGTTTCATGAGGGAGAATGGGTCTTACTCTTTGATTCCAAATATCAACAATTTAAAGGTAAGTTATGGACACACTGGTTGGGCCCATATCAGATCGACAAAGTGTTTGATAATGGCTCTGTGTGACTGTTACCAATCGATAGCGTGAAAAGGACTCTTCTTGTGAATGGACACAGACTCAGGATTTATCAACGACCTCTTGACAAGGAATTTCACCAGTGACATCATGCTTGAGTGAGGAAATGCATGTTGAGGTAGCTCTTCACCCCTCTAGCCAGGAGTAATTTTTTTCTTTCAATTTCAATAAAGGAGGATGGTCATGACCTTGATCTTCTTCCCTTAGTTAGCTATTTTGTTTTCAATAAATGTAGAAATATTCATTGTTTAAAGGCCACTAATCACATTTTATCTCGGACTATAGGACGTGGAAATCTATGGATATCGATGTTGAACTAGCATGGGTAAGTGCATTCTAATTCACTACGAGATATTTCCTTATGAAGAAACTCCCCATGCATGAACTTATCATAATTGCATCCATACACAATGTTCAATGTATTTATTATGGATATCCTTTTGAATCTGACACTACGACATGACGACATGAGGGTGTAATGAGTCATGATTTCCGTGCACACCACATGTGTCACATTCTACGAAAGGGACATGTGGCATTTCCATTTCAAGCGATGGGATGTGCGCCATCTCACATATCAAAACTACTCACAGATACCTAGTCTTGTCAACCTTTTACGCCGCCAAATTTTCTCTGATTTTATGCGATTTGAGGATCCAAGTGCATTTCAAATTGATAGTTCCTAACCACTTCTTGTTGTTTCTTCATGAATATTGAACACACCATTCAGCCTACACATCACACTGATGTGGCTATGTGGAAAAACTTCATATCTCTTTACTACCAAGCTGGTATTGGAGAGAATACTTCAAAAATATTACTGAAATGTGTGGAGGACTTTGAAACCTATAGTCAACAACACTTTGGGGCAGCAAGGTAGGCCTATGATAGGAGATGGGACACTTTGAGCTTACCATTAAAGTGAAGGGAGGTTATTTCACCTCAGAATTTGAGTTGGAGTATGCGACGAGGTGATGCCCTCATCACAATCATAAGGCAGTTGTCAGAAAAAACTAGCAAGTAGTACAATGATGAATGGGTAGGACTTCAGGTGTGACCACCTCTCCTCTTGAGTCCTACTACCACCTAGAAAAACAATGCTACATAATCAAATGAGAGTTTCACAACTTGGGTTCAAAGTAACTTCCAACACTTAGGGATGTAAAGGTACCAGAAGCAATATGTTGACCAATTTGAAGAGTATGACATGGCCCAACAACTTGGTCATAGGGCAGGGCGTAGATAAGTTGCATTGGGACATGCAACAGGTAAAGTGCGGGGAAATGATGAGTGCATTATTTGGCTCATTTATATCATTCCTATGATTAATAAATTGTCATTTAGATATGATTTTCTAATGCATGGGGATGCTTTGTATAGTTATATCTTAGTGAGTTTAATGCATTTTCCTTGATTTTTCTCATGCAACCTGATTACTGTATAACTTCCTACTAACTTCCTTTGTGAGAGAAATGTGATGATGTGTGCAGGGAAATAATGAACGTTTATTGCCAATGTAATTAAGAAGTTTGAGTTTGGAGCTGGAATGTGGAAGCGGAAGACTTTTTCCACCTATTAACCTATAAGTATGGGACTTGTTTCTAGCAGTCCTATAGGAATTTATGAGTCTTGATCAATGTTGATTAGTGGGAGACGTTAGTGCTGGCTATTATGGCATATTCTATAACTGCTTGTGTCTATATAAAGACACCTTCTTAAGAACACTGTAGTAGATTTTTTTAGATATAATCTGCAATATATACCTGTTGTATTTAGCACTCTTCTTTTCACGTATTGGATATGTCATGGAACTTATTTGAATTAATATAAGTGAGCATCATTTTGAGGATCTAGAGATGTTGATATTTCCTCTATCCCAAGGGAGAGCAAGGGCCCACTCAACCAAGGAGACAGAGGTTGTTTACATTCACATACGCATATGGTTTTTTGATAAGTTTTACTGCAATCTCTATTTCAGTATGTTTCATGCAATCTCTGTTTGAACGTATTTTTTCCTTATTGAAATTTCTATTCGAATGTGTTTTTCCCTTTATGCAAAGTCTAGTTAGCATGTGTTTGTAATTCCATTGAGTTTTAGTTACAAGTGTGTAATTTCAATTTCATTCTTTCAAATTCAGTGTGGGCATTTCCATTTAAATTAGAAGTATAACTTTTAGACTTCATTTCATCACAATAACTTAATTCCGTAGATTTACATTGAGTTTTTGTAGATTAGTAACCAACTTAGAAAGATCTCACAAAAACCCCCAACAAGACCCAATAGGAAAATTGGTTACATAAAGCTCCATTGCATACAACCTAGGACACAACCCTAGTTTATAATGACACTAACAAAAGATCCTGTTAGTTAAATGATTGGAGAATAAAATGACCCATCGAAAATCCTCAAGTCCAAAAACTTGGACTTCGGAAGTGAGGGTGTTTAGATATTTACGATGAGCTAACTCCGAAGTGTTGGGTGGTGGAAGTCGAAGATGTGGAACCCAAAAGTATGAAGCATCGGCAAATGGCGAATTGGGTTGATAGTTTGGGATTCGGGATAGAGGCCTTTGGGGGTTTGTTTGAAAGGAATGGAATGAGAAGGAACATGAAAGAGTTAGGTAAAAGTAGAGCCCAATATTGCATGAAGAAGAACAATGAATAACTAACACAAATAAAATGAAGTTTGAGTTAGCTAAACAAGAATGAGTAAAAGGAACACACATGAGAAAGTAGATAATCGAGCTTGTTCATTGTGAACTAGAACAACATATTAATATAGTTGACAATAAGATCCAAGACAATATTTGCATGCAAGATTCAAACACTAACATCTAATGAACATAAGAACACCAAATGTTACAAGAGACAATGAATGGGACACAAAGTTCATATTTCATTAACTCCAAAATGTCTTCTCAAAAGAACACAAAGTTTCTTTCCTTGAAGTAAAGCTTGCACACAAAAGTATTTTCTTCTCCTCTCTCAAAGTCACCCTTACAAATGAGCCCTCACTTCCTTTTATAACCCAAAATTTGGTTACAAAGTAGTTAGGATTTACATGCACATTAAATAGGGCATCTTAAGTGACTTTGAATTTTTCAACCAACTTTATAAAAAGTAACTAAAAATAGAAATCACTTAAATTATCCAAAGTTTTCCAAAAGTGAGTTTAACAATAACCCACTTAAAATACCATTTAAACATATGAAAAAAACCAAGTGCCTTATCCATTGAGGTGGGTCCACCTATCTCAAATGTATGAGAAATGGACTCTTCCCACTTCGTTAGATACCAAAAAAAAGCTATCTCCTCATCCCATCAGTGAAATTAGGATCCACCACCTTCGCCAATTGAAAGGATTTAAACCTTCCCAATGTTTTGAACATCTTTTCTTCCTCAAGAGGTTCACTCGGTCAAAGCACAACCTCACAAAACACCTACAATTCCAAGATCCTACCTAACATATCATTCAGATTGACCATCTTTGATTGAACATTCTCAAACAAGTTCTTTAATTTGATGCAACGTTCCATTGAAGTTGAAGAGAAATTGATGGTAGGAGTGTACATGTCTTTGAACAATTGTGAAAATTGCTCCTCAACATGTTCTTGATGAATGCCTCTGATTTTTCTCATTTACAAGATCACAAGGGATCTCAACTATGAACTCCTGAATCAAGGCAAGTGAAGTGAAGGCTTCATTGCATACACTCTCGTAATGGATCATAGAATCCTCGAGAAGTGTCTTTCTTGATTTGAGATGTAGACACCAAAGAAAGTGTGTCCCTCGACATTCAATTCAAGAATTCCTTCAATGGCTAAAGTTGAAGATTCCATACTTGTCATCTCCTATAGACTAGGCAATACCTCATCCAAATTTGATATGTTAGAAACAAAATCTTCCTTAAAAGAAAGGATTGGATCCAGATATGCACTAATATCCTCATGGAGCTTAACAACTGCTTTGATCGTCTCTCCACCAAAATGAGAATCTCTAAAAGCCAAGATTTAGTGACATGGCCCAATGTGTTTATTTCTTTTGACAAATTGAGAGTTTCTTCATCGGGGCAGCCACTTGCATCGGGTATTGGGAAAGTGGATGATATGGGATTTATCAGATGTTGAACATAATCCACCAATTGATTCTTTTTGGCCTTGAGCTGAGAGTTCTGAGATTTATATTTCTCAAGCCTCTTTAACACAATATCCATTGAATCTCAAGCCATCACCATGTCACTTTCCAATGTGGACTTCCCAAGTCCAAGTCTTGGAAACTTCATAATCAACAAATGTCATGGCATCACATTCCTTGTCAACTTGTGGGATGGCAAGATCCACAAATTGTTTCCATCATCATCCACCATTATCCGGAGAAACTTTAGGCTTCTTGGGAATGACATCATTCGAAAGATTGAAAAGGGCATCGAAGTCAATGTCAATTGCCTTGACAACCCTCTTTCTTTTCTTGATCTCACAATCAACCCAAAAAGGAGTATCCTTCACCAATTCCATATACATACAGAGCCTAGAGTCCAAAGCAACATTCACATTGTTCTCAATATCATTAGATTCTACAAGAATCCTTTCCATAACTTCAATCTCTAGAGAAATAACCTCGATATCAACCTCTTGAACATCAGGGAGATCTTGAGAAATCTCTTCATGAATTGTAGGTTCAGAAGCATTTGATATCTGGACCACTTGCACTTGAGTAGACTCTTGTGCAAGACATGGCTGAGGAGTGTTTGTTATGAGCTTCCTCAAACTATCAACAATGTGAGTAGAAGAATCTCTACTTGAAGTGGAAATTCCCGATACACACTCTCTTCCTTCACTAGGGCTAGGACCCTTGGATGTTTCACCTTGTGACACCTTCTTTGAAGAAGTGGATTTGGGAAACCACTCTTTTCTTGCTTGATGCGTATGGGTAGATGGCACAGAGGTTGATTGAGAAGAAGCTTTGGTTGGATGGAGACCTCCTCAAGTTGGAAATTTTTGTAATCCTGAGGTATGAACTTGATTGATGGTAACTTTGCAAGTTCTCTTTCATACCAGATATGCTTCTTTTCGAGGATCGGTTGATTCTTGTTATCAAGAGAAAATTCATCTCTTTTGGTCCAATCAATTCGGGCAAGGGAGTAAAGGAATGACATCATATGAGGGATCAATAACATCTTCATCATCATCCACCAATGAATCTGGAGGGTTTTGATGTGAAAAGGCCTTGATATGAGCAAGGGTTAGGTAGAAAACTCTCACCTTCTCACTTCATGTTCATCTGAATAGGCAAGCCCAAAAATCTTCCATGGTAGGATTGTGTTGATACTTTGCTCCAAGAATCTTCTACGCATATATCCATTGATATCAAACTTGGAATCTCTTCACATATGGATGAATAGTGATGAGAGAAAACTCTTTCTCCATGAGTTGCACACTGAAGAGATTTGGACATTGGTATTCCCCAATTTGGATTGGGAAATGAATTCTGAACGATGCTTGTCACTAAGAGAGACAATGAACTTGGAATAGTTGTCACACAAGCTCCATCAATGCCCACTTGTCACTGACATACTTAGGAAGCTTCCATGGAGTACTGCGCAAAATCCACTCACGTGAATGTAGGAAAAGGATGAAAATTGAATAAACCATGTTCCCCACTGGGAAATGACATCCATGGCCTCTTTAGAGAATCTTTCCTCTATATTCCTATTCAAGTTTCGAATCACGCGAAAGGTGAATGCATCGTTAACTCTCCTAAAATGATGAGAGATATTTTTGAAACTTAACTGTGGATAATGATGGAAGACATTATTTGATGGACCCATGACTCCTTTCATTTCTAGCCCCAAAAATAGCTTCCTTCTAGCCACTGCATAAGTCAAGTATGATGTCATGTAGAAACATCCAATCATCTTCACTTCGATCAATTGTTTGTGAAGAGTATCACTAATGATGGTGGCCCAATCCAAAACTCTCTCTTGGCAAGGATGATACAGATAAACTGATACATCCATGGGTGGAAAATCTTGGCAGAGGGTAGACCAAGACTCAACTCAGAGAGTGATCATGTCACCGATTTCCTCCACGAACTCAATGCATGGTACAATTCTTTTAGGAAGTCAGGTCAACACGAGGCCTCTTGGTCACTAACCAATTGTTATTAACCATCTTGCTCCATCTGAGGGGTTCTTCATCCCAAAAATCTTGTGCTTGACTTTTGAGTGATGTCAACATTCTCAGGGAAGTCAAGTATGTTGAGAAATTCCTCAATGTGCTCTAGTGTGATTAAGAGGAAAGGCTCACGATTATCCTTATAAATCCCTCACCTCTCGGGATCATAATGCTCTGCACAGGTGATGACCAGCTCCGGGCATTGCACCGAGACAAGAAATGCTGTTGCTTGGGGTAGACCGCTATGGTAGAGCCTATCCGAGAATATGGTCTTGCCTTCAGCTTTCACCCGATCACAAAATTGTTGCACGTTAACATGGCCAAGATTAGTGTCGGTGATATTGTCATATGCAGACTTGATGGAAGTGGGAGGAATGATTCCTTGGAATTCATACTTGAGCATGAACTTATTTGATTTCTCCATTGGCTTCCTCAATTTTCCTACAGATTTATTGGATTTTTCGCCATTATGAATTTTACAGAAAAATGACTCAGCACACAAAATGATGTAAACGGTGTCGGGTCTTAGTCTCCAAACCACCATCAACACAAGAGAAATATGGCTCGTTTAATTTTATTATTATTATTATTATTTTAAAAAATAATAATAATAATTGATCTCGAATTACAAATTTTTAAAATATCAATACAAAAAAAATATATCGAGACTAAGCTCGAATTCCAAATCGGGAAAAAATAAATATATATTTTTTTTAATTAAATTCTCCCATTATAATGAATTCGTGAATGATCAATTTTAATTTTTTTTTTATTTCACTATTTCTTCGCCTTGCTATTCAAGTTAATTCATAATAATGTGAATCCCAAGAATTGCTTTGATTTTCTCGTTAAAATTTTGAACTTGTAATTTTTCTTTTTAATTTTCTTTTGAATGCATGATTTATTTAATATTTTATAATATTTTTTTTAATTAAATTCTCTCCGATTTAAATGGCTTCTCGCATGATCAATTTTAATATTTTTAATTCAAATTCTTCGCTCATTTCCTAATTCAAGTTGCTTCTAATGGGAAATGATACTCTTCTTCTATTGATACTTTGAGCTTGTAATTTTTCTTTCTTCTTTTTTTGGAATGCTTGATATTTTTAACCCGAATTTCTTTGAATGAGCTTTATTATACAAATACATGAATACTTTTTTTTTCCTAATGCGTGAATAATTATTTTTCTTGAATACTTCTCATTACCAATGTGTGATGAAAATGCTTTGGATTTATTTTTTTATTAAACTCTTTCCCATGGAATGGAAATTTTCCTTTTCTCAAAAACCTCTTGCATTGTTGGAATTGGAAAACTCCTCCTTGTACGGCATGGATTTTTTTGCTCTTTACTTTTTTTAACATTTTCCTAGAAAATGATGGAACGCTTTACTCCTCCTTTGATTTCTTTTTTTTTTTGATGTGTGGGAAATTCTTGTGCATGCCTTGGAAATTTTTCTACCTCTTACGTGATTTGCCCAAGTAAATGCTTTGATTGATTTGGGATTGCTTTTCCTTTCCTTCATGTGTGATTGTAATTTTCTGGAAAAAAGAAAAAAGAAAAATTTTTTGGCTTTTTTTTTTGAATGCTTTCTGCGTGGAAATTTTTCTTCTCTTCAAATTTTATTTCTCCTATTTCTTTGTTTCTGAAACTGGGCCTTCTCCTTGCACGTGGTATTCTGTGGCTTTTTTCCTTGTGGGCAATGTGATTGATTTCCTTGACTTTATGCGTGGCCTCTACCTCCTTTTCAATGCTGGAAAATGCTTGGTGTGGATTTTTTCTCTCTTCTTGTGTGAGAATTCTATAACTTCTACGTTGGAAAACTCCTTCTCTTAGCCTCTATGTGGAAAGCTTTTTTAACATGTGTTGATTTGGTATTTCCAAATGTGGAATTGCTGCAAACTCTTTAACTTTTTTTTTAACTCTTCCCAAAACTTGCGTGGAATTTTCTTTCTATAATGATTTGAACTTCTTTTCAAGACAATGCGTGGATTCTTTAATGCTGCTTTTTAATGTTGAACTTATTCAAATCGTATGAAATTTTTGGCTTCTTCCCAAAACCCAATTGAATGAAAATTCTCTTTGTGATGCATGCTTGAATGTGTAGTGATTTTCCAAAAACTGATGAATTTACTGCTTCAAAATCATCTGATTGAAACCTTATTATTCTTTCCTAAGGGATGTGAAAAAATATTTCTCTCAAAACGCTCTACAAAATTCGAAATAAGAAGAAGAAGAAAAGAAATAAAAGCTTCACATGACTTTTCCAACAAGTTTCATGGAGAGAAAATTAAGAGGATTAAAGAAGCTTCCCCATAACCATTTTTTTTTCTTCCCATTGAAATAACCAATTTCCCTTTCTTCGGGTAGTGGGCATTAATTTCAGGGAATATGGGAAAAAAACTTAATCATTCACCCATGGCAATGGCAAAGCAGGTGAAATTCCCATTTATTTCCCCATGTGGGAAATTGGGAGATTTTTTTCGCCATTTTTCCATCCGTTGGGTTGGGTTCAAGAGAGAAATTCCACAAGCGGGGAAAAAGAAGATTTTTCCAGAAAGGGAAATCCGGGTGTGGAAAGCCAATTTGGCATCCCCGACAATTGAGGTGGAAATTTTATTTTCCCACAATAATAAAAAAACTTGTCGATTGATTTTTAATAAATATTAAATTAATATTTATTTAATTAAAAACCCCAAAATTAATAAAATTAATTTTATTAAATAAAAGGGTAATAAATTAATTAAATATTAATTAATTAATTATTAACGTAGTTTGTGACCTGGTGGGAGGAGTTCTCACCCGAAATGGATGAAATGAAGACCAAAATGATCACGAATAAGATGATCATGATGAGGGTGATAAATCATGTGAAAGAACACTTTTGAATTTTTTAAAAAAATTCATGCTTATTAATTTTGTGAAGTCAAAATTAGCTTGATAACAATAGCTCTAATTGGGGACAAGGACTTCATGGATGCGCATAATGGACCCAAACCCAAAAATTTAATGAACATGATCCCAAAAATGATGATGCACAAAAATGGGATGAAAAAAGAGAGGAAACAAAAAACAAGGAAATGAAACAAACCAAAATCCTAATTACCTATGTACATACATAGGGGACAACCCATTTTCAATTTTGATAGTGCTTGAGATATTTCCCATTGTAGGGAAAAGGCAAATGAGTTCCATCAGATATGCCAAGTAATAGGTGTTATCTCCATAGAAATGCCTGATTTTGAAAGGGCCCAACCACAAGTGAATCAAACTTCCTGTGCTTTCCTTTCGTTCACGCTCTTTGTCCCAGAGAAGAACTAAGTCATTGATTTGAAATTGTCTCTCCTTAGTTTTTTTCAAATAATTTCTTTACTTTTGATTGGTGTTCCTTCGATCCTGTTTTCCACTTGACTTCTTTTTCTTCAAGCTTTCTTAGGAACATGATCCTTTTATCCAATGCATTGGTGAAGCATTCATCATCAATTTCTTGAGCCAATCGTAATGTTGGTAACTCCAAAGTGATGGGAATTTGAGCATCGGTTCCATACAAGAGTTGGAATGGAGACATTCCATTTCTCTTTTGGGAGTTATGCGGTCAACCCATAATGCATCATATAAATTTTTGTGCCAAGTTCTTTGATTTTCTTCTAACTTGCACATGATAGTAATGATGTTTTTGTTACTGGATTCTTCTTGATTGTTTCCTCGGGTAGTAATCTGATGAATGAGATAAAGATATCCCATACCCATAACAAAAACCTATCATCTCTAGAAAGAAAAATTGGTGGCATTTTTCTCACGATCTTTTGGAATTCCATAATGAATCAATATATTCTCTTTGATGAAGTCACAGATTACCGTAGTAGATGTTTGTTTCACTGAATAGCTTCTACCCACTTTGTAAAGTAGTCAGTTACATGTGAGCACATGAGTATGACCAACACTGGAATTTGGATTCAAAACCCGATGAAATCTAAACCCCATTGTTGAAAGGGTTCTTCAATGACAACTAGCTTTAAAGGCAAAGCTACCAATTTAGGTCTTCCAACAAATTGTTGACAAGCTTCACATTTGGCTACCCATTTTTGAGCATGTTAAAAAACATAGTGGGCCAAGTAATAATGTGCTCACAAAATTTTATGAGTTGTCACTGGTCCAGAGAAATGACCACCGCAAGCATGATTGTGAAAATATTCAAGCAACCTAGGTTGTTGTTCTTTATCAACACATCTGAGGAACATGCCATCAATTCCTTTCTTGAACAATGTGTTGTCCCAAATAACATACCTGACAACTCTTAATTTGATAGCTCTTTTTTCCTTAGCTGTCAGATTCTCAGACATTCACCATATGTGAGAAAATAAGCTATATCAGAATACCATTCATCTATGGTACTGACAAAAACTACCAGTGGTAAACTTTCTTCAACTGGTTCTTCTTCAGAGTCATCTCATGGCTCATTCTCTGTGATGAGTTGGTAGAGTCCTCTTCCTCGAACTAACTTGGTAGGCTTGATGTCCAAGTCATATTCTTGGATCTTGGAGACCCAATTACCTCTTTTAGATCCTGGTTCTTGTTGTGTCAACATTGATTTAACTGTGGTGTCCGGAACTAAGACTTTGGTGTGAGAATTCAATACATAGTACTAAATGTTTCAAGGCTCTAACCACTACATATGCATGCATGCCTCTCAAGGGGAGTGTAATTCAGTTCATGTTTCTTGAATCTAGAACTCATGAATGCAATAGGAGATTCAATTCCCTCTTGATTGTGTTGAGTCGGATGGCAGAGATCGTGTGGGAGAAGCATAACAATAGACTTATGAAATCCTTTTTAAAATCGGGACACACCAATGTAGGAGCTTTTGCAATAGCATCCTTGATTTGTTCAAATGCTTCTCTACCTTCCTTCGACCATTTGAAGGATTCTTTTCCTTTCATCATATCAATGATTTCTTTGGTTAGCTCGGAAAAATCTGGCACAAACCTTCTCAAAAAGTTCACCTTCCCAAAGAATGAGTGGACTCCAGGCTTACTTGTAGGTAAGGAAAGATTCTTGATAGCTTGAACGCACTCAGATCGATCTTAGTTCCTTCTTTAGAAACAATATGACCTAGGAGTTTCCTTCCATAACTCTAAACACAAACTTCTTTGGATTCAGGAGATCTTATGAAGTCTACACCTTTGCAATATTTTCTCCAAATCTCTTAGGTGATCTTCTCACTTCTTTGAGAACACCATCAAGTCATCTAGGTATATCACGATGATCTTGTCTTTATAATCTGCAAAATGCCATATCCATATCCCTTTGAAAATTTACACCGGCATTGATCAAACCAAAAGGCATTCTTCTATACGTGAACGTACCCCAGGGGGTGGTGAATGCGGTTTTATGTTGGTCTTCTCTAGCCACTTCAATCTGATTATAACCAGAGAAACCATCTAGCATGGATAACATTTCCGATCCAGTTACTTCTACTAAAATATGGTCCATGACCGAAAGTGGGTAGTTATCCTTCAAGGAAGCTTGATTAAGATTGTAAAATCCACACAAATCCTAATTTCTCCATTTTTCTTGTGAACCGAGACAATATTAGCTATCCAAGTTGAATGTTGAATAGGAAAACTATTCATGCATCTAACATCTTTTGAACCTCATGGAATATTGTCCCTACTATCTTGGGATTATATTGTCTTTGCTTTTTCCTAAATGGAGTTGCACTAGGTTTCAAGGGTATGGCATGCTCCATTTCCCTAGGTTGGAAAGACTTCAAGTCTTCATATGAGTAAGCCAAGACATCAAAATATTTGGTAAGGAGGCTTACAAATTTCTTGCGCTCCTCAGGTGAGAAACACTTACCAATGTTGACTAGGTGAGGTTTGTCTTTGGTACCAATGTCAACTTGCTCATAGTCAGTAGAATTTTTAAGTCCTTCTGCTTTCTTTCTCTTTGATAAACTTGTCATGTTTATCAAAAATTTCTTCAAGTGAAACCAATCCTTTTGGAATTTTATTTCCTTTGAGTTGAATGATTCCATCACTAGGATCCTCATTCTCAACTCCTTCTTGAATGGGTGAGGTCATCGATTCATGAAATGTAGAATCACTTCCTTCAAAGTACAACTGTTCAAAATTATCCCTCTTTTCCAAGAAGGCAATAATTTGTTGATCATCATTGAAGACTTGCCAATTTTCTGCATTGTCAGGAACACTTGGCCTAAAAACCATTTCAATGGTGTATTTGTCTTGATCAAACTCTGAATGAGGGATCATCAATGAAGTTGAGACTACTAGGGATTTTATTTTCATTCTTTTCATGAGGGATGGATTCTATGGAAAAAACATCAAAGTTTCTATCACGTCCCACACTTTATTTCTGTAGTGTCTCAAACGATCATTCTTTACCTAAAACTGATTTTTAACTTGTTTCACGATCAACTCTGCATCTCTAAAGACTTTCAAAATTTTTATCCCTTTCTCTTCTACAACTTGGAGGCCAAGGATTAATGCCTCATATTCTACAGTGTTGTTAGTATTTGAAAATTGGAGTTTGTAAGAAAAAGGAAACATTTTACCATTTGGAGATATAAGCACCACTCCTGACACCGAAACCTATTGAGCAACAACTTCCATCAAACTCAAGAGTCCAGATCTCATTGGGATCTTGGAAAGTGACCTCAGTGCATGAACCTTTGTAGTCATCATATAATTACCCATACTTGAGTTTTGAAACAAGACCTATGCAGGGGGGATCATCGGTTTTCATTACCATGAACTTTTCCTGAGTTTCTAACATTAGCTTCTTCATTTCTCCACTGATAGGGATCATAACATGAGACCAATCCATTTGAATCTCACCACCCAGATCTCTACAAAATTTCTTTCTCAACAACATACCATATGAAGTGGAATGTCGAAAACTAGAATGGTTACCTTGACTCACTTTTGAGGAAATTGAGCTAAAACCATTTGAGTGTCTTTAATCTACCCAATCAGAGGAACTTGTCTTGTCTCCATGGAGTAACAAGATCCAATGTTCTCATACAAGTCAACCCAAGAGCATGTGCTACTTTTGCAGGCATCACATTATCCGAGGCTCTAGAATCTATAATGCAATTACTTAATTTGCATCCGTTGATCAGAAAGGACACAAAGAAAGGTTCAATCTTTTCATTTGAAGGTGTAGTGGCCACCACAATATTTTGAGTCTTCCCATCTTTGGGAGTTTTCAAAATTCCTTTAGAGGAATGAACAATAGAGTCACCTTTGATAAACTAGACCAATTTCTCAAGTTGATCCTTATTGACTTCAAGTACTCTTCTTGTGACATGGAAATTTTTTTTTATTGATATGATCAATGATATCAAATTTGGGCAAAATGACCATGTACTTGATGTCTCAAATACTAGTTCTTTCAAACTTGATGATGGCACACTTTTGACCTTTTCTTCGGGCTTGGTTGATATTGATGTGGAAGAAGAAACTTTCTTCATAGCTGATTTATCAACTGATTGACTTGACAAAGATCCTCCTTTCTTTAAGATAGTTTTGACCTTGGGAACCTCACATCCTTGGACTCTTTAGGAGTCTCATTTGTCTTGGATTCTTTGGAAGTTCTTTAGTTTTAGATTCTTTAGGAACTTCCTTGGAGCTCTTTTTATCTTCCACCTTAGTGGTACTCTACTCCTTTTTCTAAGAGAGCATGTGAAGACAATGAAGGATTGACTATTCATATCTTCTACAATTTCTTCATATTCATCTTCTTCTTCTAAATGGTACTCAAAGAAATGATTATTACTTTCTCCTTCAGGCTCTTCGAACTTCAGGTTCAGATGTCCCAGAGTCTGGCTCTTCTTCATCAACTTCAATGACCTCAACTTCATCATCACTTTCTTCAACGACATCACACTTTGAGTTAGTTGTGGGAGCCACTTCAATAACAAGCCTCATCGGAGCACCTGCAATTCTAGATTTGTTGGGAACATAGCCTTTTCTTGGGATGTCTTTATAAGGAGCAGGTTTACTACTTTGAGCAACTTGATTTTTCAAAGCTAGCACATCATTAGCCAACTTAGTGAGTATGGTCTCAAAAGCATTGGGGGTTTCTTGACTCTTTCCCTTGAGGGAAGTTTTCTTGAATTTTCCCACCATGATTAAGTCATCCTCAATTTCTATGGCCAAGGATTGAGCAAGTTCCAAAGTAGCCACTCTAGCCCTTCTCAATGATATAGCACACTTTTGTTGTTGTGCATTAATAAAGAAACATTTTTTTCCATCAGGGTTCAGGGTGAATTCTAGAGAAACTTTGTTCACCATTTTGTTGAACTTAGCCACAAATTTCTCATGGGTTATGTTGGCTCTTTCTTCACCTGAGATAGTTGGGCAAGAAGGGCATGTTCATCTTCTTCATTTTGAACCTATGTCTTCAAACTTAGTTTTCATATCATTCCAGTTTGTAATGCATCCATTTGGAGATGATGAAACCAATCCATGAAATGTCTTACAATGTTTCAATGAAGAGGTGAAACAACAACATCTTCATATTCTACTAAAAAACTACACATGCAAAGAAAGAAGGTGAAATGTGGTCATCAAGTGAAGTCTTCCCATCTCCATCAAACTTGGGAAGAATCTTCCTCGATCCTCGTGGGAGGTCATGTCGAGTTGGTAAGGCCAATGGGCCTATGGCATTTCCCCATGGTACATTAACTGCCATCTTGGGAAAGGTGGTATGTGAAGGTAAAACAATGTGAGCAAGAACAAGTGCTTGACTTGTAGTGATTCCTCCCTTAATTTTTCTTTTAAGACTTGATGCAAGGCTTACGGATTTACGGGGAGTGTTCCTCCTTGGAGGAGATAACTTGAAACCAAACTTCCTTGAAAATAAAAATGGGATCAGATCGACCTTTAGCTTTTTCTCCTCATGTAAACCTCTTTCCTGTCAGTTTGAAATCTTTATTGTGAAGGGATCACTGACATGTTTTGATCAGCTCTAGCCTTTTCTCTTTTCTCTCTTTCTTGATCTCTTTGCACTGAATGACTCTAGCAACTCTCGCAGCTTGATTTTCTTCATTATCCAATATTGATGCATGTGAGATGAAAATGATAGTCATTCGTGCACTTTTCCCAAATAGCTTGCCTCAAATATGATGATATGTCTTCTTGAGTATCTACAAAAAGAATATTTGGTTGCAAGATAGGTGAGTTACCTAATAGTCATACATATTATTACCTTGGTGGAAGAGGGCCACGTCGATGAACAACGATCAACACATGTCCAGAGGTCTTCTGGCCACAAGTGCGGGTGCTCTTCTTCTAAGGTCTTTAATGTAGATTTCTCTGTCAATGGCTCTATCAACAACCACAAATTGCTGCAAGCTTTCACATTTTCCCAAGCTACTATCCAAAGGTAGCAAAAATGTCTCCTTGAAAATATTCATTGGGCACAAGATTCGGTTGAAGAATCTAGCTTGTGCAGAGGGGATAGTCATAAATATTTAACCAAGCACTGGTTAACAATTCTAGAATCCCTAAAGTTCACCAAAAATGTTAGCATATGGATTTGCACACATGCAAATGACATGCAACAAGTATGGGAATGAAGTCCCTCCTCAATGAAGGTGAGGCCTTTATTGAAAACCAAAACTATATTTACATCTGTACATTCAAAATTGTATGTGGGGGTGTTTTGGAACATCAATGGAAAGAAAAGTGAATGAGGGAGATGGAATGGAATGGAATGAAAGGAATGGAAAGGAATGAATGGAAGGAACATGCAAGAGTTAGGTAAAAGCAGAGCCTAATATTGCATGAAGAAGAATGATGAATAACTAACACAAATAAAACAAAGTTTGAGTTAGCTAAACAAGAATGAGTAAAAGGGAACACACATGAGCAAGTAGATAATCAGAGCTTGTTCATTGTGAACTAGAACAACATATTAATATAGTTGACAATAAGATCCAAGACAATATTTGCATGCAAGATTCAAACACTAACATCTAATGAACATAAGAACACCAAATGTTACAAGAGACAATGAATGGGACACAAAGTTCATATTTCATTAACTCCAAAATGTCTTCTCAAAAGAACACAAAGTTTCTTTCCTTGAAGTAAAGCTTGCATACAAAAAGTATTTTCTTCTCCTCTCTCAAAGTCACCCTTACAAATGAGCCTCCTAACTTCCTTTTATAACCCAAAAGTTGGTTACAAAGTAGTTAGGGTTTACATGCACATTAAATAGGGCATCTTAAATGACTTTGAATTTTTCAACCAACTTTATAAAAAAACAACTAAAAA
The DNA here is from genome assembly GCA_018340775.1 of Taxus wallichiana var. yunnanensis. NCBI lineage: Eukaryota > Viridiplantae > Streptophyta > Pinopsida > Cupressales > Taxaceae > Taxus > Taxus wallichiana. Next base: position 347,378,457 of record CM031234.1, on the reverse strand, counting down.
TAGAAATCACTTAAGTTATCCAAAGTTTTCCAAAAGTGAGTTTAACAATAACCCACTTAAAATACCATTTAAACATATGATAAAAACTAGTGCCTTATCCATTGAAGTGGGGTCCACCTATCTCAAACGTATGAGAAATGGACTCTCCCACTTTGTTAGATACCAAAAAAGCTATCTCCTCATCCCATCAGTGAAATTAGGATCCACCACCTTCACCAATTGAAAGGATCTTGAACCTTCCCAATGTTTTGAACATCTTTTCTTCCTCAGAGAGGTTCACTCGGTCGAAGCACAACCTCACAAAACACCTATAATTCCAAGATCCTACCTAGCATATCATTTAGATTGACCATCTTTGATTGAACATTTTCAAACAAGTTCTTTAATTTGATGCAACGTTCCATTGAAGTGAAGATAAATTGATGGTGGGAGAATGTACATGTCTTTGAACAATTGTGAAAATTGCTCCTCACATGTTCTGATGAATGCCTCTGATTTTTCTCATTTACAAGATCACAAGGGATCTCAGCTATGAACTCTTAATCAAGGCAAGTGAAGTGAAGGCTTCATTACATACACTCTCTCATAATGGATCATAGAATCCTCGAGAAGTGTCTTCCTTGACTTGAGATGTAGACACCAAAGAAAGTGTGTCCCTCGACATTCAAATTCAAGAATTCCTTCAATGGCTAAAGTTGAAGATTCCATACTTGTCATCTCCTATAGACTAGGCAATATCTCATCCAAATTTGATATGTTAGAAACAAAATTTCCTTAAAAGAAAGGATTGGATCAAGATATGCACTAATATCCTCATGGAGCTTAACGGATGCTTTGATCGTCTCTCCACCAAAAAAGAATCTTTAAAGCCAAGATTTAGTGACATGGCCCAATGTGTTTATTTCTTTTGACAAATTGAGAGTTTCTTCATCAAGGGAAGCCACTGCATCGGGTACTAGGAAAGTGGATGATATGGGATTTATCAGATGTTGAACATAATCCACCAATTGATTCTTTTTGGCCTTGAGCTGAGAGTTTTGAGATTTATATTTCTCAAGCCTCTTTAGCACAATATCCATTGAATCTCAAGCCATCGCCATGTCACTTTCCAATGTGGACTTCCCAAGTCCAAGTCTGGAAACTTCATAATCAATAGATGTCATGGCATCACGTTCCTTGTCAACTTGTGGGATGGCAAGATCCACAAATCTGTTTCCGTCATCATCCACCATTATCCAAGAGAAACACTTTAGGATTCTTGGGAATGACATCATTCAAAAGCTTGAAAAGGGCATCAAAGTCAATGTCAATTGCCTTGACAACCCTCTTTCTTTTCTTGATCTCACAATCAACCCAAAAAGGAGTTTCCTTTACCAATTCCGCATACATGAGCCTGGAGTCCAAAGCAACATTCACATTGTTCTCAATATCATTAGATTCTACAAGAATCCTTTCCACAACTTCAATCTCTCAGAAATAACCTCGATATCAACCTCTTGAACATCAGGAGACCTTGAGAAATCTCTTCATGAACTAGTAGGTTCAGAAGCATTTGATATCTGGACCACTTGCACTTGAGTAGACTCTTGTGCAAGACACAGATGAGGAGTGTTTTTTATGAGCTTCCTCAAACTATCAACAATGTGAGTAGAAGAATCTCTACTTGAAGTGGAAATTCCCGATACACGCTCTCTTCCTTCACTAGGGCTAGGACCCTTGGATGTTTCACCCTCGTGACACCTTCTTTGAAGAAGTGGATTTGGGCAACCACTCTTTTCTTGCTTGATGCGTATGGGTAGATGGCACAAAGGTTGACTGAGAAGAAGCTTTGGTCGGCTGGAGACCTCCTCGAGTTGGAAATTTTTGTAATCCTAGGGTATGAACTTGGATTGATGGTAACTTTGCAAGTTCTCTTTCATACCAAGATATGCTTCTTTCGAGGATCGGTTGATTCTTGTTATCAAGAGAAAATTCATCTCTTTTGGTCCAATCAATTGGGCAAGGGAGTAAAAGCAAACAACATCATATGAGGGATCAATAACATCTTCATCATCATCCACCAATGAATCTGGAGGGTTTTTGATGTGAAAGGCCTTGATTTGAGCAAAGGGTTAGGTGGGAAAACTCTCACCTTCTCACTTCATGTTCATCTGAATAAAGCAAGCCCAAAAATATTCCATGGTAGGATTGTGTTGATACTTTTCCAAGAATCTTTTGCATATATCCATTGATATCAAACTGAATCTCTTCACATATGGATGAATAGTGATGAGAGAAAACTCTTTCTCCATGAGTTGTGCACTGAAAAGAGATTTGACATTGGTATTCCCCAATTTGGATTGGGAAATGAATGCTGAACGATGCTTGTCACTGAGAAGACAATGAACTTGGAATAGTTGTCACGCAAGCTCCATTAATGCCCACTTGTCACTGACATACTTAGGAAGCTTCCATGGAGTACCTACAAAGCCGCTCACGTGAATGTAGGAAAAGGATGGAAATTGAATAAACCATGTTCCCCATTGGGAAATGACATCCATGGCCTCTTTAGAGAATCTTTCCTCCGTATTTCTATTCAAGTTTCAAATCACGTGGAAGGTGAATGCATCGTTAACTCTCCAAAATGATGAGAGCTATTTTTGAAACTTAACTACGGATAATGATGGAAGACATTATTTGATGGTCCCATGACTCCTTTCATTTCTAACCCCAAAATAGCTTCCTCTAGCCACTGCATAAGTCAAGTATGATGTCATGTAGAAACATCCAGTCATCTTCACTTCAATCAATTGTTTGTGAAGAGTATCACTGATGATGGTGGCCCAATCCACAAACTCTCTCTTGAAAGGATGATATAGATAAACTGATACATCCATGGGTGGAAAATCCTGGCAGAGGGTAGATCAAGACTCATCTCAGAGAGTGATCATGTCACCAATTTCCTCCACGAACTCAATGTGGTACAATTCTTTAGAAGCGGTCAACAACACGAGTCACAAAAGGCCTCTTGGTCACTAACCAATTGTTATTAACCATCTTGCTCCATCTGAGGGGTTCTTCATCCCAAAAATATTGTGTTGACTTCAGTGATGTCAACATTCTTAGGGAAGTCAGGTATGTTGAGAAATTCCTCAATGTGCTCTAGTGTGATTAAGAGGAAAGGCTCACGATTATCCTTATAAATCCTCACCTCTCGAGATCATAATGCTCTGCGCAGTCATGATGACCAACTCCGGGCATTGCACCGAGACAAGAAATGTTGTTGCTTGGGGTAGACCATTATGGTAGAGCCTATCTGAGAATATGGTCTTGCCTTCAACTTTCACCCGATCACAAAATTGTTGCACATTAACATGGCCAAGATTAGTGTCGGTGATATTGTCATATGCAGACTTGATGGAAGTGGGAGGAATGATTCCTTGAATTCATACTTGAGCACGGACTTATTTGATTTCTCCATTGGCTTCCTCAATTTTCCTACAGATTTATTGGATTTTTCAGCCATTATGAATTTTACAGAAAAATGACTCAGGCACGTAAAATGATGTAAATGGTGTCTTGGGTCTTAGTCTCCAACCACCATCAACACAAGAGAAATAAGGCTCGTTTAATTTTTATTATTATTATTATTTTTAAAATAATAATAATAATAATTGATCCCAATTACAATTTTTTAAAATGTCAATACAAACAAAAATATTAAGACTAAGCTCAAATTCCAGATCGGGAAACAATAATAATATATTTTTTTTTAATTAAATTCTCCCGATTATAATGGCTTCACGTAGGATCAATTTTAATATTTTTAATTCACTATTTCTTCACCTCACCTGATTCAAGTTGCTTTGGCGTGGGAACTACTCTGATCTTCTGACAAATACTTTGAACTTGTAATTTTTCTTGCGTTGGCTTTTGAATGTGCGTGATATTATTTAATAGCCCAAATTTCCTGGAGAGCTCTTGGTTTATGCAAATGCGTGAATAATTATTTTCCTCCTGAATGCATGAATAATTATTTTTATTATGAATAATTATTCATTGAAACTTCTCACCAATGTGTGATGCAAATGATTTATTTATTTTTTATTAAATTCTCCCATGGAATTTCTTCACCAAAAACCTCTTCATTTTAAGAATTGGAAAACTCCTGCTGGAATGTGGATTTTCTTTGCTCTCTACTTTGCGTTGAATTTTCCTTTGTTTGAAATAATGGAATACTTGAACTCCTCCTTTGACTTTTTCAAACCATGTGTGGGACTTCTTGGATGCGTTGGAAATTGCTACCTCTTACGTGATTTGCCCAAGTAAATGTATGGTGGAAATGATTTATTCTTGGACTGTCTTCCTTTCCTTCAACGTGTGAATTGTAATTTTCCTGAAAAAAAAAAATATTTTTGGCTTTTATCTTTGACAACTGCATGGAAATGTGTTCTTCTCTGCAAATTTTATTTCCTTCTTTATTTCCTAGACAACTCCACCTTCTCCTTGGCACGTGGTATCTCTATGCATGCATTTTGGACTGTGTGGGGGTTGTATTGCCTTGACCAATGTGTGGCCTCTACCTCCTTTTCACCGATAGTTAGGCATGGATTTTGTCATGCTAAAACCTATGTGAGAATTCTATTGAACCTTGCGTTGGAAAAATAATTCAATCTTTCGCGTGGATAAGCTTTGTTTTAACATGCATTGTTTTTTTTCCTTGTGTGAATATCTCTTGAACCTTTACTTGTTTTTAACCCTTCTCAAAAATGCATGGAATTATTCTTTTATGCATGGATATTTTCTTTCAAATGTGTGGTTGAACTTCTTTCAAGACATTTGCATGGATTCTTTCATCTTTATTTCAATGTTGAACTTCTTCACTATGTGAATATTTATTGCATGCCAACGTCAGAGTTTTTTTTGACTGTGATTCTTTGCTGACACGTGCTTTGAATGGTAGTGATTTTTCAAACAACGTGATGAATTTACTACTTCAATCACCCTTGCATTGAAACCTTACTTACTTCCAGTGTAATGCCCAAGGGATGTAATAGAAATATTTCTCCGAAACGCTCCTTCAAAAGAAATAAGAGGAAATTGGAAAGCTTCGCACGAATTTTTCCAATAGTATTTCACGGAGGAAAAATTAAGAGGATTAAAGAAGCTTCCTATAACCATTTCTTTGTTTTTGTTGAAATAACCAATTTCCCTTTCTTCGGGTAGTGGGCATTAATTGCCAGGAAGTATGGGAAATATCTTAATCATTCGCTCATGGCAATGACAAAGCAGGCTGACAATTCCCATTTATTTCCCCATGTGGGAAATTGGGAGATATTTTTCATTTTTCCATCCAATTGGGTTGGCAATCAACAAGAAAAATTCCACAAGCGGGGAAAAAAGAAGATTTTTTCCAGAAAGGGAAATCTGGAACGGAAAGCCAATTTGACATCTTCGACAATTAGAGGCGGAAACTATATTTCCCATGGCAATAGTAAAACCAACTTGTCAATTGATTTTTAATAAATATTAAATTAATATTTATTTAATTAAAAACCCCAAAATTAATAAAATTAATTTTATTAAATAAAGAGTAATAAATTAATTAAATATTAATTAATTAATAATTAACGCAGTTCATGACCTAGTGGGAGGAGTTCTCACCCGAAATGAACGAAACGAAGACTAGAATGATCACGAGAACAATACGATCACGATGGGGAAGAGAAATCATGTGAAAGAACACTTATGATTTTTAAAAAAATTCATAGTAGGTAACAATGTTAAGAACCATCTCGATGGCATGTAGAAGTGGTCGAGTTACATTCAAAGTAGAGCTTGGTAGGAGCTTGATGATAGATGTAAAACACAAAACTATAACTCGATTTCAAACGCCTTTAACTTGGGCATTTTAAAACCATTTTTAAGCAAACTTATATTTGTCGGAAAGGATTTTTGGATTATAATCCAATGGCGAAGGCCAAATGTAGTAACTAGGTGAGTAGGTGGGGGAAAACCAGTCAAGAAACCTACACAAAAATGATGATATCTTGTCCCATACTCCACCATTATATGCAAATTTACAAACATGGAAAGTTGATTTCGGGTTCTTCAACATGGGATAATCCGAGAAGGGAATTTAATGGGTTTAGTCGGTGAGAAAAAATGATGAAGTTTTAGGATTAAGGCCATACCCGGATGCATCTCGGATCTCTTCTTCAAGTAGAAGGCGGGCAGTACAGGGAGAGAGGAAAATTTATAGGTTTTCCCATTGTTGCAAGGAGATCTAATGATGATTTTGGTGGATTTTGAAGAAATTTTATATCTTCCTCTCTCTCTCTCTCTCTCTTTCAAATTCTTCTACTATAAATGTAAGGGGGTTGCACGTGTAAAATATTGATAATTTTTTCTCCTCCCATGCTCCCCATTCTTCTTGGGGCTTCAAGCCTTCCTCTAAATATTTGTAGTGGATTCATGCCTCTCCTGTTACAACATTGTACTATGTAAATTCTATTTGGAGCAATAAAAATATAATTATGTTGCATCTTGTCCAACCTCTATAGTTTATTGTTTGCATCTTACCTCTCTTTGTTCTTGTAGGATCTTTGTATACTTGTTTTTCATTGCAAATTTGGTGTGTTGTGCTCATTTAGGAATGATGTATTGAATGTAATCTAGTTTGTGGTACAGACCACCCTTTCTAGGTTCATTTATTTCATTGTTTTTGCAGGCTATGGGAAGTGATTAACACTCCTTTCTTGGTGTATCACCGCTCTTAGTGTAGTTTATTTTATGCAATCCTTCTTTCCCTGTCCTCTTGGAAGCTTTAGATTAGGATTAGTCAATAGTTTTTCCTGCATTATGAGTAGTTAGTGGTAGGTAGGTTAGGAGCAAGAACCAACCTTCTTCGGAGAGCTATCCCATTTGGTAATGCCCCAACTCAGATAGCTCCATGTTTTTGCAATCACACCATATGCCCCATTCAAACCCGTGCACTTCGAGGGGTGTGTGTGATTCCACATGAACAATTGTCTTTGCACATATAAAGAAGATTCAATTCAATATCTCTTCCTGGAATGATCCTTTTCCTTTCAAGTCTTCTCTGTTGTCCTTATTTTTACAAGATTTTCACAGTTCTTCTTGGGGATGTGGTCCTACTCCCAGAACAATGGAATTTCAATTTCCAACACGATCCGACTATAGAAATTTGGAATCTTTCCCTTTCGCATACTTTGTGGGGATTGTGGATTGAAAGAAATAATCAGATTTTTAGGAACAAAGTTTCAAGCTTGAATAAGGTTATTGAAAAAGTGAGACAAAATCTTAAAGAAAATGCCCAAATTTTAAAGATCAAATCATCCAAGGTTTTTCGACATGGGAAAAAATCATTCTTAGCAGCATGAATATTATCCCTAATAACCCAACAAAGGAAAAGGATGACCACATAGTTAAGTGGTATAGACTCCTTGAAGGATGTTTCAAACCTAATTTCGATGGGTTTGCTAAACAAGGAGATATCTGTCGAGGAGAGGCCTGGTGCTTTATCATTTTGGTAGATGTCTCAGTGCTAATGCGGGGCCCCTCAATAACCACTCTAACAATTACGTAGAAGCCAAGGCCATGCTTTGGGGCATAATGTTGTGCAGGGATTTGAATATTAAATCCATCATCATAGAGGGTGATTCCTTATGTGTTATCAATGCACTCAAGGATCAAAGCAAATGTGGGTGGAAACTTATTAACATCATCAAGGAAGCTTGGGCGATGTTGGAATCATTCGACAAAGTGGATATCCAACACACCTACAGAGCAGGTAATAAACTTGTTGATGCACTTGCCAATCATGGAAACAACATGACCAACTTGATGACATGGCTAGGGACATGTATACCTTGGAAAATCATTTTAAATTTTATAAATGATGATTCGACCTCGAAGCAGTGTAATGATGGCAACCAAATTTCACATGCTCAGGAGTTCAAAAAGATCCTCTTTTTTTTGGGAAAAGGATACGACTCATGTGTATTGGCATTTATTCAAGTTTTTTGATATTAGTGACTCCACTCTACTTGATCTCAAAGGGAGACAATGTGCTTGGCAAACAATGGGTGGCAACAGGGTCAGAACCGAGCCAACTTCCTTCCTTCATCTAAAAATGACTCCACCCTTTGGAAGTTGTTGCGCAGAGGTGGCTTCACCAAGTATATCCGACGATTAAAAGGTAACGACCCCTTGCTTTCTGTTGAATTTGGAAATGCTTGGGTTGAGGGGGGATTCAATCTCTGGGGTTAAAATAAGGGTTTCTAAAGAATCAATAGTTGAGATAACAAGGCTTACTATGGAAGGTCTCAAAATATTTAAAGATAAAACTAGAAGGAAACATGAGATTGCCACTTTTTTTGCCCGGTGAACATATTGTTTCTTATGATGATGGCATTTCTTATACCTATCTCCTTGATCGTTAGGTCAACGTTTGTCTTGTTGTGATGAAATATTTGACTTTGGAAGGAAAATTTAGGAAGATATTCTCCTATCACCTTTCCATCCTAAACTACCTTTGACAAAATTAGGCTATGAGTCTGGATTTTTTCCTCTATAGGTCCCTATTATTAACGATTTTTTATTTTAAAAATAAGAAAATTGATATTCCATTGCATCGAGTTTGATTCTCCTTTGAGTAAATAGGTAAACCCCTTATCCTTTCCCAGCTAGTGGTTATCAATGACACCGAGTCCGACCTTGAAACCCTAACGATGAACATTAAGCGGATGAAGAAAAATAAAGGGAAAGACACCTCGGAAGGGATTTCGATGTTCTATGTAATCTAAAAAGTGGCGTTTAGGATGTGGGTGAAGGATCTAGTAGGAGAGAGAGATTTCGTGGACTAGGAAACAAGGTTAATGAGAGTCGAGTCGACTGCTAACACCATTCTTATTGTCAACAAGAATTTGATCCAGGAGCTGAAGGAGTGCCACCATAAAATTGAAGTTCAAAACAAGAGAATTGGGGGCATGCATGCTAAATTTTTCATGTAGGAGCAGAGGGTTTATATCCTTTAGGATCAAGTGGCTAAAGTGGAAAATAGCAAGCAAAAAATGAAACTTTCCTTAGAAGTTATGATAGTGAATACCCCATTGATTAAGAGGCGAGTGGATGGAAATGTTGACACATAGATTAGGGAAACCCAACTTTGAGAAAAAGGAGGAGAAAATGCCAAAATGTGTGACCATCAAAGTGGTGATATGAAGAACAACAAGCCAAGTGCTAGAACTCACAACAAAGGATTCGAGTGCCCAGGAGAACTAATGGTTGGCCTTTTGTTGTCCTTTTTTGTTCTTATTTCCTATGTTCTACTACTTAGTATTTGTTTATAAAAAGTATAAAAATGTAATGGTTAATATTTCAGACTTGGTGTGGTTTGGCTCGGTTTGAGGTGGCCTTTTGTCAAGTTTTTTTACTCTGCTTCCTTGGCTTCTTGTTGTTTTATCTGTTAAACCTTGCTTCTTTATGTAAAGGGTTTTTGGTCCCTTCAAAACCAAATTCTTTTTACCTTATCCAAAAAATTCTTCATTTTAATGATCAAAATTCATATTTTTTACTTGTGTAATTTGGGGATGAGATAGATTATTGTTGTTGCCACCGACATAACTCGATTGCAAAATTTGAAACCTATTCCTAAACTACATTATGGGGACTGAAAACAATCACTCTAATACCAATTTGAAGGATTGAATGAGGCTGAAACCCTTTCGAGGGTTTTTCTCTCAAAAAATAAATTAGAAAATAAAGATATATCTTATAGAAACAAAACACAACACAAGATCAATATGTAGAAAGAAAATTTTTCCATTAGTATTTTGACAACACTTATGCTATCTTATTCTTCTCTCTCTTTTTACAAATGTATAATTTGCACACATATTTATAACTCCTTACAATACATTTCTAAATCTATTTTTAATATGCTTTTCACTAAAAACTCTTTCCCTAATTTTAAACTTCTTCTTTAAAACTAGCTTTTGAAAAATAAAAGCTAAGTTTTTCTAATAAATTTGCATATGCATGCATGCCGGGGCGAGTCAATATCTATTTCTAACATCATAAATTACTAATTACTTATTTAAATAACCAATGATATATTTTTTAATTTCCTAACGTTTTCTAGTGTGTCCTCCATGGCCTTGTTATTTATGCACAACAACAACGTGTTGTTTGAGAGTATTGTCCCAAATATTTTTACATCCTAAACCTTCATCACTAATGATACTTTTTCTACATTAGTTTATATTTTTGATAGTTGAGTCACCATTTGAGTCTTCTCCATTGTGGTTTCTCATGTATATGTAGTGGAAAACATAAATGTTTTTCTTTATCTCTTTATTATTCAAGGGTCTGCTAACTATGATTCCAATGTTGCATCCCCTTACAATCCTTATTCTTGTGAGTTGTTCCTAATCATTAAAAATTTTGTACATGAAAATAAAGTCAAAATTTTAAAAATTATATTCAATTTTTATGTGGTACATTGGTAGGTCCTATCTCTCACATCCTGCATGTTAGGGTTCGATTTTGGTTGACCCCATATTAAACCTACATAATGGTTAGGGTCTTCCCTCATTGTAAATTTCAATTCTCTTTTTTTTAGCACGCCACCTTGTTTTATTTTAGGTATTTATGTGTGTGCCCTCTCAGCTTCAACCTCTTCCACAAGGTTGAAGTACTTTGAATCATTCCATTTGGCTTATCAAACGATATCACTCTTACCGTATATTTATTTTATAAATCTAAAATGCATAAGAATGTCATAAAATTTTTCTCGGATTATCTCACAAATGTCAAGAATTATTGGGTTTAGTGAATGGATATGTCGTCTCTTTTATTTATTTGTTTGTTTGTGTTTTGTAATTTATATCGATATTACTTTTCTCTTTTGGTAATGAACCCTTTTTATGATTTTTATCCAATCCTTTAATTTTTCGTTGTTGACATTTTACCCCTCTTTAAAATATCTATTGGGTCTAATTTTTCTCTCTTGTTTGCTTTTGGATGTTGCATTTTTCTTTTGAAATGAACCTTTTAATGTTATTTTATCTAATCCTTTAATTTTTATGTGATATTTTCCCCTCTTTCGAGATCTCTACTAAGTTTTATTTTTCTTTCTTGCTTCATTTTATTTCATGAGTTTTGGAAAATTATAAGAGTTTGAAATGGGTAGGTACCTTACCTTTATAGCATGTCTTGTTACCTCTCAATTGATGCATTGATCCATATAATTCACACACCAATTGTTTCTTCATTAGCGAGCTAACCATTCGAGTAGTGTCACTTTTCATTTTTTAATTTTTTTCAATCATGTACATATTTTTTGGATGCCTTTTTGAACCTTTTGTTTCCATTTTTCAATAATCCTTGTCTCTTCCATCAGATTTTAATTATTTTTTCATACAATGGAATACAATATAATTAAAACCAATATTAAATTTAGACTATATGAATAGGGAATTCAAGTACATTAATCCAAATTTGTTTAAGCAAGTATATGTTGAGACTACTTGATTTAGAATTGACAAGAAAAGAGAATTATGGGTTACTTAGTTGATTTTGGATGTTTATCACTCATAGTAGATGTCTTAATGTATATAATAAATATGGAAGTGTTTTGTTATATTCTCAAGATTCAAATGGAGGGCTGAGAAGTGTTTGGAAAATGATGATAGCATTATATTCCTATGATAAACCAATACTATTAATATTTATCAATATTTTTGGAGTAGTTCAAGAATTTGTAACTTGTAGAAATTATTCACCTCTATTTGTTTTTCACTTACGGATATATAAGATCTCTTTGAAACTTTTCAATGCTACCCATTTATGTTCTTATTCTTCTAAACCCAACTTGTTCTCACATGACCACAAGGGATCCTTAAATGGAGTTATGATTTTGGGATGGAGAGTCTCAATCAAACTCCTAATGATCCTGATAAGTGTTTCCTATATACTAATTGTTTGGCGAGGATCAAACCAAATGTAGTTCTACCTTGTAGAAAAATGAGTGTTCAATTATGTGCTCAAATAATCAATCTTCCTTTATACTTTGACATTTGGCATCATATAACTTTGACATCATCATATAACTTTGACCTCTTTGATTTCATATTTAGCTCTACTGACAACTCTAGGGTTAAAGCTTTAGACATTATTGATTTTCTATTACTTTGGTAATGATCCTCAATTTAATGAGAGTTATCCAAGAGAGTGTGAGGTGTCTAAGAGATGAAGAAGGTGAATAATTACCTCTCTCTCTCTCTCTCACATACATAAACACACACACATATATACATGCATATATGTAAGTACATATAGGTGTTTATATATGTGTGTGTTTGTATGCATACATGTACATATATATATATATATGTATATATATGCATGTATGTGTATATATATGTGTATGTATATGTTGATTAGTCGACTTTGACACTTAGTGAAGAAAATACTTAAGGTTCACGTGGGAAAGCAAAGTTCATTCAAAGGCACAGAATTATCGGAAAGGATCACGCATGAAGAATAGAAACAAGTTTGGGACTTAGCCATTTTCACGACAAGGATCTATTTTTGGAGATAGCGCGTGGAGAACTCAAACCAACTAAAGACTTGTGCATCACGCATTGGCTATTTTGGAGGATCAACTACGAAGTTATTTGCATGGACACATGACGGAAATAGATCTACTACTATCAATTAACTAACAATAGTCTATTGTTAGCACTATTACATGTAAGCCTATTTTTGTAACGACGCGTGGTTAATAATAGCATGCGACCTATTTTGGGATTAGATAAGTGGCGAAGGGAAATTCCCCACCCTTATAAATATGTAGTGAACTGTGTAGTAGAAGGGACAAAATATTATTATTACGGGATGAGTAGAGAGACAAATATATGTATGTGTGCAAGACTGGACTACTATATCAGATCTATGTGTGTATGGGCATAACATGCCATTACTGTAAGAAGCTTATGTGTAATTTTCATATTTAATATAATAGAGGATATTGTTTGAATCTAAGTGTTAGTTCTGTGTGTATCTGGATCTAGTATGTTCTTGATTTCATCATGGTTAATAATTAATTATGTTCTCCCTTAGATATAGATCTGACATGCTCTGTAGAGTGATGTATTAATAATGGAACTGCATGTGTTAAGTCTTCATCATCCTAACATCCTACAACAACAACCCTAAAGAGGGACTTGGTACCTTTGCACGCTTTGGGTGAGCGCTCAGTATAGGGCCGAGTGATTTTCCAATGCGCCTAGGGTCTTATTGGAATTATATCGGTGAATTCTAGGCTGCATCATTAGTTTCATTTTCGGACCTCTTTTTCAGTTGTTTTTAGGATGGTTCACGATAAAGACATACCGGTTGACCTTAGCAAGTGTTGAAGAGTGGATACATGATCTGGAAGAAGAATACACACAATGGTTTAACACTAGATATGAGTTTAATGCACGCGTATGGGTGGAATAGAACCTGTATGAAAACTTATATGAGAGTTTCTTCACTATTTTTCTAGTAGAATTGTATGAGTGGCTGATTGTGTATGCATCTAAGTGGAATTGGAGGTACCACGCACTTATTTGGACACAGGAAGAATTTCAGGCCCTTTATGATGTTGATTTAATCTAGACTCAAGTTGTGGATATATGGTTCCATGGAATTTTAAACAATTATATCTTAGAGTACTCAATTTCCACTTATTCGTGCCTAGAGGTAGTTGAATTCCAGTTTTTACGATATCCAAGGGGAACTTACCGAAGAATTCCTTTAGTAATCAAGATCCTGATGGTAACTTTGAATTTGGAGAGTAAACTAATGGCTAACTAAACCCCACCATGTGCGGGGGTAGGATCAGGTTTGGTGAAATATGGAAGACCTAGCGGCAGAAAGGCAGAGAGAGGAAAGGTGGCTTAAGTATAATGAGGCGTGCGAGAGGGAGATTGAGAAGTAGTGGGAGGTTGCAAAACAAATGGCGTTGTGGAGAAAGATAGTTTGGGAAGGAGTTGAAATTCATGCAGAAGACGTGGAACCCGAGCCTCAAGAACTCCCCCATTTGGGAAAACATGATAGGAACCCTCCTTGGCCTCACGTAGAAGCACGCTAGAAGAGACGACTGGGCTGCGCATCTAAAATCCACCTGAAACCTTGCCCTTGCGTTTGGTTCCAACATCTAGTACAATAAGTAATCAACAATCTAATTCAAGTAGTGGGAGAGTAGGAGTGAGTCTTATAAGAGGCAAAGTAATGGTAGTGCAAACAAATTCATTGTTATATGGGAGTACCTTTTCAGGTGTATCATCAACACATAATAAATACAAGCATGTGGATTTTTGACTAACTTTTGGGAGTAGTAACGCTTCATAGAATTTCGGGTACAGTTCAGTTCTCTACTAGGGACACGGGAAGCACATCTTCTGGTCTGACCCCAGCTACAAGTTTGGGATCAAGAGGCATAGGTAGCTCTAGTTCAAGTGGATCTGGTGGTTTTAGAGGTAGGGGAAACACAGGAGGTTTTGGATTAGGTGGGCAAGGTTCGCACCAACCCTATAACATTTACATGGAGATGTCTCTTTGTATTCCAGAGTATAGGGGTATAGAAGATGCTGCTGAACATGTGCATATGTGTGAAATATTGTGGCGTGCAAAAGGGATCACGACTTCTGAGCGTAGGGAAATCCAATTTTCTACTACATTACAAGGGCACATGCATAGTTGGTACATAAAGTTTGACCTTGATCAGACTTGCGTAGACTATACAACTTTAAAAGATGCATTCCTTAAAGAATTTCATATCCCTGAGTTTGAGCAGAAGAGTATAAGTGCACTCAAGGATATTAAGAAAGGCACTACTGAGAGTGTTAGAGAGTATGATGTCCATTTTAAAACACTATTATCTAAGCTATCTTATGATATACACGCAAGTCAACATGCATAATGGTTTTTTGGGGGTCTAATTACCCCTTTTAGAAGGGCACTGTCACATAAGACATACACTAACCTGTGCGAGGCATTGGAGGTAGCCCTACATGCTGAGGTAGTTGGGAGTATTGACACTGGCGTTAGCCCATTCTTAGAGGCACATATTGTAGCTATGGCAAAGTAGTTAGAGAAACTATCGGAAAATTTGGCCCATGAAACACGCTTGGGGATTTGGTGTACAAATTTTGAAGTAGAAGGTCACACCAAGGATAGTTTCCCCACGAATCCATACATTCATTGTTGTTAGAATGCGAGATTTGTCATTTAAATCATGATGCTAGCCACTACCCTTTGTTACAATGCGCGATAAGGAAGAATGTATCCTGTTATTATAAAATTTTCCGGTCCTCGACCCATGATAGGAAGATTGTAGATTGATCGGTCAGATCCATGATGCCATAGACATTGGTGTATGACAGAAAAGTGTAACTGATAATTCTAATTACAAGAATGAGCATAAGGACCGGGATCACAATCAAAGTGCTATGATCGAAATGAAGGGTGCTTTAAAGGCGGTCGTGGTAAATGTCGCGAGATACTACGGTGGATTTGGAGGATGAGGATGCATTGGTGGAAGAAGTGAGTTCCCTCGCGAACATGTTATACATGCGGTTCTCCCGACCACTACAAGCGTGGATGTCCTCAAAATATTACATGTTCTTTTTGCAGAAAGAACCATAATTACGAGGAGTGCTCGGACTTGTATGAGCATCTTAGTAAGAAAGATAAAAAAGAAAAAAAGGTGCATGGGATGGTTAGGATACAACGCATTGAGGAAAATCAATGGATTCCCAAGTTGGTGGCAGAATCCGAAGAGTTACAAGTGAAGATTATGACCCACTCTAAGGTGACACATGCTAGAGAAGAATTGTAGCAGAAGCCTACCATCACTAAGGAGTAGGTTCTACATGGACAGTACCCAGATCCTACCTATCCGAAGGAGGTTTATCAGGAAACCATGGAAGTTCTCAAGAATCTTCAGGGTGAGATATAATACTTAAAAGAGTAGTCATAGAAGATAGAGCAAAAGAAAGTATCGAGATGGTCCAAACTGATGTAAATGACTTAAGGGAAGTGTGTAAAATGTTGTGCCAGGAAAATATCATTCCATTATTAGGGGATTGGTTAAAAGGAAACACTTTGCACGCAAGTATTGAGACTGGATGACAAATTCTACATGCGAATCTTCCCCCTCATAGCCTAGATTATGACAAGGAAATCACTCTAAATGCTATTGTGGATGGGTGGCTATTGAGTAATATACTGATTGATATAGGTGTGGAAGTCAATGTTCTTACCTTAGATGCATGGGTACAAATGGGAGACCCCATTACAACCATCCTCTAATATATTGTTCATGGCTAATAAAACTAAGGCCACTCCCATCGGAGTCTTGAAAGATGCATCCATTACCATACAAGGAGCCAAGTTCACTAGAGACTTTGAAGTTTTAGTGTTGGCAAGAGTCAGATAGCTTCCCATCTCTATTGGGGCATCCTTGGTGCTATACAAATAATGTTGATCTTCGGTTCAATAAGGGCTATATCAGTTTTGAAAACAAATAGGAAAGAGTTATTATCCCTTTAACAGATGGAAAATATGCGCCCTATGTTGAGCCCTTAAGTGAAGAAGATCTGAATAGGATTTATGTATGTGTCATCCGAGATCCAGAGATAATTGAGCCAACCAAAGAAGGACTAATTCAGTGGGAGGATGCACAGTCTATTAGCAATACTACAAGTGTTGCTTGTGATAATTGGGCTCATAACACTTATGAATTGGTCGGGCGCAAAGTAAAGAGAATATTTCCTAGAGGCACAAAACAACGTTATGTCAAGAGGATAGGTAACAAATTTTTACCTTTTTACATAAGAGAAGGAGATCCCATGGTATTCCTATGCACCATGGAAGAATAGTGGATAGACCCACTGAAAGAAGAAATATGCTAGCATATACACTACGTGGGACATCAACACGCTGGTGGGTGGCCCACAAGGATAATATTATAGGATGGAATGAAATTAGGATTGCTCTTACTACTAGGTTCTTCAGGAGAAATGCACCTACTAAAATTTATACTTATCATGGTAACCAACCTGTTCAGCACCATGTTCGGAAGTGTGAGAGACTCTAGAAAAAAGGGCAGAAGATTTACCACCTTCACTATGGGTGGACAAGTTTTATTCCACTTTACAAGGCTGCGTGGGTGTTTGGCATGTATATGTAGAACTCCATAAAGAAACTAGAAATTGGAAGAATTTATTCACAGGAATGGCCCATATTTTAATTCTTCTCTACAAAGCCTCTGGTGGAAGAAGCATTGAAAGTTATCAAGTTCTTAACTATGGGGGATAGTGCCAAGGCTGAAGAACTCCTTCAAGAGTTATTAGATAAAGAAGACTCAGGAGTGCGTCTTGATGAAGAACTAGAGGTTGATGCAACATTACTTCAATGCACTTGCCTTGAGAAAGAGAAAGGAAAAATGGTCTACTTAGTGGATGATGAAGAAGTAGAAAATCTAGATGTAAACCATTCAACAAGGAGGCATGAGGTATTGGATAGTGCGGATAAGACCACATGCGCCTATCATGAACCTATGAAGACAAATAGGGTGAATATTGGAATAGAGATTGAGCCTAAGGAAGCCATAATTGGAGACTAGTGGTCAGACTCAAGTGGAAAAAATTATAGAGTTACTAAGGGATTACTAGGACTTATTCCCTAGAGGGTACCATGAACTTAAAGGCATGCATGAATCATTAGGCAGATGAAGATAAATCTTAAAGAGGGTGCGTGCCTAGTTAGAAAGAGACCTTATAAAATGAACCCCAACTTGCGTGAAAAGGTCAAAGAAGAGATTGATAAAATGTTGAAGTCTGGGATTATCAAGCCCCTTGATGAGTCAAAATGGGTTAGTCCAATGGTGATCAATATCAAGAAGGATGGATAGATTAGGATATGCGTGGACTACAGGGAGCTGAATGCTACATGTGTAACTGATCCCTTTCTATGCCATTCACTAAGGAAATACTAGAAGGTGTTACAGGGTGTGAAATCTATTCATTTACAGATGGGTTCTCTAGGTATCATCAGGTTCAAATTTCCCAGAGGATCAGGAAAAGACTATGTTTACTATTGAATGGGGTAGCTTTGCCTATACTGTAATGCCTTTTGGTCTAAAAAATGCGCTGCTGTATTTTCATGCATAGTTGTTCAAGAATTCAAGGAATTTATTCACAACTTCTTACAGGTCTATTTAGATGATTGGATGGTGTATGGATTGGTTAAGGACCATTGTGACAATCTGCACTTAATTTTTGAAAGATGTAGATAGTTGAGTATCTCATTGAACATCAAGAAGTGCATATTTTCTACACCATTTGGAATACTTTTAGGACACATAATCTGCAAGGAAGGTTTGTTGGTTGATCCAACTAAAGTTGCAGTCATTGTAGGCCTAAGGGAGCCTACCAATCAAAGTGAGGTGCACGGATTTTTGGGTCATACAAGATATTACAGAAGTTTATCAAAGGATATGCCAAAGTTTCTGCACCATTGGAAGAGTTACTGAAAGGGAAAGGTACGTTCTACTAGGGAGAACTACAACAACGCACATTCGAGACATTAAAAGAGAAACTTACTACCACACCTATTCTACATTTTCCTTCATGGGACCAACCATTTCATGTACATGTTGACGCCTCAGCATGACCATTGGCATGGTGTTGGCTCAACCTAGAGAAGGTATTGTAGATCATCCTATCTATTTTGTTAGTAGAAATCTAACTCATGTAGAACATAATTACACAACTACAGAGCATGAAGCTTTGTCAATGATCTATGTGCTACATAAATTCCACCAGTACCTACTAGCTACACCATTCATCTTTTATACAGATCACATGGCATTGAATTATTTGGTAAATAAACCTATTTTATAAGGGCACATATGTTGATGGGTGCTCTTATTTCAAGAATTTGATTTCACAATTGTGGTAAAACTAGGAAAATTAATTCTGGACCAAATCATCTATCAAGAATATAGTTAGGAGAAGAAGCATAGGCAATTGAGGATACCATGCCCGATGCATAACTTATACAGGTTACAACAAGCACCATCGGAATGGAGTACATTGTTGTCTTTCTACAAACATGGATGACACCGAAGGAATGAAATCATTAGAGAAGAAACAACTTGCTATACACGCCGTACTCTATATGTTAATCAATGGTGACTTGTACAAATTAGGCCGAGATGAAGTATTGCGTTGTTGTGTGTCTTGGAACATGAGCACACAAATATTATGATAGAAGCTCATGGTGGAATTGCAGGTGGTCACTATGCATGTGATTCTACTATGCGCAAGATTATACTCATTGGATTATGGTGGAAGACTCTATATAAAGATTGTAAGGATTTTTTTAGGCTTGTGATCATTGTCAATGTCTTGGAAAACCAGGCCAACAAGATGAAATTCCACTCGAGACCTATTACTAGCAACCAAAATGTTTGAGAAATGGGATATAGATTTTGTGGGTCCTATTTCACCAGCTACGTGCAAAATGAGATTGTGCTACATCATAAATTACACAAATTATCTCGACAAGGTGGGTAAAGAAGCACTTACAAAGGACTTGTATAATGGCTACAACAACCAAGTTTCTATGGGAAAATATTATTACAAGGTATGGATGTCCTTTAAGTTTGACCAAAGTGATAGGGAGCACATTTTCTTAATGAGACAATCATAATTCTATTGGATGAATTCATGATCGCACACCATAAGAATACATCCTATCATCCTCAAGCAAATGGAACTGTTGAGGCTTTCAAATAAATTTTGAGTCATACATTGACAAAAATTTGTGATGTTGGAAGAAAGGATTGAGATGATAAAGTTTCTGCTGTAATTTGGGCATATCAGACAACATATAAAAGGTTAAACAAGGCCACACCATTTCAGTTAGTGTTTGATGCAGAAGCCGTTCTTCCTATGGAATTTATGTTACCTTCTTTGCGTATTGCACGCATGCGCAGAGGTCTTGTTGATGAAAAAGCATTAGAAGAATGGATTGAAAATTTAATCAAGTTGGATGAGCGATGAGCCATAGCACGTTGGAGTAAAAAACAAGAGAAGGCCAGGAAGAAAGCATGGCATGACAGACACATCAGGGATAAAAATCTTGAGATAGGAAAAATGGTGCTCCTTTATGATTCTAAATTTTTGCGCCATCCAGGAAAACTCAAGGTACATTGGTTGGGGCCGTATGTTATCACTCACATACTTGAAACCAACACTTATCGAGCTTATAAGCACTTAATGAAACACATATACCTAGTTACTTTACGGGAGTAAGATGAAGCCTTATTATAAATAAGTCTTCTTGGTGTTATTAATAAGGTAGTATTGCCATTTAGATTAGGTGTTCAATTTTTCATTTCCTTAATGTGTTTCCTTGTTTATCGCTATGACTTTTCAATTTATTTGGTGTGTTTTTTTGTAATAAGCGCATTTATGCACTAAAAACTAATTACTATTTGAAGAATTCTTATGCATAGAGGACTGGCATACATACCCTTAGTGTGGGGTAGGTTGTTGATATCTAGGTATAGGACTATTGAAAATAATTCCACATGAAAGGAACAAACTGGTACGGGTGTTGTTCAAGGTTGGAGAATTGAAATAATCTAAACAGAGATTTATTCTAGATATGGGGACCATAGAAAGAGATGAATGAAGAAACAAGTATAACGTGAGGTAAGCGAGGAGGAAGAATACTAGTGGAAGGCACAGTGATGAGGTACTCAGGCACATGGAAGTGCGTTGAAGAGAAGTCTACATGACCAACCGAAAGGTAGGAGGGTGCTAGAAGGTTATAACTTGGGCATGAAGATGTACCATGCGGAAATAATGAAAATGGTTAATTAATGAGAGGATTGTTGGTAGGTGGAGGAGCAATCAATGCACTAAATTTTGAAATTCTATATAAGGACGGATGCGAGTTCATTTTTACCATTGCAATTGAGAGAATTTGAAAAGGGTTAAGTGTGAATGAGCCGAGAAATCATGTTGAGGTGCGAAGAGTGTGAAACCAAATGTGAGGAGAAGGGTTGTGCACAAGAGAAGCTTGTGTTCCCATAGGAGAAGGGTTTGAGTGAAGCAGACGCATTACAAATGAGTTAGGGCATGTGATTTCCACTAGGGCACAAATATTTCAACTAGGGTTTTGACTTGCTTGATTACAAAAGGGGGAAAAGAGAGATATTTTTTCAAATGGCACCAAAGAAAGCACCCACAATAGAAGATAAAGGGAAGAAGAAGGTTGAATTAGAAGAAGAAATTCTTCATGCGAGTAATTTTTCAGAAATGCAGTATCTAGAGGGCATGATTGTGGGACAAGAATGGGATTCCCATATCTGCCAATGTAAAATCAATGATTACAACCATCGGACATCAGATAATAATAAGGAGCTCAATGCGTTGCTAAGCAGGAAAAAAAACAAGCAAACAACAGAGGATATGTTGGTATATGATGAAGTGTAAGAGAAATTGCTGAAGTAGAATGGAGTATACCAGTTGTATGAGCTTCCATACTTTGGAAACTATGAGCCATTGTATCGGTGGTTGATAAGAAGAGTTCGTGAGGACTTATTCTACTTTTCGGATGGAGGGTAAGAATCACAGTTGCATTAATTTCAATGGTGACATGACTACAAGCCTCAGGGTTAGATCTAGATAATGATTCAACTGATAAATCCACAATCCTAGAGATGAGGAAGGAGCTGGGGTATACCAAGGGTCCACGTGGCATGGATATTGACAAGTTGAAGAAGTACCTAGTAGTGCAGCATCTGAAACTTGGTGACAAAGCTGAATGACCAATGAAGGTAGTCGCAAGTAAACATAATGTGGTTGCACGTCACCAAGAAGATGTCTCAAGGAGTGGTCTACAACATTGCAGATCACATAGCAAAGAAAATCATTGAAGAATTATAGATATGTGATATAATAATTTTTGGCGTTGTATTATTATCCTTAGTATTCATGGAGATTGGGGTGCCTAATGGGCCAAAGGAGAAGATTTGGGAGTACCCCACATAACACAAGTCACCTGTGGAGAGGTCTGACAAGTACTTGTGTGATGGATCAATGAGTGTACCATTCAAGCAGAGGGAAGAGATGTGGTATGATAAACTCTGCACGACGTTCGAGGAAAAGTGGCGCATACCCAAGGATTTGCCTTCAATGGTGGGTAAGGTAGTTTAGTTTCTTGTATACCAACACTTTTTCATCATGCAATTTTTGTTGAAGGACGGGGCTTGGAGCCCATGGTGCAAATTACCGTATGCCTTCACAACAAGGTATTTTTAAGCATCAGTTCATCGGTTTTCAGATGCGCACCGCTTAACCTTCAATGAAGACAAGGTAGATTGCAACTACCACACTCTAAGGAAGAAGTATGTATATCCAGTGCAATGCATACATTGAAAGACTTATTTCAAATATTATAAACATAAGACCTATAAGCTTGGAAGTTGGGGACATCGAGCAACACTTGTGTACCTGCAACTCAAACACAAGCTGGAGAAAACAAAATATATGGAGAATGATTTCATGCTCCTAGGGCCACCAAAGGGTAAGCATACAATGGAAACTATTCCAACACCCAAGCCCACAAAAATAGTTTAGGTTGATGATGAAGAGGAGGAGCATGAGGATAGTGGTGGTTTGGAACATAGAGGTAGAAGACATCCTCCAAATAAGGATGAAGTCGAACACGTGATACACCACCACAACCACAAGAAGGGAATGATGAGGACTTGGATGTAGTCCAAGGAGAGCGCTGATTCAAGAGAGTGTTTAGGAGAACAAGGACCCAAGGTGCTACTCTACAAATAGTGCACAGATCACCTCGAATCTCTCCACGAAGGAGACAATTGAGAAAATTATAAGGAAATTAAAATTGAATGAGGAAACAAAAGAGTCAGAGGAAAGTGCGCCCAATTCTCCTACACCTATAGAGAATGTAGAAGAATAAAAAGATGAAGAAAGGAAGAATGGAGAAGAGGAAGAAAAAGGAACAAATGAGACAACAACCGAGACTACTCAGGAAGTAGAAGCACAAGTCCCAAATTTGGAAGCCCAAGTTCCTAAATAGCCTAGGTCAAGAAGAAAAAGTGGGGAATACATTCCACCAGCCATGGGCTACGCCAAGGACATAGGTAAATTTTTTTGCGCCCATTTCTAGAGCACAATGACACAAAAGGAGTTATATGGATGGGAGTTAATGGATGAGGATATGGTAACAGTGCACACAAGAAAGAAATTGTCATGGTTGATGCACACGCACATGGATGAACTAGATTTTGATGTGTGTGAGGAGTCATGTGTGTCGAGGAGGTTGAAAAAGACACCTCAAGCTAGACACATAATAGTAAAGCCTACTATTATGTTAGATGAACAGGTGAGCAATGCATTGGTAAAAGTCTCAATAGAGGTCACACGTCAAAATATGGATAAAGCTACCACAATTAGGGCACTAAGGGAAGATATCAAGACTAAGGATGAGGAGATAGTGTGCCTAAAGTAGGAAAGAGACTTGGTGCAGAAGAAGAACGTTGTGTTTATCAACATCATAGAGGAGATTGGGGACAATTTCATGAAGGCTAGGCCACACTTAGAGCCAAAGGTACCAAAGATGTTTCCTTTGACAATACATTATGTAAGTACATTGGTGGACTTAGTGCTTGAAGATGAACCTCTACGCATGCAAAGGATCCAACACAAGATGCAGAGAGAAAAGGCTTCAGTGATGAGGAAGATTGCATCATATGATGGACTGCTGCAAGTGCTACGGGAAGAACTAAAGAAGGAAGACCAAGCCTTGAACATTTGTACAAAGTGCTAGAGGCGCTCATCAAAATAAAAACCTTGGAGGAGGACAATGAGGTCCAGAAAAGTGATGAAGGATGACACATTGGGCCACACAGAAAGATTATCACTGGTTAAATAGAAGCACGAGGCCTTGGCAACAGCCCAAGAACCACATAAGGATCGGCTAGAGGAGCTTGGGAGACTCATCGCATAGAAAATGGATTTGCTAGAGGGAAGGATGACTGCAATGTCCAACATTGTGTTGGTCTTGCAGAATGAGAAAGGAGAGATTGTGCATGATGAATTGGAGTCCATTCTGTGGACATTCTAGAAAAAATAGTGGAAGCACTCGTTGAGTGGTAGACCTTGGAGGCTGAGATAAAGGAGGAATATCCCAAATTGATTATTCCAGTTGTAAAAGAAGATACGACAAGTTGAAGGCATTCTTTCATTCATCCAAATTCTTTCTATTCTTCTATTCATATTCTTTGATTAGTTTTGGAGATAACCATTGCTAGGGCGGCAATGAAACTAGTGTGGGGTAATGTTGATCAGTCAGACTCTAGCACTTAGTGAAGAAAATATTGAAGGTTCGTGTAGGAAAGTAGAGTGCATTCAAAGGCATGAAAGTATTGGAAAGGATCACGCGTGAAGAACAGAAAAATAGGTTCGGGACTTAGCCATTTTCATGACAAGGATCTATTTTTGGAGATAGCGTGTGGAGCACTCAAACCGACTAAAGACTTGCATGTCATGCATTGGCTATTTTTGGAGGATCAGCTATGAAGCGCTTTGCATGGACATAGGCCAGAAATAGATCTACTACTATTAGTTAACTAACAATAGTCTATTGTTAGCACTATTGCATGTAAGCCTATTTGTGTAACGACGCGTGGGCTAATAATAGTATGTGACCTATTTTGGGATTAGATAAGTGGTGAAGGGAAAGTCCCCACCCTTATAAATATGTAGTGAACTGCGTAGTAGAAGGGAAGAAATATTATTATTACGGGATGAGTAGAGAGATAAATATATGTATGTGTGCAAGACTGACTATCAGTATCGATTTGTGTGCGTATGGGCATAGAATGCCATTACTTATAAGAATTTTTGTGTAATTTTCATATTTAATATAATGGAGGATATTGGTTGAATCTATGTGTTAGTTCTGTGTATCGGATCTAGTATGTTCTTGATTTCATCATGGTTAATACTTAATTATGCTCTCCTTTAGATATAGATCTGCATGCTCAGTAGAGTGATGTATTAATAATGGAGTTGCATGTGTTAATTCTTCATCATGCTAACATCCTACAACAACAACCCTAAAGAGGACCTAGTACGTTTGCACACTTTGGGTGAGCACTCGGTCTAGGTGAGTGATGTACCAACGTGCCTAGGGTCTTATTGGGCTTGTATTCATCGAATTCTAGGATGCATCGGTATATGTATATATATTTATATGTAAGTAAATTACTTAGATAGATCATAATAATAAGAGTAATAGAACATTAAAACAAAGAGATAAGATGATAATATGCAAGCATAAATGACTTAGCCACTTCAATAGGGAAACCTCCACACCTTATAATAAGACTCAAATGCTCAATATGATGATCAAGTACTAGTTACTACCTCCTATATATACCCTACTTATGCTATGTAATCCACCTAGGCCGACCTACTAAGCATATGAAAACATAAATAAATGTGATATGACATGTTAAGAGATTATGTTAGCCATAGGTCGACTATACATATCTTGATATATGACCTAGGATTAAGCCACACCTTATAATAAGACTCAAATCCTCAATATGATGATCAAGCACTAGTTACTACCTCCAATATATACCCTACTTATGCTATGTAATCCACCTAGGCCAACCTACTAAGCATATGAAAACATAAATAAATGTGATATGACATGTTAAGAGATTATGTTAGCCATAGGTCGACTATACATATCCCGATATATGACCTAGGATTAAGGGCATAACATGCCCCTCCCCTTCAAAGAAATATTACCCCCAATTTTGACGATTTTTTATGCTACAGTAAACAAGCATAGTCCTCAACATTGATGATCTATGAATGTAAGTACATGAAATATTACTCCTCCCATGTCACAGATTCATGGTCTCAATTCTTCCACTTGATTAGATACTCATTAATTACCTTATTATTAATCCTCTTAGTGCCTCAAGAATTTTCTTATGTTCCTAACTTATTTATCATTTTTATCGAGTCTATGGTAACTTTTCCCGGATGAAACATTTTGTGTAATGAACTTCTTCAAGCTAGAAACATTACTATTATGTGACAATGGAAAATTTTCGTTTATATAGAAGAGTATCTCTTGTTGCTCATTTTGTTCTTTTATTTCCTGAAGCTTTGAGTGGATCTTTAAGGTTGAGATGGTGGATGGTGGCTAGAAATTAAGATAGCTTTAAAAAAATTTATCTCATAAGTCGTGTGGCTAATGACATATCCTTAAAAATAATGGATTACTTTTCCACCCTTTCCTAAAAATTTGGTGTTATGTGGGAAAGAGGTTATTTTTATTCCAATGAAAATAAATGTTTTGTGGGACCTATGATTATCTAAATTTGATGAGAGCTCATCATTTAAGGTGAATTTACACAACCCTTTCAACTCAAACATCTTTCCTTTTGAATGAGAATGCACAATTAATTCTTAGAAGTTCACTTCAATCGTGCCTAAGGTTATGAGCCATTGGAATCCCACAATAATATCTAATCCATCCGAGGAATAAAAACATATAGGGAATTAAATTGTACTTCACATTTCATGTTTAATTTTATTATCACATTTCACATTTAATACTACGTCATTTCCTGAGTAATTTATTGTGGCACTATCTCGTAATCATGACTTGAAATTCAACGGTAGGTAAATAAAAAAATTTAGACATTCGCCAACTTCTTATTAATAAAATTATGTGAATTCCATGAGTCAATATAAATTGTTACCTAATGTTCTTTCGAACATAATGTACCTTGAGGGTTTATAGAGATATAATACTTGACATTGCTTTCTAATTAATAGTCAATTGGGAATATCCAAACCTTATTTCATCGAAAACCTCTACTTCTTTTTCTTCATCTTTGACTTCATCATTAATGACATCAATATAGAACAAATTATTTTCAGCACATCTATTTATGTTGTATTTTTCATCACAATTGAAACATAATCCTTTTTCTCTTTTCACTTGACTTTGTTGAGGATACAATATTGTAAGATGATAGAAAAATTGTGATGGAATTTTTGATCTATGAATGTTTCCCTTCCATTGGAGAGGAATTTTTCCTCTACTCTTTGTGTTAGGATTAGATAGAATTAGAAATATTGATTGGAAAAACACTTGTACCTCATGTTGGATGTGATCCTTAAGACCGAAAAAAATAGGTCATTCAAATTATCATCCATAATTGCCTTCATGCACAAAGAAATGTTTTGGAACTGATAAATATAATCTTTAAATGACCCCATTTGCCACATCTTTACTAGTTTTATGAAGTATTTCTCATCCACACTACTGCTATAGTGGATTTGCAGCTCCCCCGTAAACATTAACTAGGTGACACCGAGAGCCCGCTTCTTCCTTTAAGTGCACAACCAATGATACCAAGTGAATTTTCCCGTTCTAGATGTAAATATACCATAGTAACCTTCGCCCACTTGGGATTTGATGTATATTAAATAAGTTATGTATTTGGTTGATCTATTTGAGTGGGTCCTTGCCATCAAACTTGTGAATATCCAACTTTGAAATTGGATTCCATGATCAAAAGTTAATGCTCACCATAGAGGAATGTGATGCAATATTTGAATCATGATTTAGATTCCCATTATGTCCACGTTGAGTTATTTTAAAGGCTAACAAAAAACTCATTATTTTCAAATATCTTAGCTACATCTCCTGTTATTGCATGTTACGAACCATACAATTGACACATCCCTTCAAGTTTTGTATGATCTAAACTAGTGGTTGTATTTTTTCATCCAATAAGGAAGACATAACACCAAAATTTCCACCCCATTCCAACTCTGATTGAACCTCCTTCGTATTATGAATTTTCCCAAGAGTGGTGAAACCTTTTCCTTGGCCTCTAATTTTTTCTCTTCCATGAATATTAGGATTTATTTTTTATATGATGTAGGCTAGATTAAAACACAAAAATAAAAAAAAATCAAATTTATAGATGTTTCTTAAAATGAGAAAAACATTCGATAAATTCCATAATTTGTGACCTAAAAAGTGAATTTATAAAAACCCTAAAATGAACACAATTTCCACAAAATATCCAAATCACCTAAATTTTGAGGGTAACATCCTATAAATATGTCATGAATCTAGTAAAAAAATTGCAAAAAAACTTGCAACAACTTATGAGACATAGGAAAATTTTAAAATTAGTGTTTCGACCTAATTTTGGACCAAATTGGAGCTCTAATATGGCTTGTAAGGAAACTACTTAAATAGATCAAAATAATAAAAAAATAAAACACCAAAGAGTGTAAAATAGAGGGATAAGATGATAATATGCAAGTATAAATGACTTAGCCTTTTCAAGGGCAACCTCCACACCTTACCTTAAGACTTAAATTCTCAATATGATGATCAAGTATTAGTTACTACCTCCTATGTATACCCTACTTATTTTATGTAATCCACCTAGGACGACATCTTAAGAATATGGAAACATATATAAATGTGATATAACATGTTGAGATATTATGTTAGCCATAGGTTGACCATACATATCCCGATATATAACCTAGGATTAAGGGCATAATAATAAATGTGTGTATATATATACATACATGTATATGTGTGTATATATACACATACATGTTTATGTGTGTGTATATATATATAGCATGTGTGTATAGTTATATATGCATGTAAATTATACATACATATATACATATACACATATAAACATATATAGATACACACACATACACACTCACACACACATACATATGTATGTATGCATGCATGCATGTTTGTATGTATACATGTATGTATATGTATATATGTATATATAGACAAACACATATGTATATGTATATATAGAAAATTATACACACGCGTGCGCGCGCACACACACACACACACACCCAACTACACACAAAAGTATGTGCACGTGTAGGAAAATTTGTTAGCTTCCCACCACAACAAACCTAATGGATATTTCCCAATTTGACAAATAGTCATTCAAGGAACCTAAACACTACTGACATAAGGTGACTCTTTCGTAGACCTAAAATAATTGAATTTACTAGTAGTGTCGTGGGAGTGAAGAAGGTATTTATGAAATGTGAAGATAATATTTATAGGATTATTGAGTGTTATTGTATTTATTTAGTTGTTCATAACTATATGTGTTTGACAAATAGAGGTGACTAAGGCAACATGTGAAAATTGATAGATGGAAAGTGTGATCAAGATTCACATATATGGGTTTTTATGAAGTATGTAAGAGTATGTAAACTTATTCTAGTGTTGATCATGTTGCCAAAATGACAAAGAACAATTAGGTGTTTATGGATACTCCCTTTTAATCTAGTATTCAAAATGCTAAATTAAAATTAATAAATTAACTTGAACCCTTATGTAATGACATTGGATGTTGAAAGGTAATTATGGTATGTGTCATTTGGTCCAACTCAAATTTTATATTACCGTGTTGGGTGTTGAGAGATAATTTTGGAATGTTACATTTTTTCCATGTAAATTTTGTGAGAAAAAAATATGTGTATCAATATCTTATCATGATATATATTTTAAAATAAATTGGACCAATGTAAATATTGAATTTTAAAAGTTAAAGAACAACTACAACTTGTAGTGCCCACCTCTTTTTGTATTCCCATTTTGAGCTATTTGGACTCATTGTATCTGGATTATTTATTTTGACAGGGACATTACTGATATATTCTATTATTTTGATGCAACATTACTACATGATATTGTTATTTGCTAGCACTAGGATGCTAACTCTTGTGGACATGTTGTTTATGGGGCACTCGGTGCTACTTTTCATTGATCGATTATATTGATTTAGATGATATCATGGTTATTTTTGATCTCGATTGTGTATTGTTATGGTATTCATATGGGATTCATGGTCATTAATCCTTTTACTATGCAGATGAATCATTCTATGTTATATTGTGTAGTAGGCATGACTATTTATGGATGATTGATTTTATGCATATGATATTGTTGTATTTTGATTATCATATTGGGCAGATATAAGGTTTGCCTCAATTTTGTAGGTGACAGATATTGAATCATGGGAAGACGTGGGATTCAAGAAATGTATTGCAATTAGTTCAAAAGGAACGTTAGGCAAACCATTCCTCATCTATTGATTTACGAAATCTTTTCATCGTGTTATGCATTTATTATGTATTGCATTCTATTAGCTATGTGGTTATTGGCTTACCTCTTACCCTTGTGATGTATGCTCATGTGGTATTGTACTATGTGTTTATTTCTAACCTCCTTTGGTTTAATACTAACTTCTTAATTTATGTTATCTTTTTGTTATCTCTTAGAATCCCTTGTGGTTTGGGATGTTGTGTAGAGGTTAGGAGGGATTAGACCACCTAATCATGGATTACGTGAGCCTATTTTCCCCTCCTAAATGTCATATTTTTCCAAACTCAAATTTGGAAAAATGTGCCATTTAGGAAGGGTAAATGACAAGTAATGGACTTAATTTGCATTGAAATAGGCCTAGCCCCCATCCCTATGGAGGGGGTGGGCTATTTTCAATGCAAATGAGGTCCATTGGCTCATTTTGCCCCTTCTCACACACTTCAAATTTATGGAATTTTGATTTTGGGAATGTTTTTAGAAATTTGAATCTTCTCATGATTGCTTGGATTCAAATTTGTTTTCCCCATTTTAATTTTATGGTGCAATTTTGTATCATGTGTATTGGATGTGGTTTAGGTGGAGGGTGACAATTGTCACCCTCCCATTGCTTAACATGAGTGACATTATTTCCTTCTTAACCACTCATGTCCTCAGTGAAGGGGATCTTTTTTTGGAAATTTTTTGGGTGGAAAAGCTTGAAGCTTGGAAAATATTTTGGGCTTTCTTGGTGAAATTCTTGGTTTGGACTTGTGCTTGAGTGCAAGGTAGGATCTTGCATCCCATTTGGTTCTCAATTAAACTTGGTTTTGAAATTGTGTTATGAATTAAACTATGCAAATGAAAGAAATGGATTGTTTTTTAAATCTTCTTTTGCTACTCCACCCACCCTTGAGGGTGTGGGTTTGAAACAGATGGGAAGAGGGAGGAGTTTCCTCCTTTACATTTTGATATTATTGATTTGACAAGATTGAAATATTTTTTTTTTTATCAATATCAATACAAATCTATAAACCTCACAGATCTATTTTGATCAAACACAAACAACTGAAAGAGATCATTAGTTTTGGAAACCCATGAAAGATAAAAAAACCTATATGAAAACCATAGTGTGATCTAAATATGAATATTCAGACTTCAATGTGTAATACTCCTTTGAAATATTTCCTCCTTGAGATATCCATAAGCTTCTCCTTATGCCTGCAAATAAAATAAAAATATAAAGCAAAAGAAAACTAGGGCATCCGGGTGAAAGAAGTGAGTAGAAATGAATTATAGATATTAGGTTTGCTTTTACATCCTCATAAGTTTTAAAATTTTAGGGTTTATGATCTCATGGTGGAGATCTCTTGAATCCTAGGGCTCCAATTTAATTTCAAAATGACTTAAGTCATGTGGGTGCACTTATAATGGGATTTAATTAAATGTATTATTTTTGGAAAATACTTAGGTTTTATAGTTGTACCTTATAATTGAATATCTTATTTAATTAAATCAATTTTATAGTTTACATAATAATATGTGACACCATGGGTCTATGTAAGAGATGAAATGGGACCCATGTCCATAATTTATATTTTGGCCTTTCGCAAACTTTAAAAATTTGTTCTCGAAATGATTATTAACCTTGTTCTAATATAATTTTTAACTTGTAAGTGATCTTCCAACACGATAATATTTATCGCTAATTGATCATCTTGACTTTATCACCGTCACGATATATTTCTCATAGAAATTTATAAAAATAATCCTAACGTATAACTTACGAGTAGCGTTGAGTGACTCTTTGCCCCATATGGTCGATAATGCGACGTTGTTTTAACGACATAAAAATGATTATTTTCTCTCCTTGTTTACGATTTTGGTTGAGTGTCACTTCACCGTATGATGAGACTAAGTTTTGTTACTTTTGCAATGAGTAATATTAACCGTCATGTAAATATTTACCTTTAAAAAAATATTACCACCTTTACTACTTTTATATTTTTCTCGGATGTTTGGTTGTCTTTTTACCATTTCGGAACTCGTGCTAAGTGAGGCATGACATATAGTATTAGAGCTCAATTTCAACACTAGAATCTCTAGGGATTTGTTAATAAATTTTGGTAGTTAACTTATTTTAAACCATTTGATTTAAATCATTTCCATAAAAGTATAATTTACCATTTTTCCCTCGTGTAAGATGACAGGGAGCAATATCGGATGAGGTGTAATGGGGACTTAGGGTCATGGATGACCACCTCTAGAGATTCTTAGGGACAATTTTTTGCCGCAGATCTTATACGTGCTTCATCAGATGATGAGGTCCTCTAGGAATGACTTCATGTATAGTCAAAGCCAGTTATAGAGGATATCCAACAAGGTAGTGAGATACACCCATATGAGGTTTTGTATTCTTCCACTTAGGTATCATCACATCAAAAAAAGGTCACACAACCATTCAGTTGAGATTACAGCTTGGAAAGAGAAGTCTCGAGTCCCTCGGTCAAGATTTAGAGAGTGGTTGAGACCCACCCTCATGGGCAGGAAACTAGTGGTGCCATCCATGATCTTCTTCAATTTCATCCACTACATATAGAGGAATGATAGATGGTTTTGGGGCCAATTCATGGCTCCTAAGTTTAGATAGTTGTTTTGGTTTGAATCCTTATGAGATTAATGTCAAAGATCACCTTGCCACCTCCTTCGCAATGCATCAGGTGTCTGGTGGAGGAATGAGGCTTAGACGCTCCATTTGACTTGAAAGACTATTACCTATGAGGTATTTGAGGAGTGCTTTAAAGATTAATACATGTAAGAGAATTTCATTTAGAAGAGGATCGACAAGTTTCATGATCTTTGACAGGGATCTATTACAATGGCCAATAATGAGTCTAAATTTTTGGATGTTTTCAAATATTTAGACTACCTCCAGGATGAGAACTTATAGGTGAATAGGTTGATCAGGGGCCTGAATATAGACTTGATAGGAGCAGTTAGGATTTTGTCTTCCCCAACCTTCGAGAAGGCTACAGAGAAGGCCTATATTGTAGAGGAGAACAAGACCGGAACTCGGGAGTCTCAGGATAGGAAATGGAGCAAGTTGTAGGAGTGATTTCACTCATTTTAGGATCAAAGATCATGTGGCTCTGCCCCACCCATGAGATGAGGGTTTAAACCTTTTCAATCAGCTTTATGAGCTCCTCCATACCCACAACATCCCTCTCAAAGGACTCAAAGACAACAATAGAGTAGGCCAGTCGGGATGGTCGATAGGTAGGGGCCATAATAGCCACATTTTGGGTAGAGACAAGAGGTCAAGTAGCCAACAACATAATCTAGCTCATTCATAATAGTTAGCTAGAGTGGGACCCATAGGGTTAGTACATCAAAGCATAAGAGGGTCTCAATTGTACATGGATGTGCTAGGTTGTTTCATTTATGATCATTATGCACATTTTTGACCTCGAGAGATCATATTTTTCTGAAATGAAAAAGAAACCCCTTGAGAGAAGACAATTGGTGATGTAGGACATATTCATCGCATCTACACCATGGTGGAGAAAAGTTAGGCCAAACACCGTGCCACGGTCATTGAGACCATAATTATGATTAGGCTACACCCAGTGACTGTATTATTTGATTTAGGAATATTTGAATCCTTTATATCACCCCCTTTAGTGGATAGGTGTGGTTTTGTGGTTTCTAGGTAGGTAGATAGGTGTCATATAGAGTTGGTAAATGGGGCCAAGCTCACTATAGATTCATATGTGGAGAGTTGTATTCTTGACCTAGGTGTATTCTCCACTACCTTAGACCTCCGTATTTTTTGTTGGGATCTTATGAGGTTGTTCTTGATATGGATTGGATTGATTCCCATTAGGCCAAAGTTGACTGTAGAAACAAGTTCATTGAGTGTGTGGATGACATAGGAAGTTCTATAGTTATATCTGGGGTTCAAAGACTCATATCCTTGCATATGATTTCCACATATAGCTCAAGAAGAGCATGCAAAAGGGATGTTAGATATTTGCTATCACAATTAGTGATAGATTTAAGGATATTTATAAGAGTTATCCATTAGATGAGCACCCTATCTTGAGAGAGTTTGTAGATGTTTTTCCTAGGGAGCTCCTAGGTATGCCACCGCATCATGAGGTGGAATTTTCCATTGATCTTGTTTTGGGTTCATAAATTGTATCCCATGCTCCGTACAAGATGAATAGCCTCAAGTTTAATGAGCTCAAGATATAATTAGAGTCTCTTTTAGAGAAGGGCCTCATCTGACCTAGTGTGTCTCCTTGGGGTGTACTAATGATTTTTGTGAAGAAGGATGGGTCCCTTTGTTTGTGTGTTGACTTGAGATAGGCCGAATAAGGTAACGATGAAGAATCATTATCCTCTGTCCCGTATAGATGATTTGTTTGATTAGATGAGGGGATACAGAGTGTTCTCCAAGATAGATATGAAGTATGGTTACCTTAAACTATGGATCATAGAGACATACATGTATAAGATAACGTTTTGGACTTAATACGGGAATTACGAGTTCACGGTAGTTCCTTTTGGTCTAACGAATGCACCTGCATTGTTTATGAGCCTCATAAAGGGGGTTTTCAAGACTTTCTTGGAAAAGTTTTTCATTATGTTTCTGGATGAAATTTTGTTTTATTCCCTCCCAATAAAGGAGCACCAAGATCACTTGAAATAGGTACTACAGTTTTTAGGGAACACCAAATGTTTGGGAATTTGGAGAAGTGTTCTTTATTTTAGATCAAGATTTAATAGTTGTTAGAATCAAAATGAATGAGGGGGTGATTCAGTCATTAAAAACCTTAACTTAATTTACCATTCATAGCATTCATCATTCAATTAACCATTCATCATACATAACCACATGTGAGCTTATTAGATGTGTATTAACCATTCACAAGATCATGAGACAAGAGAGAGAACAAGTACACAACATATGAAGTGGGAAACCATCAAGGGGAAGAAAACCCACCGAAACCTCTATTAATATTACTCATAACAAAGGAATTGTATGAATATTACACATCATGCAAGATTTCTTTAGTGAGGCACCAACCCCACAAGGAGCATCAACCCCTAGTTTAGTAGGGCACCAAACCTAAAAGAGGCTACAAACCCCTAAGAAGATAAAACACCAACTCAACCACCCGTAAATGGATGATCAGTGATAATATGATACTCCCACAACTAAAAGTGATCAAAATTCAGCTCCAAATATACCAACCCTTCACAAAACCAATTCTTTTCTAACTTGCTCAAATTTTCTTCTTCATGGGCCAAATAGGTAAATTACCCTTACATAGATGGTCCTTAACTCTTCTTAGGTATTCATCAATATTTTAGGATCTATTATTGACCCATTTAAGTTCTTATTTTTTTCTTCTTTAGGTCACTCACATCCCCATAATCTCAAATAATAAAAAATGACCGAATACACCAGCATATATACTTGTCACTATCTCAAAACACCCCTAGGTTGGCCATGACAATATAGGTCAGTCATCCCAACTCAAAAATACAATAAGAAAATCATATAAATCAACTCAAGATACCTAAGTTGGTTGATAGGGGTCAAGACAACACCAACAAGCTCCAAGACACTCAAACTAGCTCAAAACACACTCTCCAAGATCTAACGAATGCACAAGGACTTCCAAAGGCATCAATAAACTTTTCATGGCCTAAGAACCTTTTCATCATCTATCTCCATCATGAAACTCTCCAAAATAAAGAATCCCTACAAGGTCTTCAAGCATCCAGAAAACAGTCATGAAGAACAACCATCTTCTCATATCAAAACTCTTCATCACAACTTAAGTAATATATTATTGGAAATGTATCCGAGTCTACTTTCTAGAAAAACTCACTTTTATGGATCAAAACATAGGATAACACCTTAAAATAACTCAATAACTGAAATAAGTCCAAACTACCAAAATGGCCTCAAGAACCAGTCTTGAGTGAAACATGTGAAGCACTAAAACAACTTGGAACACTTCATTAGGGACCTGACACACCTCTTCAAGCCATTACATGAATATGATATGTTGAGAAAACCATGCATTCATACCCGTTCCATCACACCTTCTTGAGAGGCCGAATAGGACTATTTAGGCCATTAGGTATTCAAGTAAAAATCATCCCTCTAGATCACTCAAGAGATAAAACACATCATATCATGTGTCTATAATCTATCCTTGACCAAAAAACACCTTTGCTCCATGATGCATATCAACTCAGTCACTTCAAAGCATAAGACTAGATTTTTAGCCTTTAAGGCCAAATTTGGTAAGGAAACTTTGGATACATGTATCTCAAGATTTATTCAAGAAACCTTCCTAAAAAATTTTGATGGAATTTCCTTCTCAGCCCTGAAATTGTAAATCTCCACAAAACTAGGGTTTTTCTCTCACTTCCTGAAATAACTGGAACACCAAACCAATAGAAAAATGAGCATGGATTAATTCTATACACCCTTGAGTTATTAAACTAGATATACCAATCCATTTGAGGCCATAAAATCTCATCTTTCTCTAGTCACTCTTCTATGATGGGTTTAACTAGGGTTTTGACCAACTTGTCTTCTTAATGATTGTTCATAAAAATTTGATGATCAAATGATCCCATTATTTTTGCAAAAGCTTATAGAATCCATGTAAAAGCATCCCCCAAATTTGAAGGGTCCCATGCAAAGTGTTTGTGAGTGGGTGAGCAACTGAAGATCACATATCAAGTTGATTTCTCCTTCTTTAGAACTCAATTTTACCAAAAACCTCATATATTACTTTTCCTTCAACATTTTGACCTAAATTTTTTCTTGAAGTATCATGAAAAATTCATCTAACTGACTGAATTCTCATCCATGCTCAAATATTCTTGAAACTCTCTAGTCACTAGGACTTACCTATGCTTTTATGAGTAGTCTCCACCTTCTTGCTCCACAAGGACCATGAACATGCATGAAACAATTGATATATGACTTGAAAATCCTCATAATCATGATATGCAACATCAAAAATCACCTACCATGCTTCACCAAAACTACCCTACTTCATCTCTCGGTCTCCATACCATGCACCATGTTCTAGGTCTAGGCATATGCCTAGAATGACTTGACTCAACCCATATCATGAATTGACCATGATGACTCATTACAGACACATAAACACCTCTAACACATCATACTAACCATGATATACCTTATGAATACCATATAATAACTTTGGAGTACACATACCATGACCATGCCTACTAGACCATGCTCCAAACCATCATAGCAAATCACCAAATCAAGACACTACCAATCAACCTTTGTGTTTGACCTTGAATGACACCTTATGGAGACTCATATCATACCATGACACCCTTTTCCATTAATGGAATTTGAATTCAATGACAACCTAAGACATAATGGCCAACAATATCCCCCTTTGTCATTGATGACAACCATGAATGTAAACACACCTATAAGACCTCTTTTCCATGTTTCTGATGCTACACTTCCACTTTAACATCTATGAAAAGTCACAATGATGTACTAGAAATGGAAAAATACAACTCACAATGACAATAATGCAAATGACAAACTTACTTGCTCAAAAGACTCCCACTTGGACTGTACCCTATTTTCTTGTCTTCATCAACATCTACCGAAATCCATGGACATGATATAAGATTTCACATAACTCCCTTGATATTATATTCTCCATATTTTAACTTCATACCTATTATTTATCATCATCTAGATATGTGCCATATGCCAAGATCACAATTCTGCCTCCAAGTACTACCACATCATCCTTGAGGACCATTATCTCTAAAGCACTCCCTTAGTCCAATTTTTTTCAGACTTCTCGAATGATAGAAGAAAACCAAGCATGTGAAACATCCTCTAAGTTCTCCTCTATCAAGACATCCTCCATTTCTAACCATCAAATCAAATAAAAGAGCTCATACCTTCACCAACTACCATGGAGATGAATCAACATGAATTTCATAATCCTAAAACATTTCTTCAAAGATCTTTGCCCTATTTTCATGATAATACATATGTTTTGATCATGTGACCAACCCCCCCAATCTTACTTGTTTATAAATCTACATTATAAGTATCCATAGATAATTGTTTAAGGGTAATAATCATATTTCTTTATCTCATGAGGAAATCATACACCTGTAATGCACGATCATCACAACACTTGAACGATATCTGTACCTTGCATTCGATGTTCTTGAAGCTTCACTATTTTGACAATGCTCAATGTATCTCATACACTCTTTATGATGTAAAAACATTAGATACATTTTTAGGAACATGAATTAGCATATGAAACACCTCATACCTTGAAAGAAAAACTACACCATTTCAAGCAATCCATTTTTCACCTCTGTCATAGTTTTGGTACTCTTCCTCCTTGGATAATACACTTTTAGATCTTATCTCTTAAATCTTACATTCTTCATACCGACTTCATGATTGCACAATATAATCCTTAAAAATGAATTAGATACTCTATTTTGAACACTATAACTCTATCTGATATGAGCTATAAGACATTAAAACAACTTCCCTTAAAGCATAATATACACCTACAAATATTTCAAGAAGACATTGTACTATGAATTATCAAGCCAATTTCTATATCAATATGTTCTTAAACTTTATGGACTAGGCACAAATTATTTTATATAACACAATAACATGCTATAGACCTTAAGTTCATGACAATACTTGATATATAATTCATGACCTCTTTTATGCATATACATATCCAACAAACCCAGAATCTTGTTTCTTCATGAACTTACTTACCTTGACCCAAATTTAAACTTGAATCTTGGAGAAAAAAATGATAAAATCATACAAATTCTACATTCCTCATGGATTCCACAAGA
This sequence comes from Taxus wallichiana var. yunnanensis, assembly GCA_018340775.1. Lineage (NCBI taxonomy): Eukaryota > Viridiplantae > Streptophyta > Pinopsida > Cupressales > Taxaceae > Taxus > Taxus wallichiana. The sequence continues at coordinate 347,339,244 of CM031234.1, read as the reverse complement.
TGAAATTTTTTCCTCTTCATGCATATTTGCAAAACAAAACATACCTTAACACCTTCTTAGAGCAATCCTTCAATTTGAGCACATTGTCAACTTTTCTTCATAGACTTTGAGATCAATCATACTCCCCACAGGATGATTCACTTTATGATGTACATAATTATTATCATCTTCTAATAACTTGTTATCACCTTGATCCTTCATACTCAGATAGATTCATGACATTCTTATAGCTAATAATCATCACATACCTTGTATTACACTTACAACTTTAATGTAAACATTATTCTTACACCTGGAACATAGAATTTAAACTCTTCATGTATTGAGAACCTGTAATGTATCTTCATGATACTCATTCAAACAAGATTCTTCATCATTATATCATACCTATGGCTTAGCTCCTGTAGTCTTGGCATCAAACTTTTCAACTTTCCTAGAAACATAGACTTTACTTTATAAACCTTGTTTGAACCAACCATTCTCCATTATGAGACTAAATTACTTCTAGATGACTGAAACACTACTCACAAGACTCGAGCACATCTTCATACTGAGTGTTTCATGATATAACACTTAGTTTTTGTAAGACCTCACGAAACACTTATGACAGTGTAAACCTACTTATTGACTTTGACAGAGACTATGAGATATAGAGACTTAATCCATTTACACTTTAATGATTACATCTTAGTTTCAAAATAGATATTTTCATATGTGAACCCCTTCAAAACTAATTTTGACAATCTCAAAGACCATTTACATATCCATTTGAAAGGAAAGACCAGATTGAGACAAACTTGTACACATGATGAAAGCTGAACATTATGAATTTTTTTAGACATAGACATAGATTGATGCAACCTTCAAACCTCTCATTCTATATCATTCTTTCAATCTCAATACAACCATAAAGGCTTGCTTCTTATACTTTCAAGATAAAAATATAGTAAAACAATCTTTACACAACAGATCATCATGAGACTAACTTGACCTTGGAGGACACGAACCATATTCTCTCAAAAAAGACTTCATGACACATAAAAATAATTCTTGGATGCACATGACCTCAAAGAACTTTTCATACTTCATTTGATTTCAACCACAAGTACAGATTTTAGGAGAACCAAAACACTTTGAAAAAAGAACCAACAACTTCTTAATAAATGATAAGGCACAAACAATATACCTACTTCGACACATAGATATTTTGACCGAGACCACATTTTTTCAAAACAACACATGATAAACTGAATAAAGGAAGACTACACATACCTCAATAGGATTCAAACAAATTCTAGGATCTCATAACCAACCTTGTACCTTCAAAAGTCACCCATGCTTATTTTAGATGATAAATGTCTTCTAGAAGCCTAGAAAGACAACGCATTGCATTGCTCTTGAAGTTGCTAAAATAGTATGTAATAATCAAATGAGCCCAAGGACTCTATCCTTTCCCTCTCCTTTTTGCTAATAACCTTTGAATTAATTTCATTCTTTGGTATAATACTTTCATTTCCTATATCTCCATCATCTAATTGATGTCCTATAAAAACATGTGGTTGTTTTCATTTACAATTAGGTCTAACACTCCTATATGAATTGCATTAGGCTTGACTATCTCTATTAATTATTTCTTCGTCTTGTCAACACATTTTTGAACCTTGATTGATCTTGAATATCCTTTGACTGTCTCTCGATTATTTATCCTTCTTATCATACCGTAGATCGATTGCATACCCTATATATCGACTTAGAACATTCTTGAAGAATATCATACTTGAGTCTTAGTTGTACTGATTCTTCTATAAGATCATTCTTCTTGACCTCCTTGACTATACTTGGTCCTTCCTTGGCATATCTTGCCTTTAGAGTGATCTTTTCTACATTTTATTCCACCTTCAATGAATTAGGATTCCATAATTTCTTATGCTTATGCATATGATTAATCTTCTTGCTAAGTACATTCTTATTTTGCCTCTTGGGAGCTTGAGATTTGATGTTATACCTGGAGATTCACTTTGGTAGAAATATCTTGCAATATGACCTTGTTTGTGACAATTGTAGCACACAATACCATTCTTGCTCTTTGATTGATAAAAATAATATTCCAACTACATAAGCAACCTTATGACAAAAATCACAACATGAATAAAATTGAACCTTAAAGGAGCTTTCACCATTCCATGAATACTCATTCTTATAGAGATTCTTCTTGTAATCCCTAGCTCTATGACTAAAAACATGACAATAGTAGCAATAACCACTAAATGAAGAACCATACCTCATTTCATTTGCTTGTCTAACAAGGTTATAACTTTGGAATCTATCTTCTTGGTCTCTTTCATGTCTTCAAAACCACTATAACTTGTCATATTGTCAACACAACCCTTCTCCATCATTTCACATGTTTGCAACCAACTTAATGTTAGCTCCAATTCTGATTTCAATACTTTAGTTCACATTTACATCTGATACAATCTTTGTCTCATAATCTTATGGTTTTTAGTTAATTTTAGATCTTGTAACATTCTTCTTATTTCACCTTTAGATCCTATGTCATACTCCTAATTTGAGATTTCAACTCTTTGATTGTTTGATCATGTTCTACTTCCATATCATTAATTTTTCCTTACATTCTAAAAACCAATGACTCAACGATTTCATATTTTCTCCTTCAAAGATCAATTGATTTTCCCATGCTTCAAAGATCTCCTCTAAGCTATTAATTTTACTTCACAAGGACCTAGATTTGATACCAATTGTTAGAAGAACAATTATTGAGAGGAGCGAGGTGAATCATTCATACAAAAACCTTAAATTCATTTACCATGTCATAGTGTTCATCATTCAATTAACCATTCATCATACCTAACTATATGTGAGCTTATTAGATGTGTATTAACCATTCACAAGACCATGAGATAAGAGAGAGAACAAGTATACAACATATGAAGTGGGAAACCATCAAGGGTAAGAAAAATAATTTAAACCTTTGCTAATATTACTCATAAAAATGACTTGTATGAATATTACACATCATACAATATTTCTTTAGATGAGGCACCAACCCCTATTTTAACAGGGCACCAACCATACAAGGAGGCCACAACCCCTAAGGTGATCAAGAACAAAGTCAAACACCTTGAAATGGATGATAACTGATGATATGATGCTCCAAAAAATGATATTGATCAAAATTTAACTCCAAATATACCAAACCCTTCTCAAAACCAGCTCTCTCTAACTCACTCAAATCTTCTTCTTCATGGGCTGAATAGGTAAATTTACTTGCACATATGATACTTAAATATTCTAAATTATTCATCACTCTTCTAGGCTATTATATTTTCTTCTTCCTTATTCTTCTTCTCTAGGTCGCTCACATCCCCATAGTCTCCACTAGTCAAAATGACCAAATACACTAGCTTATATACATTTCACTAGCTCAAAACACCCCTAGGTCGGCCATGACCATATAGGTCATTCATAAAAACTCAAAAATACAACAAAAACATCATATAAATCAACTCAAGAGACCCAAGTAGGTCGAGGGGTCAAGCCAACACCAACAAGCTCCAAGACACTCAAACTAGCTCAAAACACACTCTCCAAGATCAAACGAATGCATGAGGAATTACAAAAGCATCAACCTAATTTTTCATGTATCCATTAGCTCCACATGAGTCAAGAACATCCTTTAACATCCTTCGAAATCCCAAGAACCTCTACATAAATCTATTTACATCATGAAACTCTCCAAGAAGCAAGCAATCCTTATAAGGTCTTCTCACCTTAAAAAAATTCCTAAAGAATGACCATATTACCATATAAAAAATATTCATCATAGCTCACGTAATATATCATTAGAAATTTCTCTAAGTATAATTTCTATAAAAACTAACTTTATGCATCAAAACATAAGATAAGGCCTTCAAACAACTCAATCACTTTGAAATAGGTCCAAATGACTAAAATGGACTCAAGAACCAGTCTTGAGAGAAACATACACAAATTCCTTCAATATCACTTCCAAGAAATGAAACAAATTGTAACACTTCATTAGGTATCCTAAACACCTCTTCAAGTCATTACATGCATATGATATGTGGAAAACTATGCCTTCATACTGTTCCATCACACCTTCTTAAGAGGCCAAATAGGGCTATATAGGCCATTAGGTATTCAACTGAAAATCATCACTCAAGATCACTCCAAGATCTCAAACACATCATATCAGGTGTATATAAACTATCCATGGCAAAAATCCATTGCTCCATGATGCAAATCAACTCAACTCATTTCAAAGCACAAGAATAATTTTTATCCCTTAAGGCCAAAATTGGTAAGGTAACTTTGGAGACCAATATATAAATATTTATTCAAGAAACCTTCTTGAAAAGTTTCATGGATGTCTAGAAAATCTCTCAAGGATTCTGGAACAATTTATTTTCATCCTGAACTTCCATCTCACCTTGAAACTACAAATATCCACAAAACTAGGATTTTCTTTCACTTCTTGAAATAATTGGAACACCAAACCACCACCAAAAATGAGCCCGGAGAAATTATCTACATCCTTGAGTCATTAAAATAGATTTAATAATCCATTTGAGGCCCAAAAAAACTCACATTTCTCTAGTCACTCTTCTATGAGGGTTTTAACTAGGGTTTTGACCAACTTGTCTTCTTAACGATTGTTTATATAAGTTTGAAAGTGAAATGATACCATTAATTGTGCAAAAAATTATAGATTCCATGAAAAAAATCACCCAAAGCCTAAAGGTCCCATGAAAAGTGTGTGTGAGTGACTGAGAAATCCGAAGATCACATATCGAGTTGAGAAACTAAAGACCTCATATCTTGATTTTCCTTCAACATTTTGACCTAAAATTTGGCCTAAAGCATCATGAAAACTTCCTCTAGCTTACCCAAGTCTCATCCATGCTCAAATATGCCTGAAAATATCCTGCCACTAGGACTTACCAATGCTTTATCGATTAGTCTCCACCTTGCTCCACAAGGACCAGGAACATACATGAAACAACCGAGATATGACTTGAAACTCCTCATACTCATGTTATGAAACATAATAACACCCATACCATGCTTCACCAAGACTTCCCTATTCTATATCTCATGTCTCTATACCATGAAACATGCTCTAGGTCTAGGCATAGGCCTAAAATGACCCGAATCAAATCATAAAACTCATGAAATGATCATGACGACTCATTACGTACACATATACACCTATAAGACATCATAATAACCATGATATACCTCATCAATACCTTATAAAAATTTTGAGTACACATACCATGACCATGCCTACTAGACCATGCTCTAGAACATCATAACAACTCACCAAATCGGGACACCGCTAATTAACCTTCATGTTTGGCCTTGAATGATACCTCATGGAGACTCATATGACACCATGAAACCCTTTTCCATAAATTTCCTTTGACATCAATGATAACCTAAGAAACAATGGGAAAGATTATTTGGGGCACATTATTAAAGGAGAGGGTAATTCAATAGATCCCTCAAAGATCTCGTGCCATCATTGATTGGCCGGCTCCTACCATAGTGATTGAGGTTCATATTTTTATGGGGTTAGTTGGTTATTACCATCGTTTTATTCAAGATTTTTCTAGGATTTCCAATCCTATCACTTCCCTTTAGTGTAAAGGGAAGAAGTTTTGTTGGTCAAGGAAGAGTGTGAGTAGGATTTTTAGTTGCTCAAGGAGCAATTCACTATGCACCCATCCTCACGCTTCTAGACCACTGTGGACAACTCGTGGTTTTCACAGATGCATCTATAGAGGGAATTGGAGCGGTGCTCATGCAGGAGCATCACGTCATTGCTTTTGAGTCCCACAAGCTCAAGGACTACAAACTTAATTACCCCACTCACGATCTTGAGCTTTCAACAATGGTACATATTTTGCTTTATTAGAGGCATTTTATTTTGGGCAAGCCTTTTTATTGATAATAGATCATTTGAGCCTTCAACATATATTTTCTCATCCCAACCTCAACGCCCGACAACAACATTGGATGGAGTTCCTATGTGAGTATGACATGGACATCTAGTACATCAAGGGAAGGATATTTTCATTGTTGATGCCTTGAGTATGTGGTGACATGAAATTTCTACCTTGACTTTACGACCATATCTCAAAGAAAATATTCTTTAACAAATTCCAAGAGATAAATTTTATGAGGGTTCCAGGAAGATGGTTGAGTCTCAAGGGCCCTTAGTGGGAAAGTATGTAGGTTGTAACTTGGAGTCAGATGGTCTTATTCGGTTTTAGAGATGCATCTATATGCTTAGAGTAGGTGATTTGCATAGGTGTTTTCTTTGAAAGGCACATTGAACCCTTTATGCAACACATCACGGGGTTAAGAAGATGCATGTGGAATTGAGGAAATTGTACTTATGGTGCAGGTTGCGTTGAGATATTGTAGCCCACTATCTTGAGTTACATAGGTTGAAGGCCGAGAATTCTCACCCCATGGGCCTTCTTTACCCACATGATATTTTGGAGTGGAAGTGGGATGTGGTGTTTATGGATTTTATTGTTAGTCTTCCCACTTCATCGTTTCATCATGACACCATCATGGTGATAGTGGATAAGTTGACCAAGGTTACCCACTTTTCTCCAATGAAGGTATCTTATAATGTAGTTGTCATTGCACAAGTTTTCATGGATGATGTAGTGAGGTTGCATGGTATTCCTAGGACGATAATTTTGTGATCGTGGATGATTTACACTTATGAGTTTTGGTATCCATTTCACATAGATTTGGGAATCATATTAATTTCAGTTCATCATACCACCCTCAGACATATGGGTGGACAAAGAGGGTGAACCAAGTATTAGAGGATGTGTTTTGGATGTATGTAATGAATCAACAGACAAAGTGGGAGTATTATCTATATCTAGTTGATTTCACATATAATAATAGTTTTCATAGCTCCATTAGTATGGCACCTTATCAGGATTTATATGGGAGACTGTGTAGGACACTATTGAGATGGGGTAGATTAGATAATAGGATTATTGTGGGTCCTAGTTATTCTCATCTAACAACATTTAGAATAGACATGCGTGCATGCCAGAAGGCATATGCTTGACATGAAGAGGGTAGAGTGTCACTTCCTTGTGGGTGACAAGGTATTTCTTAGGGTGCGTGCGTAAAATATTATGATCTATTATGGAAAGGTATCTAAGTTATCCCCTCGATTTGTTGGGCCTTTTGAGATTAAGAAGATTATTGGTCTAGTTTCCTATCACTTAGCTCTTAGTTTCCTATCGCTTATCTTTACGATCCATTCTCCTTAACCTCACATCTCTCCATCCATTTTACCTAAGTGAAAACAAAATATGATCTCATGCGACCATATTTAAATGACCCCAAGAGGGTCATGAACAAATTAAGTAATGGGGTATGATTAAATAATACCTCGGTTTAATAAATTATTTTTAAATAACCAATTAAACACAACCTAAAGAATTAGGAATATAAAAATATATTCTAAATTATTTAATTATAAACTAAAGCTTATAGAAAATTAATATTATGTTCTAACACTCCCCCTTAATATTAAGTGGGGAACCATAAGCTAACATTACCTATTATTACAACGATTTTACAAATCCATAAACCATTAGTGAAGGTTTAGGCTAGCATATCACTTTTGAAGGATTTATAACACCTTCATCATGCTCAACTTACCTTTTGGTACAAAAGGATTTGGAATCCATAAATCAAAAGTTATGATTTAGGCTAAGCATGATTTGTGAGACTACATCTCACGGTTTCTCATGGAAAATTATCAAACCGCATCTCTAGGAGCCTTTTATAACACAAGGACCTCCTTTAAAAATAGATGCAACACACTAGACTATACACCGTAAACTTAGAGTTATAAGTTTACAAAAGATCATAAATATATATTTTTACAATGCTTTACAATTAGAGAAGAAGTATATAGGAGAAGGAGATATCAACCGACCGACCATTAGGAGGTGACATTGCCATGCACACTCCCCCTCAATGGAAACTCTGAAAGGCCAAGCATTGCATGAAACTTGCAGAATTTTACAGCACATAATGGCTCGTAAACATAACTGCAACTTGATCTTCAAACAAGCAATACTGGAGATCTATATCATCGTGGAGAATCTTCTCTCGATAAAATTCATATGAACCTCTATATGCTTCGTTCTCTCTGTTTTACTCGAACTAGATTCTTAGCAAGAGTAAAGTAAATTTATATATCACATAGAAGAGAGTACTTCCCTTCGCTTCCATGTGTATTTCTTTCGACAACCACTTTAGCCACATGGCTTCTTTCGCCCTTCCATTGCACTTCTATATTGTGCCTCGGTAGAAGAAATGGAGACTCGTTGTTGGTTGCTTTTTCCTACTCCAAGTAATGACACTGTACTAAAAAAATTGAACACATATCCAGTTTGTATATTTAATACCTAACACAACATCAACATTTTTAGAGTCATAATATCCATATAGAAATCATAATAAACATATAATATTTACTTATTTCACTTTTAACCATCTGTAAAAGTTAAACACTAGTTGTATAACAACTTACATAACAATGTGCTTAACAACTAACCATGTTATATTACAAATATATTGAAAATGTCAACATAAAAAAATATATTAGATGTAATTAGTATTGGATGTCTCCAATACAAACACAAAGGCGTCCCCAAGTGTCATTCGATATGCATATAATAATATTTTTAGTAATCACATTTAGAATTTTAGAAATGTTTTATCAAAAACATATATATCTTCATTATCTATTCTAAGCCTTTAAAAATGTGATAAGATTGATAGATAACATATCTGAAAAGATAATTAAATCATGCAAGAATAATACAACATACACTGAATAAAAATATCCTCTAACTATGGACACATTCCATGGATTTATGTGGAGTTTTCTTTAAAAATTGACGAGGAAGGGTTTTTGGTGATAGCTTACCATGTAAGCACCCTTCACACATTTCATAGGTGAAAATATTAAGCTAGACATGTTATTCATAGTCTTAAAGAAATTATCTCGAGTATTCCTTGCCAAAAATGAACAATAGTTTGAATAAAATACTTAAAAAAGAAGCAAAACACATATAAGCCATTTTTGTGTGTTTTCAATTATAGTTACTTCTAGTTCATTCTTAATAAACCATCAAAAATTATAGTTATTCTGAGTTAACTATGAATGAAAAACAATTTATTTTTCAATTCAATATCGTATATTCAAATAAAACAATTACTTTTCATTTTCATCTTGATTTTGATCTCGATTTATTCCATGTTTGCATAAATAAACTAAGAACAATGAGGTTTATAGTAATCAAGGTTCAAAAAATCTCTCTGTCATTGTTCAAACCACGCTATCAATTTTTGATAAATTCACGTCAAAATAAAGGGATCTATCAAATAAATAATCTAAACATACGATATATTAGTTTGATAATAACAATAATTTATCGAAATGTGAGTGATTTTTTTAGTTTTTCATAAAAAGATGACCACGACGTAGTCATCATGTCGTAAAATACATCATTTCAATTAAAAACAATTCATCTAATATTAAAATAATTTTCTCATTTAAAATAATAAAAGAATAAATTAAATTAATTTAAATTAAAATGAGAAAAAAATGTATATATAAATTTTTTTGGAACAAGCTCCTAAGAGATGTTTTAGAATTTCTCATGAGCTTGGTCGAGTTGATAATATATATTTATTCACTTGCCAACCAAGTCATATCTTTGTCACTACGGTGAGACAAAGGGTGAGTTGATCCCTCGGTTGAGCCACACATAGAGTCCACTTCCTATGGCCGAGCCACATGACGATCCTGTAAGGCAAGTTGGGCAAGCCATTTTGGCTTTCAACAAAATAAGTGGTGGTGTGACCTAAGTCACAACCACAAGGTTATGCATTGAACCTTTAAAATGCTTAAATAAGTTGCTTTCCCAACAATGTGGGATTATATATCCATGTTAAAAAACAAGGCCTACAACCATTTAATAAGTCGTCCAATGGGTGAGGAGAGGTTGACTACATGGGGATATAAGGGCATGTGGCGCCAAGAGATTAGAGCAAGGAACATGTACGTAGATCCCGTCAAGTGATGATCATGGAGATGGGTGAGGGTTGAAAGGGGCCGTCCCATCCCATATAAAATATGCAATCCCCAATTAACCTATACCATTTAGAATATAGTTTAGTCTTGGGTTTTAGGATTTAAAAACATAGGCAACATAGTTTAAACTATAGGGATAGTTTAAATATTTTAAACTATATAGATTTTAGTATAGAGTTTACATTATATACACTTATAATATAAGGGTTTTTAGTATATATTTATATTAAACTATAGGACAAACCTTATAAATTAAGGTATTTTTATAGTTTCAAAATAGAAAGAAGACAAACCTTATTAGAGGGGGTCCAAAGGACATAAGCGATTATTTGAACAAAAAAATAAGGTTAAAAAAATATTAATTGAATTTTTACTAGGGGCATGAAGTTTTCGATTCCACATGTGAATAAAAATAACATGGAATTTTACAAAGGGGACAATCAATTTAACCCATCCAATGAAATAATTTGACAACCCTATCTTTATGGAACTTGTCTCCTCCCTTCATTTACACTTGAATTTACCTTCGAAAACATTTCAACCTGCACATTTGAAACTATAGACATATAGGAAAAATATTTCATATAAAATATTTAACCCTTACCTCGTCCTCGTAATTCTTCCACTTTGAGATTTCACGTGCAAGTAAATGTTTTTTTGAAGACCTTTCACTTGTGCACACATAATGTAACAAATACTATGTCCCGGAGGGAAGGGGGGTTTTAAATTAATTTTTCAATGAACTAACCACCCAAACACTGAACTGACACATCCCATAGGTTAATTAAAATAGGATTAAATACACACGCTCTAGTACCATGTCAAAATCCACGGGATATAATTTAATTAACCTTTATAACATTTACCAAACATTAATGTAAAGCATAAATAAATTCATAACAAATTAAAAACACATGAACACTGTATTTAATGTGGAAAACCCTCAAGGGGAAAAAACCACGGAAAGAGAATTTCCATTTATCAGAGAAAGTTTATAGTCTAGTAAAAATCTCCTTAACCTCACTTCTCTCCGATCCATTTCACTTGAGTGAAAACCAAATATGATCCGCGACCATATTTAAATGACCCCAAGGGTCATGAACAAATTAAGTGATGGGGTATGATTAAATCGTACCCGGTTTAATAAATTAGTTATTAAATAACCAATTAAACATAACCTAAATTTTATATTAAATAATTAAGAATATAAATATATTATAAATTATTTAATTATAAACTAAATCTTATATGCACTTAATATTATGTTCTAACAACCTCTTACCCTTATGATGTATGCTCATGTGGTATTGCACTACATGTTTATTTCTAACCTCCTTTGGTTTAATACTAACTTGGTGTTTTATGTTACCTTTTTGTTATCCCTTAACATCCCTTGTGGCTTGGGATGTTGTGTAGAGGTTAGGAGGGATTAGGCCACCTAATCATGGATTAGGTGAGCCTAATTGCCCCTCCTAAATGTCACATTTTCCCAAACTCGGATTTGGGAAAATGTGCCATTTAGGAAGGGTAAATGGCAAGAAAAGGACTTGATTTGCATTGGAAAGAGGCCCTAGCCCCCATCCCTATGGGGGTGGGATATTTTCAATGAAAATGAGGCCCATTGGCTCATTTTTCCCCTTCCCACACACTTCAAATTTATGGAGTTTTGATTTTGGGAATGTTTTTTGAAATTTGAATCTTCTCATGATTGCTTGGAGCCAAATTTGTTTTCCCCAATTTTAATTTTATGGTGCAATTTTGTATCATGTGGATTGGATGTGGTTTAGGTGGAGGGTGACAATTTTCACCCTCCCATTGCTTGACATGTGTGGCATTCTTTCCTTCTTAACCCCTCATGTCCTTAGTGAAGGGTTCTTTTTTAAGATTTTTTTTGGGTGGAATAGCTTTTGGGATTTCTTGGTAAACTTCTTGGTTTGAACTTGTGCTTGAGTACAAGGTAGGATCTTACATACCCTTTGGTTCTCAATTGAATTTGGTTTTGAAATTGTGTTATGAATTAAATTATATAAATGAATGAAATGGATTGTTTTTGTTTATCTTATTTTGTTACTCCACCCACCCTTGAGGGGTGTGGGTTTTGGAGATGGATGGGAAGAGGAGGAATTTCCTCCTTTACATTTTGATATGCTTGCTTTGACAAGATTGAAAGATTTTATTTTTTTATTTTACTCCTACATTTGGCTTGTAGGTAGGGATGAATTTCCATTTGGTTTGGAAATCCATCCCTACCCTCAATGAAGGAAACCATGTGTTTGAAAATCCTTCTTGGGGAGATAATGGAGAGATAAGGGGAGTGATTTTGGAGTGATAAGGGGTGTTGAATCTATGGAGAGATAAGGTGGAATAAATTTTGTTTGCATAGAGCTTTTGATCATGCTCAAAAAAGGGATTTTCATCCCCTCTTCCCAAATTAGAAGCATGGTGCTTCTTAGTAAATTTCTTGGTTGATTATGTGTTTTGATGTGATAAACCAAGTCTTGAATGTTGATTTTTGCATCTGAATTCTTCCTATGTGTTGGTTGGATGTGTTGCCTCTTTCCCATGGGCTTGGGGGGAGGCTAACATGCCACCTTGATCTTCTTGGTGGCATGTAATGATGCCAAATGGTTGGGTGGTCAACGGGCTCATTCTCTTGTGGTTTTGGGAGGTTTTACCTTGCTGGTTAGAGCTGGATGGAGCTTATTTTGGAGTTGCAGGTCATAGATTTTACTTGTAACAAAAATTACATTTTGGAAAAAATTTGGCATGTTGTCTCCACTTCAAGTGGAGGGATTTTATACTTGCATTCTTAGGATACTTTCCTTCTTGTTAATCTATGTCAAATATGTTGAATAATTTCCATGGAATGGACTGTTACAATAATTAATTGTTGTTGGAAATTCTTACTTAAGGATTAATAGTTGTTTTAAAATTGCATCTGGTTGCATGTTATAAATTGGAATTGTTAATATTATTTCAAAAGTATGATTATTGTAAATATATTTACTTCTCCTTCTTCAAATGTCTTATTTAAAGTGAAAGAAATAAAATATTTGGATAAAATAAATTTGAAATGAGTTAGAAAATATGAAATCTAAAAATTGTTGTAGTTAAATTTATCCTTCATGGAATCATGTAATGGTTGAATGTTCATTGTAAAATCTCAAATAGTTTCTTTTACTTGTATTGAAACTATTGTACTCAAAGCCATATATTTTTGTTTGAATAGAAGAAAATGAGGTTGTTGTACCATTGCAAAGTTGTAGTTTCTTTTATTTTCATCTTAGTAGCATAAATATGGTTAAGTTTACTCATCTTTACACTTAGTTAATTATCACAAAAATATTATATAATTGAGCAATGGAAAATTAGCACCGAGTGTCCCATAAACAATCTATCCATAAGAGTTAAAATCATAGTGCTAGAAAATAACGATATCATGTAGTAATGTCACATCAAAATAATATAATATATCAATAATGTTTGTGTCAAAATAAATAATCCAAATATAATGAGTGGAAATAGCTCAACATGGGAATATAGAAAGAGGTGGGCACTACACAATTGATGACCTATAGATACTAAAGCTACCACTATAATGTCCTTATGTGCATTTGGAGAGTTTAAATGATATGAGTCTGATGTAACTAACTTCATATGGTGAAAATTTAATCTAGGCATGTCCTACTCTTTTTCAAATATTTGAGCATGAAAATTATGTGTGTTTCTTAAGATGGGACACCGAATATTATTTGTGAATCTTTGAATCATCCACTATAGATGAATATCAAATGAAAAGTGTGACACAATATTGATTTCTCCTCGTTTTTCATCAAATGTAAAAATATTTTGTATGGAAGAAATCCATTCCCCAAATGATGCATCTTCTTCATTGTAATGAAGAATTCCTATATTGTTCCTCAAAATCATATTAATTGTACAATTTTGTTAAATGTCATAAAACGTATGGAAAACAAAGGTGGATAAAATCAAGTATTTTTTGTTCAAGTTTTGTTTGTGTAAAGTACATTATTTGTGGTATTGGATTATTTTTTCATAATTAAGGGTTTTGGTTTAGCTATGTCATATAAGATGCACAATATTGTCATTGATATTGAGACACATGGTCTTGCATATTCTTTGGGTCACCCTATGTAGGCCTATTTGTGTAGATATCTCTATAAGTTTACCCATGAGGACTATAGTCGTGGAATTGGTTCAATGAGCCTTTTTATATTTGGACATATGAGCATACTATTATGGCATGGGACCTTATATTTCCGTTTATTAGATAATAACCTCTCCATTTATTCATAAATCTCTTTAGATACTAATATGGATTTTCGGGCCTTATTGGATAGAATGACTACCGAGAGATATCATATAGAGATATTAATTTTTTTGGGATGTCCAAATGATGATGTATAATTGTTAATATTTTACATGTAAAGTTATTTTCAAGACCCTTTTCTTGTCACTTATGATAGGTTATAGTATAAAAGAGTGAAAAGATAGTTTTTATAGTGTAGGATGTTGTCGCACCCCATTTTGCATGGTGAAAAATTAAAAAAGATACCCAACGATGATGAAGAGGAACTCTAAAAACATGAAAAATATGTTTTAAAAAGATCATAACCATCGATTAGCTTCATATTGACCCTTCATCCTCCATTAAGCCTCTTTTTAGACCTTCGTGGTTCTCCCGAGCTTTTTTTTCTTTATTATTCCTCTCCTTACACCACTTTTCTCAATCCAGATGTAACTTTGATGGGGATAGCACACCAGGTTGTACGGATATATTAATCGAGATCTAAGCATATAAGAAATGAATACAAAAATAAACAAGAAGAAACAATACACAATATTTAACTTGGTTCACCTAGTGTGGGCTACATCCACCAAGAAATAACCAATTTATTATCACAGAGGAAATACAATGAATATTTGCAATCTTCCACACCTTATTGGATGTCATGTACTTTCTTC
Organism: Taxus wallichiana var. yunnanensis; assembly: GCA_018340775.1. Classification (NCBI taxonomy): domain Eukaryota; kingdom Viridiplantae; phylum Streptophyta; class Pinopsida; order Cupressales; family Taxaceae; genus Taxus; species Taxus wallichiana. Next base: position 347,324,066 of record CM031234.1, on the reverse strand, counting down.
TCTACAAATTTCTCTTTTTCTCTCTAAAGGAAACTTCTCTTCATTCGAATGAGTTCTACTTCTCTTCTAGCACTAGGTTTATGATTATATAATCATCTACAATATTAGGGCACTTTAGCTATGCAATTAAAACTATTAGATTCACTTTACAACTAAAGATATATCTAATTCACGTAACTTAATTATAGAAGTCACACACAAGAAACCGATGTCGGTTAGCCTTATCTAATGTCATATCCTACTTTCTGACCGATATTGGTCCACTGGGTGACCGACACCAGCCACTCATTGTTTATTCCAACAAGTCTTGTAAAAGCATGCCAATGAAGCAATTAAGCTCCACAACTCAACAATATCCCACTTGGAGATAAATTGTTGCATTGTACCATACAACTCCTTCCTCTTATCCTTTCCTTGGCATGTTTCTCCCTCTTCAAGTCTCAAACTCGAAGACCAATAGAAGTGGAGTGTAGCTCCAACTTCTCCTTTTCCAATGACTTCGTTAACATATCCGCATGATTTTTCTTTGTATGATTTTTCTCCAACTTCAGCTACCCATCCTCCAATACCTACCGTATGAAGTGATATCTTAACTGAATGTGTTTCGTTCTAAAATGAAATGTTGAGTTCTTTTCTAGATGAATTGCACTTTGACTATCACTGTACAATCTACAATCCTCTTTCTCCTTTCCCAACTCTTCCATGAACATGCTCATCCATATCATCTCCTTGCTAGCTTCTGTAGCTGCAACATACTTAGCCTTTGTAGTAGACAGGGCCACAACCTTCTGCAATCTAGAAATCCAGCTAATTGTCATGCCACCTACATGAAAACATATCCAAGTGGTGCTCCTCCTACCATCCAAATCACCAGCCATGTCTAAATCCACATAGCCACGTAAAGAAGTATCTGACCCTCCATAACATAACTGCATGTCGATGTCCCTCTCAAATACCTAAGAATCCATTGGATTTCTTTCCAATGCTCTTTACCTAGATTAGCCATAAATCTACTCACAACTCCCACTTCTGTGCAATGTCTAGTATGGTACAAACCATAACATACATCAAGCTCCCAACTACTGAAGCATATGAAACTCATGCCATGTAATCAACCTCCTTATGTGATGTAGGACACTGATATTTTGTCAATTTGAAGTGTCCAGCCATAGGCGTACTTATAGGTTTTGAATTTTACAAATTAAACCTTTCCAACACCTTATTGATATAATGCTCTTGAGACAAATATAACTTCCTGTTCTTCTGTCTCTATGAATTTTCATGCCAAGGATTCTCTTTGCAGCTCCCAAATCCTTCATTACAAATGTGTGAGCTAGCTTTTCTTTAAGCTCACCAATGTCCTGCATACTAGATCTTGCAATAAGCATATCATCCACATATAGTAACAAAATAATATAACTCCCATTTCTAAGCATCTTGAAATAAACACAATGGTCAGATTCACATCTCAAATAACCATGCTCATGCATGAAAATATCAAACCTCATATACCATTTCCTTGGAGCTTTCTTGAGCCCATATAGGATTTTTTTAACCTACACACAAATTTCTCCTTACCCTTGACTTCATACCCAAGCAATTGATTCATATAAATCTCTTCCTCTAAATCACCATGAAGAAATTCCATCTTGATATGAAGTTTCTCTAAATGAAAATCCTCTATTGCAACTAAAATCAATATAGTATGAATGGAAGTCATCTTAACAATAGGATAAAAGATTTCAGCAAAATCAATACCTGATTTTTGTGCAAATCCCTTTACTACAAGTCTTTCCTTGTATGTCTTTTATCCACCCTCTTCTTCCTTAATCTTGTAAACCCACTTGTTATGTAATGTTCTTTTACCTCTTTGGAACTTAACCGAATTCCATGTTTGGTCCAGTTCTAAGGAGTCCATCTCCTCATCTATGTCATGCTCCCACCACTTGTGGGATTTATCTTGCATTACTTCTTCAAAAATTTCTGGTTCTCCACTATCAGTCAATAATAAATAAGACAATGAAGGTGAAAATATTTCTAGAGGTCTACTTACCCTTTGTGACCTTATCACTAAGATTTAGGGTGCAGAGGCTCAATTTACTCATATTGTAGATTTGTATCTACTTTTCAAAGTGATCGATGTTGGTCACCTTACGCGAATGCTAGTTCAAGCTAACCGAAATCGGTCTAGCTCTTCCGTAACTAATGCGGTGCACAGGGACTAACGCCGGTTAGGGGTAAACCGATACCGGTTATTGTGTAAACCTGTAGGTGTTAATTTTAAATCCAAGAGTTCATTTTCATCCACAAAATTCTCCACCAATTCACCTTTGGGTACCAAAACTTGATCCCTGTACATTCTCTTTTCATTCCAATCAATGTCATGACTCCTAATTATCTTAGAACCTTCTAAATCCCAAAACCGAGAATCCAAAATCACTAGAGCCATAACCAATGAAAGTACATATTTTGGATTTAGCATCCAATTTCTTTCTATTTTCCTTATCAATATGCACAAAAGCTTCTGAGCCAAATAATCTAAGAAAAGAAATATCTACCTCTTTTCTAGTCCAAGCTTCTTCTGGTATTCCACCATCCAATGCACTTGAAGGTCCATAGTTAATTAAATAAACCATCGTGTCTATTGCTTCCGCCCAAAATTGTAAGGTAATCCAACATGTATCCTCATGTTTCTAGCATGTTCTATGATTTTCCTGTTCATTATCTCTGCAACACCATTCTCTGTGGTGTTCTAGGAACCGTCATTTCTCTGTATTGTATTTACTAAATAATAATCATTAAAAGCCTTGTTGTAGTACTCACCACCATTGTCAGATCTAAGGCACTTTAAATTTGAATTTGATTAATTTTCCACAAGGGCTTTCCATATTTTAAATTTTTTAAAAACATTAGATTTACATTTAATACAATAAACCAATACCTTTCTTACAACATCATCAATGAAAGTAACATAGTATTGGGATCCACCATAAGAAGATACCCGGGCTGGTTCCCATATATTTGAGTGTACAAAATCCAATTTTTGCTTCTTCTTTGTTGCCCCAAACTTTGAGAAATATCACTCTCTTCTGCTTTCCAAAAATACAATGCTCACAAAAATCAAGATCTACACATTTCAAATCTGATAACTTACCCTTTTCCTTTAAGATCTGTATTCCCTTTTCACTCATATGGCCTAGCCGATTGTGCCACATGCTTGTATCTAAATCTGAAGTAGATAAAACAAAAAGGAATCAGTAATACATGTAGATAAATACAATGATCCTACCTTCTTACCTCTTGCTATAACAAGAGATCCCTTAGTAACTTTCTAAGATTCAGTTGTGAGTGTAACCATGCAACCATTTTCACACAATTGTCCTGCACAAATTAGATTTATTTTGAGGCTTGGAAGATGCCTCACATATTTCAATATCCATTTATTTCCATTTTGCAATTTAAGATGAACTTCACCTTTACCACTAATATTCCATGGTTCACATCTCCTAGATAAACATGCCCAAAGTTACCACGGACATAATTTCAAAATAACCCTTATTAGGGGTTACATGGAAAGAAGCTCCTAATCTAAAACCCTTGATTCAATTTTTATTATCCAAAGAGAGAATTAGGGCATCTTTCATTACCTATTTTGCAGCAACATTTTCCTCTTTACCTTTGTCTAGTAAATTCTCTTTATTTTCCTTGAACCAAAATCCTTCTTTGCATGACCTTTCATTCCACAATTCCAAAGCAGAAGATTATATCTCGCCTCTAGATTTAGATATGCCATTCTTAGAATTTGATTTCCCACTATTATTTCTCTTGGATCTTTCTTTATGCTTTCCCTACTTTCTACATTCAAATAATTCTCGATGATGATTCTTAATACTTTTCCTACGTATTTCTTCATTCAGGATTATACTAACCACATCATCAAACTTTAAAACATTAGTAGTAGATGTTGTATTACTAACAACCATTACCAAGTTATCCCAACTATCTAGAAAAAGTATAATAATAAAATTGCTTTCACTTCATCCTCAAATGGAATACTAATTGATTTTAATTGATTTACAATAGACTGGAAATCATTCAAATGACTTGATGTAGATCCACCTTCTTGCATCTTTAATTAAACAATTTTTTCATCAAATAAACGTTATTTGAAGCCTTTGGGTTTTTCATATAGATTTGCTAAATATTTCATCAACTCTACCGTAGATCCTGCTTCGGTAATATTCAAAGCCATATATGTTGCTAGACTTAATCTTATAGATCCCATACCCTTTCTATCAATAATTTTCCATTCTTCATCAGTCATCTTTGTTGGTTTTCCCTTCTCATCCAATGGTAAGTATAGATCTTTCTGATACAGATAATCCTCCACCTCCATCTTCCATAATAGGTAATCATGATCGTCAAATTTCTCTACTCTAAATTTTCTTTCTTCCACCATTATTGTGCTCCCACTCAATTAGAAATCCCTCTATGAGTAATCACAACACACAAAACCTCCAAATAAAGCTCGATACCGGTTTTGGGGTTAGCACATTGGTTGTCAGAGATATATTAATAAGATCTAAGCATATAAAAATGAATACATAAATAAACAAGAAGAAACATTACATAAGATTTAACGTGGTTCACCTAGTGTGGGATACTTCCACCAAAAAATAGCCAATTTATTATCATAGAGGAAATACAATGAAGATCTGTAATCTTCCACACCTTCTTGGATGTCCTGTACTTTCTTCTCTAAAAATTTCTTTTTTTCTCTCTAAAGGAAACTTCTCTTGATTCTCAATGAGTTATACTTCTCTTCTAACCCTAGCTTTATGCTTATATAAGCATCTACAATATTAGAGCAATTTAGCTATGCAATTACAACCATTAGATTCACCTTACAACTAAAGATAGATATAATTCTCGTAACTTAATTATAGGAAGTCACTCACAGGAAACCAATGTTGGTTATCCTTAATTGATGTCATTTCCTACTTGCCTGATCGATACCAATCTCTATGTGATGATCTTTGGTTCGTCAATCAAACCGATTCTTGTGTATTCCAGTAAGTCTTGTAAAAGCATGCCAATGAAGCAATTGAGATCCATAACTCAACATAACCATCATCGTGGTTCCAAAATTATCACAATGGTTATATCATATTCACTGGTGGTTGTGTAAACCACCACCTACAAGAACTGGTGGTTCCATTACATTTGTAACTTAAATCAAACTTGCACTCAAGTTATGCTTGATTTTTTATCCTTATTTTGACCTGTGCATGTGTTTTACCTTGTTTTTAATGTGAAGTTCACTTCACAAATCCCCTAACACTTGGTTTTACTCCTAAGCGATTAAGTATAAGTCTTATATTTAATTTTTATATCTTGTTATGAATGAAAACACCTAGAGGTTGGTTATAAAAAATAATTGTATGTTCATTTGCTGCCCTCTAAATTTTTGAAGCTACCTTTTCTAGAGAGTACTTTTTACTACTATGTTAATGATCCAAAGAGAGAAAATAAGACCAAAGGAGATTGGTTATAGTACTAAGCACCTACGGATTGTGGATTATTGTTGCTACCTAAAAATAAAAACAATGGAATTCGGGTTAGACATCCCTCCCATAAAACCAACCATAGATCAAATTTTTATTCCTCTTCCATAGTGCATCGGGGATCTTTTCTCTCCTTTACTAAATACACCAAGAAATTTTCAATGAGCTAAAATAGAGTAGGCTAAGGGTATAAGCATACAAGGTTTAGATTAGCCGCATTTCTATCATAGGAAAAGGTTGGATCTAAGCTAAGTTGTTTACTTTCAAAGTTGAAATAGATTTATATTTCTTTCTTGAGTAGTAATTAGAAAAACATAAAAAAGAGGTAAAAAAATATTAGATTTTCTTTATGTAAATTCATGTTAATGGATTAAAATTTTCAAATCACCTTGTTCTAGGATTTTACCGCAGATCATACCCTAGGTTCTAGAATAGGAAAGTTGTTAATTTCTTAGATATGGAATAATTTAGTTTTAAAAATTTACTTGAAAGACACAAAGATATTTTAAAAAAGAGAAAAATAGTTTCCATTATTAGATCTAGAGTTTGATTTACTCATATATTAATGAAAATTCAATCACAAAGTAGATTAAGTTAATTTTTTTTTTTAATATTGGTAAATAGTTTTTGAAAGGGACTATACCCTTGTGTACAAAAGGAGGCCTAAAAGCCCGAATAAGAGAGAGGAGCAGAGAAGTCATAGATCAAAGCACAAAAGTTACAAAAAAGAACAGGCCTAGAAAATTACAAACGAGACTTAACAAAGAAAACAACTAAGTAACAAAACAAGGCCTACAAACAGCCAAGAAGTAGTAAACCGGACTACTTCTTGGCCGCTTGATCAATACTCATCTTTACTTTTTCCAAGCATGATACATACCCAGCGTGGTCATATGAGCATTCGTCAAGATCCGTCTTATCGAGCTTCTCTCGGTTCTTTTACTCTCTTTCTCAAAAGAGTAATTTCTTGCATGACCTTCGAAATTCCTCTATGGCCCAATGCTGCAATATTATACTCATGCCTAAAGGCGGGAGTCTATCGATTTTTGTATATTTCATCAAGTCAAGCTTGCAATGCTCCCTTCTCCTCAATGCTTTTTTTGCCTTTTTGCTTAGCAAGATTATTTACCTCATCCTTCAAAAGAATTTAAGCTCAAATTCTAAGGCCTCCAATCTTCTAGAGGGTTATCCGTTGGTGCCGCTCGGGACCGGCACTACTAATGTTCAAAAGATCACGAGCAATGTCATCCAAAGGTTCATCCCCTGGCAGTGAGACTCAAGGTTGAGTCTCCTAAGAAGCCCCGGTGACACGTTTAGAAGTAGAGACAGGTGTGGGTGGCAAAGTCAGCGAGGAGGAAAGAAGGAGAAGCATGAGCAGCCTACACCGGGGGCATCACCAGGAGGCGGGGGCGCAAAGCGAGGGACAGCAGGGGAGACAGGGGACTGCAGCCACGGAGCCCAACAAAGCCAGGCCGGGAGAGGAAGGGAGACCGGGGAATTTGATAAGGCGCGAGCTTTGAATAATGCAGAATAAGCCCTTGGTGAAGGGGAACCGCCTGCAGGTATATCTCTGAACTCCAAAATGGAGCGCTCAAGAGAGTTTAACAGATAGTGGGGAAGCAAACCAACCTACTCCTACGAAAGCGATTAAGTTAATTTTAGATCATAGATCTTAGTTCATATAAATTTTGTTTTTCGAGTAAAATCTTGAACTAGTAGATTTTAATCAAACAACACACAAAATTTAGATAAAAAACAATATGCTCTTTAGGGATACCATTATTCTCATTTCTTTACTTTATGGAACATTTCAATTCAAGTAAAGACATCTTTTATTTCCTTCTATAATTTGGTTTTTTTCATATAGTCATTGTAAGTAGTCAAACTCGGAAAAAAAACCAAAAATATTGTTTGTTTACATTCCCATCAAATAAATTAATATAATTAGTGAATTGGTTGTTAATTTTTTAATGCAAACATTTTAGATTTGACTTCTAGAAGCACCATTTTTCGGTGTATACTTGATTTTATTACATATCACATTCAAATGTGCTTTAAAAACTCTCACAAAACTCAAATGGAATAAACATGAAAAACAACTTTAAACTTGAGTTGAAGACACACAAAGGACAACTTATAGACCAAAACAAGATAAAAAATTCACACTCAAGCTCTTTCTTACTTTGGACAACTTTTTGTTGTCTCGGTTCTTCCCCTTGAACACTTTGCCTTGGAGAAACTTTCCCTCGATGAGAGTTTACTATTTTTAGTAAGTTCTCGTATAGAGGCTTACTATATTTAGAAAGTGGCCTTCTACACCTTAGATTGTGATGAAAACACCTCCTTAGGGATAGGTTTTTTTCTCAATCTCACGTACAAATTTTTCAGCTCAATTTGATCACCAAAATGATGGGAAATAAAACATTACGAAACTAGGGCATGAAGTCGGGTTTTTTCACCATAAAAAATCAGGAACATGTATGTCATGGAAATCACTTGTGTTTTTAGGGTTCCTAGAAATGATGAAGAATGCAAAAACCCCACCTTGATCTATGCATCGGTTTGTGAGATATGAGAATTTCACCTTTGCAAGGGTTCTACAAAGTCATTTTGGCGAGAAAATGTGCTGGAGCTTTAAAAAATTACAAATTTTGTGAAAATATTTATGCTGAGATCATGGAAACATGGAGGAAGAATCGAAGAGAAACAATGGAGTAAAAATTTTAGAACTTTTTTTTTCCAAAGTTCCAAGTAGATTTGGAGCAAAATGGGGGGAAGATGAAAAATGGCTAACTCTTGGTTTTATGCCTTTGGTGGGGGAGGGGGCATATTTTTTTCCTCTTATCCTCTTGGAAAAGGGATGAAAGGGACACAACAATGCACCATATCCCTATGAGGACAAGTGGAAAACATTTAGTTGTAGAGGAGAGAGAGGGAGGAGCTTATTTTTAGCACACGGGAGCCAATTTCGGTCACATGAGGAACCATGTGGGAGAAAGATGTGGGTGGGTGAATTTTTTTGTCCTCCTTGTCCCCTTATAAAAGGAAAACAAAAATTCACCCTAGTCTCATGGTGATAAGTGGCATATATGCGGTGCACAAGCTAGGGTCTAGAAAGCTGCCGAAAGGTGCTTACAAAGGCTCCTCAAGGTCATTTGGTGGGTCCAAGAGATAAAATGGGGGAGGGGCACAAAATTTTTCCCCTTTTTCCCCTTATAAAAGGGACATAAAATTTTTCCACAACCTCATGCTGACACGTGGCACTGGAAAAATCTTCTAACTGTGAGAGCGTCCTTGAGAGAGAGCTTTAAAACAAAGTTTTGGAGCTCCCGAAGGTCTTTTTGGGAACTTCTTTATATTAATGTGACTAAAAAATAGTTAGAGAAGAATGGGATGGGTCTCATGATCTAATTATTCTTGAAACACCTTAAAATAGATTTTTTCTCATAACCATAAGGTGTTCATGCCAAAAATGGACTATGGAGAGAAGTGCCTTGGTCTTGTGAAAATTCTAAAAATACCATCATATAGGGAATTGAATTATATTTCCAATGGTATATTTCTTAGACTCCAACTCATTTTGGAGCTCCCAGAATCACCTTCTGAAACTTAGGTGCTTTTTTGAACCACGAGCTCCTTTACCTTCAAAACCTTTTTTGTTGAAGTTATTCCTAAATCTCCGAATCTTTAATAGATATTATAAATCACTTGAAAAATGATATTAGCTCCTTTATACCATTTCCTTATGAGTTTGGGCCTTCAAACCTACTTCAAAGGATGTACACTTGCCTCATAAAGGCTAAAAAATAGAAAATTTTAAGCTTGTTGAAAGATCTGCCTTAGGAGACATTGTCTCGGAAGAATCTTATGAATTTGTTTCTATCTTTGCAAAAAACGAGATAGACAAAGCATCAAAAGGATTTGGATAGACCTAACACAAGGGGTGAAATGATTTGGAAGAGTTCCTAGAAGGTTTTCAATCAAAAAATTTGACACTGGGGTCTATTATCATGCTTGAAAATATGAAAATTTCATGTTGCACATTTGCATGACAACAATTGGCTCTAGCTTGGGGACATCTTCTCGGATCAAGTGCAAAAAGGAAAAAGGATGCATGAATCCGAATCTTTATTTAGTTCATGGACCAATGCCTTATCCATTGGGCTATACAGAGTCATTTATTCCAAACACACACACACACACACACATGAGCAAACGAACATGTGAAAGGGAAACACACCAAAATCGAAAACCAACACACAACGGAAAGGGAAATTATATTATAGGGGAGGGATATTTACAGAGGTAGGGTAAGAATGTACACATACTTAACAACGGGATGAGAAAATTACATATCATCATGGAACAACGGACTGAAATGTGGCATTTGAAGCACAAAATCCAGATTCGATCATACCATGCTCCAGTAATGGTTTTCATGACTTGAGAAGAAGAGAAAACATGAAGATTCCATCTTCATACTCATAATACTACTGGAAATTTTATTCCATCCAATGAAAAAATTGTCACCTATTTGGAATCTTTGTATCTTTTGGCTTCCATTTGATGTCCGTGATCATGAGACACCATTTCTCTATGTCCTCAAGAGTGGGAAAAATTCTCTTGTCATGGAAACATTCATCCTACATGAATTACAACATGAAATAATCTCCTGCATCAGCAAAGAACTCAAAAGGATCAAGAACAAACCAATTTCCTTCCCATTCAACATCTTCTCTAGACATCTCACTTTGTTGCTCCGAGCAATTGATTTAAAAAATAGAGGTTACATCATTGAATCAGAGACCTTCATCATCATTGTTTAAACGTTGTAGCATGAAGACATGTTCAATCCAAATTGGAGCTTGGGACACAGTGAGTGAAATCTGATTTTGAATTCTTTCGCAAGATTCATGCACATTATCATCTTGTGGTCTAGAAAAATTGTTGTCGATTACACATGTCTCTCAAATTTCATCTTGGTATCATTTTCAAAATTATAACCCTCAAGTTTTTCATATAAGCATTCATCACTTTTGAATGGATTTTGCAACATGAATTCTTGTTCTGAATTGGTAGGACATCCAATGGTGGTGAGAAATTTTTATCTTGATTCAACTCATAAAAATCCTCCATCTATTCCAACCATTTTCTTCAATACAAATCAACTCAAAATTTTATTTACTATCATCCTCCATGGTGGAGATGTCTTCAAGATTGGGAATATTCAAAGGAGATCCAAGAATCTCCTTTCCTTGCATATATGATCTTCTTCACAAAGCATGAAAGAGAAATACATATCTTCACATTCACTCTCATTGACCAAGGCATTGGGGAGGACATCAAGCTCATCCATCTACTCCGTATCAGCATCAAACATTTGTGTATCAAAATGAGAAGCAAAAATTGACTCATACCTATCTTGCATTTCCATAGCCCAAGTCAGGATCTTGAGACTAAGTTGAGGGTATTCAGTTTCTTCTGCAGCCTTCAAGATGTCTTACATAGATTGTTCACTCAAAACTACCATATATGCATTCTCATCTTCATTGGAAGAATATTTGCATTGTGCCTCCAGGAGATGGTTGAAAATCTGATTTACACATGGCCAAAATTCATCTGAAACCTCTTCACTTTCTTTCTTAACATTTCTTGTCATCCAAGTCTCACCTTCTTGCAAGAATGGGCATACTTGGTTCTCAACATTTTCTGATAAGGAGAATATATCCATGCTATATGGGAAGGGAAATCCTTTGAGTTCAAGATCCATTTCATCATCCTCATGATGGGAAGCAAAGAACCATGTTGGGGCAGCAATATGGGAAGAATTTTCAACTCTATCTTGATCATCCATTATTGAATCCTCTTGCTCATATGGAAAATGAAAGATTTCATACTCACCATGATGATCAATATTATGCTCCTTAGGTGAGAATGGTGGAGTCAACTCCTCGAAGAGGTTATGTTTGAATTGTTCATTCTCCTTGGATTCAAAAAGGAAATTGGCCTCTTCCATTTGGTCATCCATGGTTGTATTGAGAGAAGAACTTGATTCTTCAACTAGATCCATTTCATCAATCACCATCTCTACATCACTTGAAGATTCAAAATTGGAAAGAAGATCATCCATGATTACCCCGAATTCATCGTATTATGTCTAGGATGTAGGATTTTTCTCTCGTACATATCCATGATTGATGGAGTCCTCAACAAGCATTGGGTCTTCTATTGTGCAACAAGAGTCTTCCTCTCTTGAATCCATCATTTCATCAACAATTTATGCCTCGAGCCAAAATGAGTTGATGAATGGGGGTTCAACTATCATGTCTTCTCTTTCATCCTCCAAGGTGCTAATTTGATTTGATTGAGAAGGTTCGAGGATATGGAACTCATCGAATTACTCAAGAATATTCTAGGGATGAACACATCATAATACAACAATCATCAAGATATTCCTCCATAGGAAAAATCTCCCCTTCTTCCTCCATTTGACAAAGTGTTTCAAGATGTTCATACCTTCTTTGTAATGCCAATGCATATTTCCAAACTTCATGATAGGCCTTAGGATGATAATTTCCTTCTTCCATATACAAGAGCCTTTTCACAAATTCTCTTCTCAAAATATCCATTTCTTCATCAATAAGAAAATCATCTAGAGGGAGGGAGATGAAGGATAATGTTCTTAAACTGTTAGTGAGCAATGTGAAGTTAAAAAAATTACCTTCAGTGGAGTCTACACCATCATGTCCTTCATACAACCTATTTTTTCTCTTATGGATCTTGTTCATCCATCTCTTGGATTCCCGATAGTCGGCAACAATGATTCCCATTTTATTTCCTTTAGAAACACTTTTCTTGAATCGTAACCTCCATGAATTGATGGTGGGTTCTTCATAAAAAATATTTTTCTCCATTCTGGAAAGTCTTTTTGTGACTACTATGAATATGGTATGGACCTTCTTTCCTTCAACTTTCTTGTATTTACAAGAGATGTTCCGAGAATGTTAACTGATCAATTTTTTCATTTCTTGGCAATCCTCTTCTTCTTCTTCACTGTCACTCATTGGCGCTTCACTCCAATATGTAAATTTCTTCACCGCAGTGTAGGAAATGAATGTGACATGGATTTGTTCCTTGATGATTTGCCTTCAAAATTGATTTTACTTTGAAATATGATTTTTTGTTTTTGTATTTTTCAGAGATATTTTTGGGTACATGAGGGTAGATTTCTCCTAGTAGAGTTTCCAAAACTATTGGTGAGAAAAATTTTGATATGGAAAATTAGGTGTCTCCACCAACATTCATGGGGCTATGCCCCTCTACATTGAATGGTGCAACTCCCATTATTGAATGAAAACTAATATAATCCTATTTATTGTTGTGGGTTGTCCAAAAGGCCGGGGATCACATAGGAACACTCCACTGAACATGTGGCAAAGTTCTTGTATGGGGTACAAGGGAGGAAATTACAATGATGAGGGGTGAAGGAGAGAAATTAGGAAAGGAAGGTTATTACTATGAGTAGGCCAATTGCAGAGTTCACACCTAATAACCAAATTAGTTCAACATTCAATATAGAGGAAAGCAACAATGAAGCTATCTAGTGAGAAGAACAAACCCGACACAAATTTCTTGGATTCATTTATCAAAGATATAAAGATATTTTGGGATCACTATGCTTGCAAAGTGCATAAGAGAGAAATAGAAGAAACATAGGAAAAGGAGAATTGGAAGAAATGTAGCTTTTATTTCATGTGCATTGATGACACAAAGTCTAACAACAACAATCCACAATTTCTACAACATAGATGCTATCACAATCTAGCATTTTTATGATCCTTTAGAATGGAGAATCCATCCCAATTTATAGCAATGTGAATTGACCTCTCATCTCCCCACATGACTCTTCATGTTCCTATTCCACTTGTGACCTTTCATTTGCCATTAGAAAAGACAAATTAAGTATTTCTCTTATAATTTTGAGAAAATAATTTTACAATTTCAAAATATGTCACTTAAGTGAATAGGAAAAATACAATGATTATGCCCAACAAATAATTAGAAGAGGGAGAGAAGGAAGAGGGAAAAATAGAGAAGAAGGGAGAAGTTGACATTTCTTGATGAGGAAGATTTCTTGATGAAGAACTTGTTGATTCATGCTTCTTTTTTGTTCCTTTAATTATTTGTTGAACCAATTTATCGCAGCGGTCAACTTATATGTGTCCGGAATGCATACAAAACCCAACACCTTGATCCATGTTTTGGGAACATCTCTTATCTTCTTGTATTGAATGATCCATACTTCATGATCCATTGCAATTACAACAATTCAACTTATGATACCGGCTAGGGACTCTAAATTGTCTTCATTGAAAGAAAGAGAGTCACATGTATCCTTCTTAACTAGCTCCTGGAATGACATGATGAGATCTTCTAATGATGAGTCCTCAGTGAGTAGAGTGAATTCAAATCTATAAACACAATAGTAGACATCATTCAAAATATCAAAATCAAGTTTCTCGTACGAGTTCAAATTAGAGATTGCATTCTATCTCACATCCATGATGTAGATCCAAACTTGAAATGAGTTCTTAGAAGAGGATGCAAACACGTTCTTACTCATGAGGGTGTGAGAGTCAAAGGAAATCATCTCAGACAATTGGTGGGAACATATCATCCAAATGATTGAATTATTTTGCAAACTCCTTTGCTTTGTTCACTTATGACAATGTTGCAAGAACATATTTGATGAGAGAGATGACTTATGGAAATAATGTCTTTCCTTTCTCGATGATTTTCTCAACCCATTTCTCATTAGCATTACCCTAAATAATGTATTCTTGTGATTTTTTAACTGCTTTGGGATCAATGTTGTTGATTGGAGGAATGTCTTCAATTGGAAGGGTGAATGTTAATTCAGGTCCCAAGAAGGGTTGAATGTAGGAACTAAGAGCTTTTATCTGTTTCTCTAACTATATAATTGTTTGCTTGTATTCTTCATTTTGAGCGAGGATACGTGAAGATTCCTTGAATAGGTGGGAATCACACTCATCTGAGGCTTAGCCCAATGAGATGTGGGTCAAATCATAGTCTGTGGAGTCATGTCTTCAATAGGCTTTTTAATCTTGGGTCTGACAACTTCAACATATTGATTACCTGAGGTCCCACTGAAGAAGTGAGATGTTGTCTGAGATTTCTTTCTTTAGTTTGACTTCCATGTCTCTGAGATTTTTTCAAGTCTTTGCATGATAACCTCTGCGTTTTCCTTAGATCACTATTGATCATTTCGAGGATCCATGGGAATGTTTTGTCGGGTGTTGACATGATGTTTGTCACTGGAACATTTTCAAGAGCTTGTTGTGGAATCAATTATTTATTAGCTTGGGGAAGCTCGAACTTTGGGTAGAAATACTTGGGAACTTGAATTCTCTACAATGAATTACTCCCACTTGATGGATCTTTCTTGTCTTGATAAATTTAACCCAACTTGCTCACCTAGCCCACCAAGTTCAACTAGTTTGGCTCACTTTGAACAAATAACCAAGCTCACTCAACTTTCTCACCGGGGAGGGAGGATGCCTTCAACTTGATTGAAGGTTTATAATGTTGATATTTGGAGCTCTTTAATTTTATTATCCATTTATAATGCACGATACCTTCTCGTTTCCTACTACTGCACCACGTGGTGTTTTGTACACCATTATCACCAAAGTGATGTCTCGGGATCCCCGTGAAGGATGACTTGCCTCGTTTGAGCTATGCAACTATCATACAACCCTGTGAAGATGTAGAGATATGAATATAAATAGAGACAACTACATCTCTCGGTTTTAGAATGAAGAATTTCTATTTTTATAAAATTTCATTTTCTGGTTGTCTTGGTTGTTCCCTATGAAACAGTGCCTTAAAGAAACTTACCCTTTGTGAGAATTTAATATTTTAATAAGTTCTCATATAGAGGCTTAGTATTTTTGGATAGTGGCCTTCCACACCTTGGTTTACGATGAAACCACCTCCACTATCATAGGTTTTTTCTCTCGATCTCATGTACAAATTTTCAGCTCAATCCTATCACCATAATGGTGGGAAATAAAAAATTATGAAACTAGGAAATGAAGTCGGGGTTTTTTTCACCGTAAAAATTATGTAACATGCATGTCATGGAAATCACCTATGTTTTGAAGGTGCTTAGAAATTATGAAGAATAAAAAACCCCACCTTGATCTCAGGCACCGATTTGTGAGATATGAGAATTTCACCTTTGTGGGTTACAAATTCATTCTCGCAAAAATGTACTGGAGCTTCTTAGGGATAATTTTAGTGGCGAATATTTGTAATATGGTGAAAATTTCATTTTAGGAAAATTTGAAAAGGCAATTTTTTCGGAGCGGTCGGTGTCCTGTTCGCCTAAAATTTATAGTATATATTTTTTTTGGGGTCGGCTTTACCTACATTTGAAAACATCTCCTATAAAAACCTAGGTGATTCACCTGGGTAGTATACTATGGTACTACCACCAGTACCTTACCAATACCATGAACTCACATACTCTAAGCACCAAAGATTGTTGTTATCCTGTTAGTAGTTTAGAGTCGGCAACAAGATGATATTTGCTAACGTGTGACCCATTGAATTTTCTGACACGCGACAAAGGGGTTAGCTGATGACGCGCGATAGGGATATAGTTGATGCATGACAAGGAGGTATTACAAACACATGACAAGGGGGTTAGTTGTTGATGTGTGATAGGGATATAGTTGATGCGCGACAAGGAGGTATTGCAGACGCGTGATAAGGGGGTTAGTTGTTGATGCGTAAAAAGGGGATTAGTTATTTATGCATGAAAAGGAGGTTTTGCAGGATGCATGATAAGGGGCTTAGTTGTTGGCTCATGATAAGGAGGTTTTGCGACACGCGATAAGAATTTTTTTATCGATGCGCAACTTGGTTCTTTTGTTGACGCAAGACTCTATTCAGAATAATGGAAGGTGCTAGTCCTTAGAATGTGAAGACCCAAAAAGTAACTAAGAAATATCAGAAGTCCCTGTTCAAGTATTTTGGAAACTCTGTTGATACAGATATTACAACTACCAACAACCATATAGCTGCCACTAGAAAGAATCAAAATACTGACTATGTGGAAGGTAATATTGAGGTGGACATGCATTATGCACAATATCAAACAAATGACACCTACGATAATATGCTAGATCTTGAAGATATAACTGTTGAGATGCCAGATCCTGAAGATATTCTTCCTGTTGGGGTGTAACCAAGAGTGCATCAAGATATCACACATACAAATACTCAACAAAATGGAACACAAAATCAAATTCAAATTCTGGTTCATGAAAGAGGAAACCAAGTGATTGTGATATTGCTCAAAATTCTACTCAAAAATTAAAACATTGAAAATAAACAAGAATATGTGGACCATTGGGAGGACATACAAGTTTGATTAGGTTGCCAAATTTCCATTTATCAAACATGTACAATCATCTAATTCATAAGAGATCCCATCTGAATGTACATGTACAATATGTACGTGGAAATTGGGAAAGCAAAAAAAAATTAAAATGAAGTTGGACACTATAGAAAAACATTGTGGAAAAAAATATTTGACCGTAATGTGGGGGCGGGTGGCGGAAAATCAAAACACACAGTGGTAAAAATGAAAAGAATACATGCATGTTAAATACGCAGTGGATTATGAAGCAGAGCGAAAAAATGCAGACATCTCATGGAAAATGGAGGAATGATCACATCACAAATTGGTAAGATGAATCAAACAAATCTACATGCAAAAATCATACAGTTCTCTACTTTATTTCACATACTAAAGAAAGGAAGACCGATTTCAGATTTCCTTGATTTCAAATTTTTGTATCAATATAATGGAATGCCGAACGTACCTCAGTCTCATTGGTCTAAAAGTAGTGGATGGGAAATGGAAAAATGCCTTTCGATGATAGAGAAGGAAGATTTGAAAGAGAATGTAAAAAAATAAAGTTTATCTCTCTTTCAATTGATGAAGTGACAATAGTTGACAACACTGCATGGGTATGTATCCACATCTATACTTTAGAAAATCATATAAGGACACCTCATCTATTGGGTGTTATGAAAATGGTTGAAAATTGTAATGCCAAAAACCTACATAAAATAGTTGTTTCTCATTTGAAATATATTACTGGAATGACTGATTATGAAATTGCTACGAAGTTGGTATGCATCGGAGCAGATGGTGCATCTGTCATGCAGGGTCATCGAACAAGGCTATGTGTTAGATTACAAACAACAGTGGCCCCATATATGCTACCAATTCATTGTATGGCTCACATAATGAATTTAGCATATAAAATGGTAAGCAACTACGAAAATGTTGCTAAATTAGAAGACCTTATAAGAGAACTTCATGCCTATATGGCAAGCATCCCAAAGTGATTTCTTGAGTTCCATAAATTTGCAATTGGAATTACAGATGGCAAAAACTTCAAAATATGTTGAGATGAGATGGATTTCTTTGTATGAACCTACATGCAGAGTTTGTGAGGAGTATCCTTCATTGGTTGGTTTCATGCACAAATATCATCATGAAGTTGATAGGGTGAGGGAATTGTTGTTCCATTTAACTGATTTGGAGACATTGCTTACATTGGTTGGTATTCTTCCAATGTTACGGAGATCAATACACTGATGAAGCATGCACATGGGAGATTAATCTATATTGTGGATTTTATATGGATGAGAAAAATGGTATGTCAAAGTCTTGATATCTTGTACTATTCCCAAGATAGTTTTGATACACCTGTTTTCAAGAATTGGAAAGCTTTATTAGATCTTAAAAATCCCAGTAACTATTTGAGATTTAATATCCACAATCACCTTTGCATCACTTTTAATGGGAGGGACATACCACTGCACATTTTGCAAAAATGTCAAGATATTATAGGATCGGAATGAGAAGATGTTCCCGTGACATGTAATCTCTTTGAGTCTGTTATAGTTGAAACAAGAATAAAGCTTAAATTTTTTTCAGAATCCTTATCATCAAAAATTAGAGAACGTTTCTCCAAAGATAAAATTCTTGAAGCAATGGGTGTGATGAATCCTAATTTTTGGAATACTAAAGGTGGTCGTGTAGACTTTGTAAGAAAGCATTTCCATAAATCCATGGGTAAAATAATGGAACATTTCACAAATAATTCAGAGTTCAAGGGTATGGAAATCAAAGGTATATTGAATGCTAATTTATTAAAGTTTCAATCAACAAATTTTATAACAATGAGGAACCAATATAAAAATTTAGATGAACCTTCTAAAAGTGGTGCTATTACAAGGTTGTGGCGAGGAATCTATCAAATTTCTATCTTACAAGAAGACATTAGTGAATATTTCAGATTATATGAGTTATGCCAAACAATGATTTTGGGGTCTATGGAGGACGAAAGGGTTTTCAGTGCTTTATCATTTATAAAATCAAAACTAAGAAACAGGTTGGATAAAAATATGGAAAGTTGCATGAGGTGTTATGTATCTCGCTACTCCATGGAAACCTTTCCTTTCGACAGAGCAATTACGCATTGGAATTCCCTTTGTGAAAGAAGAGGTGTGAATAATATAGCTACAAGTACAACTGTTCCCAATGATGAGAGTGGAATTGGTGCATCGTCACACTCTACAGAAGAGAACATCGAGTTTGAAGAAGTTATTGATAATGGATTGTTTCAACTTTAAATAGGTATCTCCTTCACCTTTTATTTTTTTTCACCTTAAATTTTGTTTCAGCTCTTGTTATCATTAAATATGTTATAGGTATATATATTTACATTTATTTAAATACAATTATTTCATCTTTTTTTTTGAAAACATGGGTTGACATCCATCCGAGGAAGCTCACACTTCTTGGGACTGACAATGTCAGGAAACTCACCCATCTATCTACTAATCCATTTCTCATGTTGAGTTTTCTTAAATCAAAGATCTAGCACACTACGAAGGATGATTTCACAGCCATCTAAAACACAAGAGGTAACTTAAACCCTATCATATGACATTTCTTGATTTTTTACAATTATGTTTAATTTATTTTTATATTTGCAAAATGCTTTGATATATTTTTTAAACTTTGTGGGATAAAATCACACAATTGAATTTTACAAAGAGAGGAAGATTTTTCCATATTATACAATTCATAATCCATGATCCATTATACAATTCATCATCCACGATCATGCTTGAAGCTAAATCTACGTCCACATAAAATTCATCATCATCCATATATATTTTAATGTCATCATCCACATCTAATGTCATCATATCATTATCATAATCCTGACACTCCAATTATTATTAAAACAATTATTTATCTAGTTTAAATGTGCAGAAACGTCTCTATCCTAACACATTCCTTTTTTAAAAACAATTATCCATTATCATCATTCATCATCATCTATATCCATTCTAATGTCATCATATCATTACAAGTATAGAGAAGAAGATTTTGAGAACATTTAAATGTCTCTGTCATACTACATTCCAAATTTTCTTAAAACAAATATCTATTATCATCATCTAGATTCCATGATCGTGCTTGAAGCTAAATCTACGTCCACATACAATTCATGATAATCCATATCTATGAGACTATGATTCTATTCTAATTTCATCATCCACATCTAATGCAATCATCATTACAAGTAGAGAAGAAACATAAACACCATATACAATCTAGAAATTCTATACATAATATATAGAAGTTATAAAATTAAAGATTATCATAACACCATCACATTCAAATGAAACATAAACACCACATACATTGTACAATCTAGAAATTCTATACATAATATATATGAAGATATAAATT
This sequence comes from Taxus wallichiana var. yunnanensis, assembly GCA_018340775.1. Classification (NCBI taxonomy): domain Eukaryota; kingdom Viridiplantae; phylum Streptophyta; class Pinopsida; order Cupressales; family Taxaceae; genus Taxus; species Taxus wallichiana. Next base: position 347,303,633 of record CM031234.1, on the reverse strand, counting down.
TAAATATTATAAGTATTTCAAATTTTCAAACGCCATCACATTCAAGTTTCAAATTTCAAATCTAGATAATAAATTTCAAATGCCATGACCATCATATTCAATGTTTCAAATTTTCAAATATAGATTCTATTTTTCAAGTTTCCACCCTCAATAATGAAAATTTTCAACCCTCAATTTTCTGTACCCCTATCCCGAATGGCTTCCACTCCTGTACTCCTTTCCCCAATGGCTTCTCCACTTGTACCCCTTTCCCCAATGGTAGGAATAATCCCAAAACTTATGAGATCTTCCGCAACACTGTCTAGATTCTTTACAATTCTTTCTTCTTGCTTTGTCGCATCTCCATGGGATAGCAAATTTGGATCAACAGCTACCTTGGTTTTGAATAAAATTTCAAGGTTGAAGCCATGCTCTTTAATTATCCACTTTAGTGTATTGTTTTGTTTGTTAACCAAAACAATATTTTCCTTCAAATTCTTCGTTGCGGATAAACTATTCTTTACGGTTTCCAAGTGAACTTGAAAAACTTTGCTTGACTCTTCAAATTTTCATATTTCAACTGCACAAAAAAGTGATGTCCATTAAACATATTACTAAAATAAGAAAAATTCAAATTAACAAAAATATTGTTGAAAGTGATAATACTTACGACCGCTTTATCTCTCTCGGCATTTGCAACTTCTACCAGATCCTTGTCCTTAGACCATTTGTTAAAATATGCACTTTGCACTAATTATAGACACTAAAATTAGGTCACACTCCCCTTTGGTCCTTTATTCAAAATGCACCCTTCATCACATTCACCTATGACAAGGCCCCCTTCACCCCACTAATATTAATTTAATTAATTTAATTTAATTAATTCATTATCCTCACTATATTTATTATTTAAATATCTTAATTTAAATAATATCCACACATGCGATTGACCTGGACACCTCATCAAGCTAACTCCCCTAAGACCTATTTCTTAGTAAGTTGCCATAAAAAAGCTAAGACTTACCCAAACCCTAAAAATAAATGCCTACATTCTCTCTAACCACATTCTCACATGCTTACAAAAGCTCTCGGTCCTAATTCATGGGTTAATGACATGAGATTCAAAGGCCCGAAATCAAGAGGATCTCCTAGTTTAATAAACCTAGGAAATCCCACCTTAACGATGCTAGTTACCCCTAATTGTCACCTAAGTTAAGCCGAACCACTCAGGTTACCCTTTTAACCCCAAAATCAACCTTATTCTCAAGGTTGACAAATGGTTGACAAAAAGATTGGAAAAGTTGACAAACATTAACACATTCCACAAGAGAAAATACACATGCAAGGAAGGAGATCAAGCATCTTTTCTTGCACGCAGTCATCCCAAAGGAAAATTATATGATCTAACCAAGCAAAGAGGAATGTACACGCAGTCCATGCGTGAAGCTTTCCTTCGACGTGGTGATCACTGCAAGCCTTCAAAATCTCACCAAAGCACTCCATCCCTCACTCACGGGCGTACGGACCAAATTTCAAGTAAGTATAACATTGTACTTCTCTGGTTTATTTCATTTGTCATTATATTATCACCTATTGTTTACCTAGCCACCCATTGACCTCCTCCAACAATTCCACTTCCAGGATACCCATTAAAACCTCACCAAATCCTACCCAAGTCACCCAATACCTCATCCCGACCAACCAAAGTCCTTTCCTGAAATCACAAAGGAGACCAAAAGCTCATTTGTGGCATTCCCAAATTTCCACATTAATTCAATGGCACCGGGCTTACACCTAACCACACGTCAATCACCCTTAACCAAATGTATCGGTCTCTATATTTTCCCATAAACCTAAAAAGAGGGCCTATCCACCTAATTCCACTTCACCCTCATTCACTTCTGATCTTCTCTATACCTCTAAAAACCTTTTGAGACCTCCTCACTTGACCTTTGGATCCTATTCTAACCTAGCATGTTAGATTAGATCTATTTCTTATTGTGTTTTAAGTGAGATACCTAAATCATTTCGAATTAGCTTAGGATTTACTTTGTTTCCGCATTAAATTGTTTAAATAGTGGGTGACAACCATCTATGAAGTATCACACTTCCCGGATCTAGCATGAGTTTGGCGAGTTCAAGCATTTGCACATATTGTTTAATTCCTTCCGGTGGTCTTTCTTTTATTACTTTGAGGTAGTTCCTCATAGCCAAAAGTAATTTCTCATGAGGCATTTGTGGATTTTCCCTCATACACTGCAAAAACCCATCAACCAACATTTGAACAAGTATTCCTCCTATGCACTTTGTTACCCTATAGCTGTTTAAATCAATACTTTAAGAAATGATCTAAGAATCAAATGAAACACTAATATTTTCCAATTTGTTTAATGCTTTATCTAAAATATCATCTTTATAATTGTTATACGTGGCAATCCCACTTCTTACTTGGGTAAGTAAGGAATCCATCTTTGTAGGTTGATTCTGGACTACAACGTATAAAGTATCCCTTTTCCAATAATTTTCAAAACAACTTATTATCTCATTGATTAGTACTTTAGCCCTTCTCTCCCATTCTATGAGCTAAATGATATGAGGTAGAATAAACTCATCGAAATGGGATTAACAATCATAACTAATTAAGTTCTCTAAAGGAAAAGGTAGTAATTGTTCACCATCTGTATCTGAAGAAGATGATCTCACTGGAGAGGTATGGGGATTTCAAGTTGATCGACTACTACTACTTGTTTCTACCTTTGGGTGGCTTGATCCTATTTGTGATAAAATAAATCAATATTCAAACAAATAAATCTAAAGTGAAATGTAATGAAAGTTGAATAAATTATGTTGAAATAGAAGTATACCTATGTTGGCCTTGAATCATCTCACGTGTATTGAAAAATCCTATTGGGTCATTATTATCAATGCCCAAGTAATCTTAATCTAAATTTATATTATTTAAAACCAATATTCCCGTTGCGCTGGGTAAGCCACTGAGTGAGAGGGTTGGAATTCGAAACAAGGAGGTAATGTTTAGTGTCCCACTTTAGGGAAGGAATTAATTAGCATGTGTTTACCAATGTTCTTTTTTCTTGGTCCTTTGGTTAGTATTTTGAATATTATTGGTTGAGGAGGGGGTGGTGCCGTTGTTTGTACAGAAGGTGAAGGACTACAATGTGCTGAAAATTTCAAGAAAAATCATATGAAAAACTATTAAAATATGTAAAAACTATGAAATTAAACGAAGTACTATTCAAAACTTGTACCTTGTTGTTGAGGGTAGGTTTTCGTGGTGCTTGAGGTGGCCATGTTGGAGTAGTAATTGGTGGTTTTTGAGTTGTCTATTGTTGGGATTGCTAAGGTGGTTATTGAGAAGAGACAAATGCATGCGATCGAACCGAGTGAGTCGTTGGGAAGACAGGACTTTGAGAAGCACGCGTATGAGAAGCACGCGTATGGTCAAATACTCGTCAATTTAATGTCATCAACATGTAAGGGTAAATGAAAATACAAATTTGGAATTTGTAAATAATACATGTAAGGGTATTAATTCTTTGGTTTTTAACGAATTCAAATGGTTGGCGGTTTGGAGATGAGTGAGCTTCCATTTCATATTGTGAATCTCCTAATGCCTTAGCGTGTAGTTGGCCTCTTCCTCTTGATGCTTGCCTTTTTTCGGGGAATGGCCTCCAAAAATATTCTCTGCAAAACAATAAATAGTTAATACCAATTGTGTTGTCGAAATACAAAAAGTCTAATGTCAAAATACAAACTTTATAGTTTATACCTATTGTTCTTGAAATGGAATTGAAAAATTCATCAATGCCTCATCTGTGCAAGTGGGAATTGGTTTGTCTTTTAAATTTAAAAGAGCCTCGTAATAAAGGCCAAGGAGATAGTTTGTGGTGTGAATGACTGGTTTTTCTAAAAGCTTTGCATTTGTAATGTCAATTCTTTTTTTGATAAAAAGGTGCACCAATCAAATTTTTGTTTTCCGATAGTTGTAAGAATGTATGCAATGGCCCAGTTTGGTATATTTATTTTCCGACCCTGCAAAACTATTCTAGCTTGAAAGAAGGAAATCATAGTAGCAAGAAAGTGGTGTGCAATTCCTTGCATATCCACACCACGTCTGGATTTATTGACATGAGCTATAAATGCCAAAAAACGTTGGAATTAATATAAATTTGAATTGTATCAAAATCAGAAACTAAATACAAAATGACGAATGAAAACAGTTTACACTTACAATCAACATGGAAACCAAAAGTCAATTTGAGGTATTTCTTATCATCTTCGATGAGTGTTGCCTTCGTTGTAATAATGGGTAAATTTTGAATGGGAGGCCTGTAAACCGATGAATATCAGTTGGGTTGATACCAAATTGAAACATTCAACCGTCATCCACAATAACATTAAACATGTCATCTTATGTATTGTATGAGGAGAGAAGGTAGTTCAAAATATCATGGTCTGTTTCAAATGGGGCATCTTAACGAGCCCACCAAACTCACATGCATCGATCACATCCTTGTATTCTGAATTCATTTGTAAAACAGTCTTTGGATATGGGGGCACAAAGGGTTCCTGTAAAGTATATTACTTGTGGATAGGGCTTGTGGGTTGGCTGGATTTTCCTCTTGATTTTTGTCTTGAGCTTGGGATGCACTTATAGTCACCATTATAGTTGTCCTTGAGCTTGATTGTACTTGACCTAGATAATGGATTCCTGTATACAAGAAAATTCGAGAACCGAGAAAGTGTAAACGTGAAAATGACCGGTGGGAGGGTATTTATAGGAAAAAACTAGGGTTTTGAAGGCTAAGATGTGTGTTAACAAGCCTTTTTGACACGCAAAAACAAGCCTCATCAACGTGTGAAAAGAAGGCTTATTGACGCGTGATAAGAATGCTTGTTGACACGCATCAACAAGGCTTGTTGATGTAGGACACTAATGCATGATTGACGTGTGTCAACAAAAATTGTTGACACGCTTCAATCATGCATCGATTCGTGTGCCAACCACGCATTAGTGTTTGCACTCGTAGTCTCTCTAACTCAAAAAAAAGTGGGTGAAAATTCAGTTATGAAAAATTGGTAAATTCTCCTTTCAGTGAAACCGAGTTCGGGATATTTGCTAGGTATTTTCCACCTCTGATTTCCAAGAGGTCTCTTAAAATGAACCCTAGAGATTTTTTTTTTTAATTTTATGAAAAAAATTATGTTGAGATCATGGAAACATGGAGGGAATAGTAGAAGAGAAACTTTGGAGGTAAAAGATTATGGAAATTTTTTTCTAGAGTTCCAGGTAGATTTGGAGAAAAATGGGGGGAAGATGAAAAAATGGATAACTCTTGGTTTTTTATGCCTTTGGTGGGGGGAATATTTTCCCCCTTTTTCCCTGGAAAAGGAACACAAAACTTCACCCTATCTATATGAGAACAATTGGAAGACATGCATTTACGGAGGAGAGAGAGGGATGAGCTTAATTTTAGCACCCGGGAGCCAATTTCAGTCATGTGGGGAACCATGTGGGAGTAAAGTGTAGCGTGGTGAATTTTTTTTGTACCCCTTATCCCCTTAGAAAAGTGACAAAAGGGACACAAAATTCAGCCTAGCCTCATGGTGACAAGTGGTGGACATGCGGTGCACGAGGCGAGGGCTAGAAAACTACCAAAAGGTGTTTACGAAGGCTCCTCAAGGTCATGTGGTGGGTCTAGGAGATAAAATGGGGCAGAGGAAAAAAAAATTGTCCCCTTTTTCCCTTATAAAATGGACAAGAGTGAAAATTTTTTTACCTCAACCTCATGCTGACACATGGCACTGGAAAAATCTTCTAACTATGAGAGCGTCCTTAAGAGAGATCTTGAAAAAGAAGTTGTTAGAGCTCCCAGAGGTATTTTTAGGAACTTATTTATATGATTGTTACTAAACAAAATTAGAATAATGGGATAGGTCTTTTTGGGAACTTTTTTCCTTAGGGCCACAAGGTGTTCCTGCCAAAAATGGACTATGGAGAGAAGCACATTGGTCTTGTGAAAAATATGAAAATACCATTATTTAGGGGATTGAATTATATTTCAAATAGTATCTTGTTTTGCTTCTAAATAATTATAGAGATCATGGAATCACCTTACAAAACTCATGTGATTTTTGAACCGTGAGCTCCTTCACCTTTAAAAAATCACTTTTGCTGAAGTTGTTCCTAAATCTCTGAATCTTTCCTAAATCTTCCTAAATCACTTAAAATGTGATCTTAGCTCCTTGATACCACCTCCTGATGAATTTGGGCATTCAAACCTGCTCTGAAGGATGTGCACCTACCTCAGAAAGGCTAAAAATAGCCATTTCTAAGCCTCTGAAAGATTTGCCTTAAGAGACACTATCTTGGAATAATCTTACAAACTTGTTTCTATATTTCCAACACATAGGAAAGGTAATTACAACACATCAAAAGGATTGAGATAGACTGAAACAATGGGTGAAATGATCTAGAATATTTCTGGGAAGGTTTTCAATCAAAAATTTGACACTTTGGGGTCCGTTGTCATGCTTGAAATTATGAAATTTTCATGTTGCACATTTGCATGACAACAATATTATTTAAATATTCAAATGATATGACATTGAATTGAATGTTATGATTTTTATTTATACTTTCTAATGATCTCATCTCGGGTAAGCGAATGGAATTGGGGGCCAAAGGGGGTCTTAAGTGGACATTTTTTCTAAAATAAAAGAAACTTGAACTTGTATGAGTTATTTGAGGTAGTTACACTCAAAATTTGAATATGTTATATGAACATGAATTGTAGCATTTAGAGTCTAGTCTCTAAACTATGATTTAAAAAAAATGGTTAAGTGTAAGTGGGTTAAAGAGCTAAAATGTCAATAGGTGCTCTTGTTTTTGTAAAAAACATAGTAGATAGGCGATCATGCCCCACCTTTTTTAGCACTATTTAGTATTTTTGAAAACCCTTTGGTAGAAAGATAGGTAGGAGTATCTAGTTTGGGATGAATATTTATTTTTAATGATTTTCCAAGTACAAATATTTTAAAATTTGAAAAAGATCAAAAATTATAATTTGTTTTTTTGAATATGTATAGAATTAGTCCTAGTTTGGGATTGTATAATTTTTATTCAATTTGGAGAAGTGAAACAAAAGATACATGACAAAATATAGGTGTTTACAATCACTAAAAATAGAGGTATAAAAGACATAGTTTAAAATAAATATAAATGAAAATCTTACAATAGTAAAAAAAATAAAAAATATATATTTAGAAAGAGGATAGTTTTCTTTACGTTGTAGGCATATTTTTAAGAAAGATTGCAATCATTTTTTTAGGATTTATCATGGTGAAAGATGATTTTATGCATTTTCAGCCAAAAACACGTAGGTTGTTGTGTTGTAACAGGTGCAGGGCTTAGGTTCGAGAAACCAAAGCATTTCCAAGCCTAGTAGAGATTGGTTTGTGTGCATAATTCAAGGAACGTGTACAAATTCCTTATTGTATGGTGTAATATATGTGTGTGTGAGATTTCTATTTATAAATGTTTAAGTCACTCTGCCATTTGAGGGCTAGAGTAACGAAGAGTAGAGAGACGAGCTGAGTCAAGTCTACCATTTGAAGGGCTAGAGTGACAAAGAGTAGAGAGACGAGATGATTCGCATGGAACAAGTGAAAATTTTCAAGGGTCATGAAGAAACACCATTGTAATAGCTTTAGGATTTTTATTTTATTTTTGTAATAGTCCCAATAGTGGGAGTAGTATTTTTAGATGTCGTTAAGGATTTTTAAATTAATAAAAAACATGTACATGTGTTTTTATTTGTTATGTATTATAAGGCATTTCATGAGTCCATATATTTGAGAAGCTATTGTTATCTTTGAGAGTTGTGAGGTTTATAAAATCTAATTTTGACACATCTAACACTCCTACAAAATGTTAGTAAACAATAAAAAGGCCCCAAAACCTAAACAATGACTATATTATTTCCAAAAATAGACATTAATTGTAGAATTTAAACCCTAAAAGATTTAGGATGAATGCTGAAATCTAGAAAAATACCTATGTACTGACTAGATTAGATTATGAAAAACTATCTCCTAAAACATGACTCGTAGAGTTGTGAGATTAGTTCCATAAGGTGCATAGTGACCCTAATTTTTATATTTACTAAAACATTTATTTTTCGTAAATAGAAGGCTCTCTCTCTCTCTCTCTCTCTCTCTCTCACACACACACACACACACACACACACACACACACACACACACACACACATATATAATAAGTAATGTGTACACGCTTTAACACGTACGCGTTATAACACTTACACGTTATTTTTCATGCGCGTTATAGAACGTACATACTTTTGGTTCATCAATTATTGAACCTATAATTTTAAAGTGTGAATGTGCTTTTACAAACCATGTACATGTTTTTATTAAAATCACATTTTGGCCGCCTAACTACGTGCACTTAACCCTCATTTAGAAGATATCAAATGTGATAAGATGATCTATCATGTAATGTACACCAACTAGTGAGTGGAAAACTTTGTTATGCTTATTTCCTTCTATTGAATCATATCATTGGTTGCACATATGATTGAAATCATTCCCATGATTGCAATTATATTAGGTAATCATTATAGATTCTCTTGAGATAATAGAGTTGTTGGCATTTGATCCTTAATTGAAATACGAGATTCTATCTTTTAAACTTTCTTTTATTCTTCCTTTCTTTGTAGTGTTATATGCTTATCGTGTTTTGAAATTCATAATTTTTGACTAGGAGATAGAAGCTTCTCCAATTTTATATGTTTTGATACATATTTATTATATCTTTTAAGTTTGATCAAAGTCTCATTGAAAATTGAATGAAATAATATTTTTGGCTCTATTGACAAGTTTTTCCATTTTTTCTTTCCATGATTTTTAAATATGACATTAAATTACAATATAACACACATGAGAAAACAATGTACCCATTTCCTTGGGTTCAAAAAAATTTGGAGGTATGGTATATCCTAATGATCTCTCATGGGTAATTTCATGTTATAAACCACACTCATCATGCCTAACTCTCTTAGAAAGCACATTACATGCATGTGTTGTGTCTCATACTATTATTGATAGTAATCACTTTTCTAACTGCATCCTCTATGACATTTCGAATGATAATTGGTTCCTTTTCAAGTAATATTATGACACACACACACACACACACTTTAGAACGTTATGGGATATCTCAATCTTTTTAGGTTGTTAAGTATGTGAAGGTGGACTAGGAATCGAGGCTAACGATATGTCATTAGGTTTCTAAAATGCAAATAAAATAGTATCCATGATATCATAAAATATTTGTTGTAGTATGAAAAAATAGTATTGTTTATGCCCATTAATTTGATGTTGATTATAAAATTATCTTGCACCATTTCATATTGAATAATGTTTGAGGCGATGCTTAATAGAAGTCAATGTGATTAGCTTCTTGTCTAGCAACATTCACAAGAAGCATAGGATATCTATTTTTAAGCCTTATTATCTTTGTTGCTTTCTTGATAATATATGGGTTAGGAACTATAACAAGTGTGTCCCTAGTAAATAATCTATATATAGGTTTGGTATAAGAAAAATGATCACCATGTTGGCCCTTGAAATTGTTGATTCTTAGAAGGTCGTAGTATTATAAGAAAAAGTACATGTGAGTGTAATAGTTCACTCTCATAATAAATGATGTCAAAAAAAGTCTATAAAAATAATTATAGGCAAGATATAATAAATTGTGCTTTATTAAGGGTAAAATAATTTGAATTGAGATGTATTTGCTTTATCAAAGTTGTTAGGTTGATAGATTAAGTGATACTGATGTATTTGAACTATAAGATATATTCTTGTATCGGTTAGTCACGACATTGTTAAAGGACCCATATATGATATAATGTAATCTTATGGCCCTTATTAACATTGAAATTAGATAATAATATCTATACTAACCTTAAGAAAGAGTTTATATACTCACAAGGTAAGGTGTAGAACCAATCTAGAGTGTAGCCTTTTATGCTTCTATATAAAGTTTTGAGTAACAATTTGGTATTGTGTGCATGTTTTACAAAGGAAGATGTATAATATGATAGGTAAGTACAAAGACTTAAATCCATGAAATTGGAAAATTTTAGGCATTATTAATGCTTTTGGGTAAGGGTAACACAAAACTCTAAGCACAATAATTTTCCCTTCTACGACATAATGATCAACCTAGGCGTTAAATGCTATAAATTCTAAATATAAAGTATATAATCAATTTTGGAATGTGCCTTTCTGATGTGTGTGCTTAGGTACCATATGGTTAGAGGTAGTAGATTGGAAAATTTAATTCATAGGTCTCATTTCACCATCTATGTCAAACCAAATGCATGGAAGTTTCACTACTAGTAAGCACATGATTATCATTATCTTACTTAGAAATATTATCACATAACTAATTTAACCCTAAATTAAATAAGAATGGTCATTATTATCTTCTTATTTATCTTAGGATTAAGGGTTAGAAATAGGAGATATGTTCATATTTTTAATTATAAATCATTATACACATCATAATATATCAATATTAGCAATACATATAAGATAAGTCAATTAAAACATATACTAATTAGGATAAAGTTAAAGAAGAGAGATAAAATTAATGAATTAGGTGTTTAGAAGGCTGATATGACAATAATAGAAAGGTGAAAACGTTAGAAAAAAACTATGGAAGTTATTCACTCATATTTTTCGAGGTATAATCTAGTAGGTATGAAAATTTTGGATGCATGCAAAATTGTTTGGTGGTTCCATACTTGTTTGGTGCTTTCATATGTTGAGATATTGGCTTCTGTAAATTTCTGTGCCTATGAAATATGTGATGCCTGTTTAAAACAACCCCTTTGGAGACCTAAGAAACAACCTAGGATTAGCTAGAAAATTATGGGATAATTTTTTTGTTATAAGTGTCCACAACCAAGTTGTAAGACAAGAGTTGACCCTATTAGGTTCTGGAACAAATCTAAAATTTCAAGAAAAAACTTTACATCTACTAACAATTATCAAGGTTATATGGTTTAAGGTTTAGGGTTAGGGGTTTCGTTAGGTTCAGGGAGAAATTTATCCCCATACCCACTCTCTAATAGGCTTAGAGTTCCAAATTGATTTTTATCATAATTAATGCATCAAAAATTTCTCTAAATCATTCCCATTGGATAGGAAATTTTCTCACCTTTCCGGTGATATAAAGAAGTCCTCCTAACTCCTTGTAGAACTCTAGTTATGAGCAAGCGGACTTTAGGGGTCAAATTTTCCCCAAGGGGACACATGTCAAACAGGGTGAAAAGCAAAATTTGGGTTGGCGGCTCATGGGGAAGCATTTGGGATTTTTTTCTTGTGCGGAGAAATTTCCCAGTAGTTGCGCCGCGCCTCAAGTGGGTCTTCCAGGGACACATGGTGGCCTCGAGTTGTCACCGAGAAAGGAAGGGAGGAAGGGCGGGGCCGTGGGAGAAATTTTTCAAAAATTTCCAAAGGCAAAAATTCTAAAATAACAAAGGGTCCACCCCTCCGCTAGCACCCAATGCTGCCACATGGCAGCCTGTGATTGGCCACGGTGCAGGCGGAGTGAAATAAAATTTTTCCAAAATTTTCAAAAAGGCCAAAGGGCAAAAAGATGTCGCACCTCCGTCGTTGCCCCATGAGGACACATGGTAGCCTCTGATTGGCTACAGGCTAGCGGAGGAAAAAATGAAATTTTCCCAAGCCAAAATTTTTTAAAATTTTTGTTTCTAAGGGCAAATTGACGGAAAATTTTTTGGGTGCCCGGGCCGCTTAGGAAAAATTTTCTCAAATTTTCCCGCCAAGGCACAAAAACTTCAAAGTGCCATAACTTGAGCTAGAAAGCTTAGTTTTGGGCAAATGAGGACTTTTGGAAAGATCTCGATGCCCTCTTTACACAAGAATCATAAATTTTACTTTTTGATAAAGTTTAAAGGGTCAATTTTACAAAAATGATCTATAGGATTTTAATTAGCAAACTGGTAATTTCCAACTTCTAAATTTGATTAAATTGGATCTCCTCCTTCACTCAACATGTCAAACAGACATGGAGGATTTCTCTAGGAAGGATTTAGAATGTTTTAGGGAAGTAAATTTTTTTAAATTTTTTCAAGTTGCATTTTTCCAACCAATGACAGAAAAATGACTATTAGAGGGATTGGATTTGATTTTGCAATGGTTAAATTGTTTTCTTAAGTTTTCTTTGTCAATATGAGTTCCTTGCTATTATATAATTTTAAATTTTAAGGTTTTTGAGTTGATTAATGTGTTCGAGTCCAATCTATGCACAATTTGACTAAATTTGCCAGTTTAAAATTTGCAGCAGAGATTCATTTCAAGGAAACTCTCTATATATCCATTTTATCATTTAAGTGTGGTATATAGTTTCTAAACTAATCCAAGGCATTTAGTTGTTCCTAAACAAATCATTTCCAAGTTAAATTGTAAAATCTGATTTCCAATTTAATATATTTCAAAATAGACAATGCCATATAATTCTTACACATGTATTTCTTCTTTTTCCCAATTCCTAAACAGAGATTCCAATTACAATTTGATATTTCCAACTTCATCACAACAATGCAAAAGAGAGATGAACTTGCAATTCTTTATTGACTTCAAAAAGAGAAGCATCTTTACATTCTTTCATTCCTTGAATGCAATTAACGAATTCTATTTCTTTCCAATAACAATACATAATGTACATGTCTTTCACAATTCCAATATCTAACTTCATAATCAAATTACATACATCCTTCTTCACAAAATACATGTTACAATTTCATCCACAACAAGTGGGAAAGGATTACAAATAAGTATGTTTTCACAAGGGACTATCAAACTGCATTTTTCCTTTCCTCCAGGACAACAACATGCACATTTTCTCTTTCGCCAAGTTGATCACAACAAAAGAGGGGTAAAGTAAATTCTCTCCACCCAACCAAGACATCCCATGAAAGGATAAGCCTTCCTTCATCATTGGCCCCCGAGCCCCAACCAAAATACAATAGGAGGTGTAATTCAACCATGGAAACAACTGGCTTCCACAACACACAACATTATTTCAAACATGCACATTTCAATATAAAACATAGATTAATACAAAACAATAGTTTACAACTACAATTTAAAACATTCCAATCAAAACTCAGGCTTGATCATGCAAGCCAAAGGAGAAAGGTCTATGGGGGAAGCTACTTATGCCTCCCAATTAGAATTTGGGCATCCACCAATAACAAACTACCAAATTAATCCATCACACACAAATCCTTATGCCCCCACAAATCCCTCCTTATGCCCCCATAGATTTCCTTATGCCCCCACATGGATTCCCATAGCCTTCTCCCTACATCTTCCCTAAGGCAGTCTACCCAACTAGCCAACAAATAAAATAAAGCATGCACTATCCACACAACACAACAAGAAAATGACAGCATATTAAAAGAGAGTTAAATTCCTACCTCTCCATGTCTCCAAATGGAAAACTTCAAATACCAATACAGTTCAAATAGCAATTTCCCAAGCATGCAAATCTTTCTCCAAGCTTCCTCCAAAACAAGAGCTCTAACACAAGAAAATGCGCCCAAAGAAGAATGCAAAAAGATTCAACAACCAAAAACAAGGTAAGATTTTGAATTATATAGAAGAGGGAGAGAAGAGGATGATGTGGATCCATGTAGGATGCCACCTCACACATCCTCCAATTCAAACACAAAAGATAAAATTTCATTCTCCAGAGCTCAATAAAGAGGTGGGTGAAAAATGACAAGTTACTTGCACACTCCAAAAATCCCACACCTCAAGGGACAAAAAAATAAAATAAAATGTAAGAAAGTGCAATCCAAAACAAGCAACATGATGAATAAAATTCATTATAAAAGTTAAAAATCACATCTCCAACCATAAGTATGGTTGGTAAATTAAATTTAGAGGCATGGGACAAGTTTTACTTGTCCCACAAGCCTCCAAAACAGCCCCAAGGACAAATTCGAATTTCCATGGAGGTGGAGTATTTCTTACTCCAAAATCTGACTTACACAAGCTCTTACACAACTTACACATCCCTTACATAATTAAATACAAACAACCAACAACTCTTATGATTACTTTCCCATATCCCAATTTGATTTATTTAAATTTTAACCATATGTTTCCTCACATTAATCTATCACACTTTTAATTAAATAAAGAAAGGGACACATTACTAATAAAATACATACAACAATAATAAAAGAAACACATTAATAAAATACACAAACCCATGGTCACATGTAAAGATGATTCCCCCATGGGAATCTCTAACAAAACAACACACAACACAATAAAACAAGTTGCCATGGTGACCTTGTTGAATTCACCTAGAATTCCATTTTGGTTGGTCTCCGATCCCCCGATGTTTTGTTGTGATATTTTTAACCTGCAAAATACAAATACCTCCTTCAGCCTCGTGGCCATATCAGAACATCCAATATGATACAAATAAAATCAAAAATCAACTATACAATGAATCACAACAACATCAAAGTAACAACTACATCATTTGCATTTTTAATCAACAACTATATCATCATCATATAATATCCATTTTCTAGATCTACTCATAATATCTAAAATCACATGTCCGAACAACATCCATAAAACATCCATGTCAAATAGTGTATCATCATCCACATATAGGGTGTCTCTAATAATCATCATGCATCATAATCAAATCTAGATCAATAATAATCCATGATCAATTTTCTAACATCACACTAAGTCAAAACATAATAATGTCTATAATGTAATCACAGTATCAAAATAAGTATCCAAAAGGTGTCAAAGGGAAGTGGGCACTAATTTAACCCTAAATTAAATAAGGAGGGTCACTATTATCTTCTTATTTATATTAGGATTAAGGGTTAGAAATAGGATATATGTTCATATTTTTAATTATAAATCATTATACACATCATAATATATCAATATTAGCAATACATATAAGATAAATCAATTAAAACATATACTAATTAGGATAAAGTTAAAGAATAGAGACAAAATTAATGAATTAGGTGTTTAGAAAGCTGATATGACAATAATAGAAAGGTGAAAATGTTAGAAAAAAACTATGGAAGTTATTCACTCATATTTTTTAGAGGTATAATATGAGTAGGTATGAAAATGTTGGATGCATGCAAAAAATTTTGGTGGTTCCATACTTGTTTTGTGCTTTCATATGTTGAGATATTGGCTTCCTATAAATTTTGTGCCTATGAAATATACTTTGTTATGAAACTTTAGGTGTTGCACATGTGTAAAATCCTATGTATGTTGTGAAATGGTTTTAAAGGAGACCCTACAAAAGGTTAGTAGTTTGGGTTTAATCACAATCCATACACTAGCTATGTTGGTAATAATCTAAAAGACCTCAAACCAAACATAGTGTTCAAACCACCCTTATACTCAAACTTTCTAAAAGGAGAGAACTCAAAAATGTAAAGAGTTAAATAATTTATGTGAATCAAATTCCAACTTAGCCTTGAATGTAATGAGCACAACCCTACACATCTTGCTAAGGTATGGACTTACATGAGTATAGGCTCAAAAACAAATAAAATTTATTTTGGTTATTTGATTAATAAAGAGAGTTGTGGGAGACCTTTTTTAACAACATATATTTTCCAAATCTCATGACAATGACACCTTATTCTAGTGCCATCAAAAATTCAATGGCCCATGGTTGATCGACCACTCAAAAAGGAAAAAATTTTAAACATGTTGATCAACACATAGGAGAAGTAGCCAAAAAAAAAAGTGTAAAGGGATATTTGAATTATTCTAATGGCCATGCGAACCATGGAACTAGCACTCTAGCGAGAGGTCAGGAAATCTCTCTTGACAAAAATATTGCTAATGTAAATAAGTAAATAATTGTTGTAGCGATATCTCGGGAGCTGAAAATTGCAACATTTTATTAATATTTTTCTCAAAGTAGTTACTGAAGTGACAATTTAAAGGAAAAAAATGAAAATTATTCATGGCTAAATTTGGAAAAAAATTGGAGGAAAAATGCCAATAATCATTGAAGTGATACTTTAAAATGCTTTCAAGATCTCTTTTAAGGACCAATTTGGGCTCTGGCACTTGAGATTCATCCATTTGAATTTTGGAGGCCTGAATTTACTATAAAACAAGAAAGGTGGACAACTTACCACCAATTAACCTTATGAGAGCTATATTTTGATATAACAACACATGGAGTCTTTTATAGTCTGTAAGTCTTATAGAGCCGGATATCCTCTTGAGCTAATCCACTCAGTTTTTTGTGGAGCCATGAAAATCCCCTTAATAGTTAGACACCTATGTTTTTACTTTTATTGATGATTATGGTTGGAAAACTTGGGTTTATTTTTTGAAGCATAAATTAAAAGTTTTTGGAATTTTGAAAGATTTCAAAAATATGGTAAAAATAGAGTGGTCATTATATTAAAGTGCTCGGATATGAATCGAGGAGTACATATGAAATGATTTTTTTTAATTTTTTATAAATATAATGGTATTAATAAGTAGTTTACCACCATGCACACACCACAACATAATGGTGTAAGAGAGGAAAACTTAGAAGATTATGCGGATGTATAGAAGTATGTTGAAGGAAAAACATGTGTGAAATGATTATTGGGCTGAAGCAATATATTATATAGTTTATTTATTGAACGGATGCCCAATGAAAAGTCTTAAGGATAGAATCCCTCAAGAATCTGAGGAATTAAAAATACAATGTCTCATTTTAGAGTATTTGGTTGTGTGGTATATAGTTGTGCTATAAGAAGAGAGAAAAATATCAAAGAAAAGGGCAAAAATGCATATTTGTGGGCCATAGTGATTAATGAAAGACCTCTGAGTTATACAATCCCATTACCAAATAGGTGATTATAAGTGATAATGAAGAATTTGTTGAAGAAGAAGCTTGGAATGGAAACATTGAAACTTCAGAAAAAATTGCCAAAGTGATAACTCAAGGTGAAGATGAGACATATGTAAATAGGTGAAAGGTGGTCAAGTGGTTCCACACCTTCCACCATACCCTCAAATCACACTCCTTCAAGGTCTCTCCTAGAGAGAATTCAAGTGGTTTTTAATCCACTACAAAATTTCAACAAAGAGAAACATTATGCCATGTTAGCCATTCACACGTCATTGATGATTCAAATCCCAAATTATCCTCATGAAAAACAAGAAGCATTAAGGAGATTTTTATCATACTCAAGGTGAAGAAAATATAGATTTATATTCTAATTTTACCTTATTTTTGATGATTCTAAATATTTTCAAGAAGCAATAAAATATGATGATTGGATAAAGGCTATGGATGAATAAATTGATTCCATTAAAAGGAATGATACAAAGAATTAGTGAATCTTCCTTAATGAAAATTTTAAAAAAAAATCTCAAAATTCGTTAAACATGGTTTTGAAAGACAAAATGGGTCATCTTTTAAAATTTCATTTTGGGACTTAACCATCTTGAGTTTTCTTTTCTCTTTATTGGTTTAATTGGCCTTTGATGGAACAAGTAGAGATTTTCTTCTTGTTCGATTGTTCTCTATCGGCGCCCGATTAGTCGATCGGGTTTTGAGTTGGGTGTTGATTCGATTAAGTTGGCATTTAGCAAAACCATTGGATTTGTTCCCACATTCCATATTTTTCCTGATTGGGAAACTTAGCTGATATCTAAAAATAATTTGGGCATTGTTTAATCAAAAATTTGGATGAAAGTGGAACCCACGACACTATTCTAACATTTTGTCCCTACGTGACAACATAACCAAGAAAGGCTTAACAAATCAACATCATTCTTATTGCCCCTTTGAGAAAAACAAATGTAACAATTCCATAGTTTTGTCTCGAGTGCCTATAATCCTAATAATGTAATAAAAATATTTTTAATAAGAAATTTCCATGGTGTTAGAGTTTTCTAAGTGACTCACTTGCATTATAAAAATGCCAAGTCTTTTTTAAAATCATTTACATGTAATGCCCAAAATAAATTTTGAACAACGCCCGATTGTATGTCACTTGCTCTAGCCATTGTTTTGCACCTAGAACAATTTTCCTATGCAAAAATTCAAATTTATTGACACCTATAAAGACTCCTCATTAAGATATTCATTTACATTACTTCATAAGTAATTCCATCTTTGTTCGTGTCATTTTGATTTATTTTTCTTTTCTATGCCTTCATATACACATGTGTTTGCAAAATATCTTCCACCCTACCCATTTCTCCTCTCAATAACTTGAATGAGATTTGAAATCATCAAAATGAAGTTCTAATACACTGGTATGAGCCAATTTCATCTATGGAAACCATTGTCCTTAAAATTGGGAATAGTGATGTCAAGCATATGGACATACTTAAGTTTTGGACCGAGAATGAAGGATGATAAGAGAAGCTGTATTGGTAGAAAGGATTTTCAATAATAGTATAACACATGTAGGTGGTTTTCCTCCTTCAGATTCAATGGATGGAAACCACTTGGATTGTGCTTCATGTTTTGATGCTCAAACTAAAGAATTGAAGGATCGAAAAGGACAAGTTATCGATCAATTGGATACTCAACACATCAATTTTGCTCTTGGGATTATTCATATTGTAGATGCCAAGGTATTGAATCTTGAGATGGCATAAAAACAATTTGAATTGACCCTAAACAAGTATCAATCCATGATTTCTAAGTCTTGTCTAAATAATAAGAAGAAAGGACCTTAAAAACGTATTATAAATCTTTACGGGAATGATTTCATTGTAGAGTTTTTAGAAATAATCACATTTCTAAGTAAGATGATGAGAATTCCTTCGAGTAGAGAATTTCACAATTGGATGAGCATCTTCATCAATATTATTTGTGAAGGAAAAAAATCCTTAAGCTAGGGAGAGATCACCTATGAGAGATTGATGAATCAAATCACCTAGTTGAATAACACTAATTCATTCCATATGACTTAATATCTGATGTATACCATTGCGGGATATAGGATATGGATCAAATTTTAGGATAAGGAGGTAAAATATATCTAGAACCATATATGACTACTATATGTAATTAACCTATGAAAATAAAATGAGTGATTTCAAAAGAGTGAATGATATGCATTCACCATTTTTATAGTAATATTAATGGAGGGATACACTACTAAAAAAAATTCTTAGGAATCCAAGTAGTTGGTGACCAAATATGATGTTTCTTCATCCAACTTCAAAGATTTTCCTATATTAGGATTGTAGGGTTGAAGGCATTCCATAAAAACTTTCTATATATTGTAGTGATAAACTCATCCTCATTGAGTTGTGTAAGAAAATTAGATATTCTCCAAAAAAATTACAGGGATAAGAAAGTAAAAGTAATTTAATTTCCCATCACCCTTGGCAACTATATTTGTAGGTTAAGCATTGATGTACAAAATGTTGAAAGAAAAATTCTCCTTTCAATATGCATCATTTTCCAAGATACCTTGTTTTGACATAAGACCTTCATCAACAACAATCTTTGGATGCCAACAACATACTCTCATGTACCTACATTGAAGATTATTGGTAAGATTGTGATGATGAATTGGAGGTAATGAGAAGATCATTTGTAAGGATGGATTTTCAATAGATTCAAAGCCTCGAGTTGTACCAAGTTCCGGAAGGTATGGTTGATGATGGTTCTAATATATATGAACCTAATTTTGAAAAATATATTCAACATACCCCTTTTCCTATTATAGACCAGTCTCAAAAGGAAAATATAACCTTGATGATCTCACAACACTAGTGATTATCAGAAAATATAAATGGTATCAAAATAAGTTGAAAAAAAAATTCTTCTCAAATCCATTGAGACATGCCTTCTTTCTCATCTCAAAACCTCATAACACAATAGTTTATATTCATACTCCTAGAAATAATCCTATGTTAGAAGAGGAAGACAATCCTATTGAAATCCCTTTAGATAATATGGATGGAGGAAGTGGCTCAAGGAAGAAGTTAGATATAAATATATCTTCCATCTCTCCTCATGTATCGAAATGAAAAATATCCTTCTATTGATATCATACCATTGGATATTGTTGGAGCATGACTAGATTCGAATGCGCATCTTGAAGCTCAAATTTCCCCCTTCTTTTAACTCCTAATATTAGATAAAAGGAAAAATTTGTTTTATTTTTTCATTTTAATTTTCCTAGTATTATAAAATGTAAAATTATCTTAAGTAACTTACATAGGGAAAATTAAAATGTAAAAGTAAAAAAAAGGTTACTTAGGAGGTAATTATAACCATCTCATATAAAAGGGGGATCTCTCTATTGTAGTGGGTTGGATAATTTTATGAATAAATATTATATAATATAAATCCCACCTATTTCATTTCTATACATTTCGATTACTCGAATATGAAACTTTGTGTTCATTTTTTCCCTTTATAAATTGTTGAACTTTGTATACGCATTACTTTGCATTAGGTATGCTCATCTATGAAAGCATTTAATATGTGGGTAATTATTTTTACTATTAAATATTGTAGTCTTCCCTTATTACTGTCATGCATGATTAGTTAAAGATCTGGGTTTTCTTTTTGAAAAGTGTTGTCACCTTCCATCTCTAAATTTTGTTCTCTTCCTTCTTTCTTTCTTATGAAAATATCAATGTATGTGATTAAAATCCCATACTAGATTATTTTAGTGTAAGTTCTATAAATATATTGTGTTTCAAATTTGGGTTTTAATAAGGAACTACCCCATAATAGAGGAAGGAATTTCAGTCTCCTAAAATGTTTGTATTTCCCATATTTTTGCACTACAAAACATTTCGCAAACATTCCTAAATGAAAAGATGTATATGGTGTGAAAGAGGTATATACGACCAAGTTTAATGTAGAAGGAAATGTTGAGAGATATATGGCAATTTTAATTACCAAGGGCTTTACACAACAACCTATAATAGATTATAATCAAACTTTTGAACCATTGGCTAGACTTAACATTGTAAGGAATATCTTAGCCATATAAGCCCAAAATATTTGGGAAGTTTATCAAATGTATGTAAAATTAGCATTCTTAAATGAATTTATCAAAGAAGAGGTATATTTACAACATCCACTAGGATACGAAGTTGAAGGAAAAGAGCACATGATGTGCAAGTTGAAGAAATATCTTTATGTGCTTAAAAAAACACCAATAGAATCATACATGATAAGAAATGGGTTAAGAAGAATTATTAGCGAGCCCAAATTATACATCAATATTAATTATCAAGTTTGATTTTTGATGAATTAATTTTCACATGCAATCTGCTAATTGACTTATTCAAGTCTAAAATGAAAATAGAATTTGAAATGACAAATTTGGGATTAATGAAATATTTCCTTCGCATCAAATTCAATCAATTAGAGGATGACATATTCATGTGTTAGAAAAAATATACAAATGATTTCTTGAATATGTTCAAAATATTGAATTTCAATCCAACACCAAAACCAATTTCCACAAGAATAAAATTGAGAAAGGATGATAAAGGTTCAAAATTCAATCAAATTTTATACAAAAGATTTGTTAGAATTCTGATGTATTTGACATCCATAAGGCTAGATATAATGTACATATTTATCTTTATTTGAAGGTAAATATGAATTCACCTAAGGACTCACATTGGAAAGCTAGAAATGAATCCTTAGATATATAGCTAGAACAACCGGATATGAGATTTTTATGAACGAGGGATGACTTTAAGTTAATTGATTACATTGAAAATGATTTTCTAGGTAACAATCTCAATTGTAAGATAATTTGCAAATACATATATCATTTTTGATAAGGCACAATGTCATAGTCATCCAATAAGTAGCCCATCATCACCATTTCATCAACTGAAGTAGAATATGTGGGAGTCACATATGTATCATGTGAGGCTACATAGATGGGCAATGTGTTGTTAGAATTGTTGAATGTGAAAATAAATCCAAATCAATCGACACACTTCAACCATTACACTTTTAAATAATCATGTCTTCCACAAGAGAAGAATACTCATTGATACTAGGTATCATTTCATTAGGGATCTGTGAGTAATTTTGAAATTTATTTGTGTAGACACTAAATCACACACTTTGGGTAATATTTAATCGTAGTCTCATACTACTATTTATATGGTTTTTGAGTGAAGAAAGTACTAATTAATACCCATCTCGTAACCATTTTTATTTTCTTTCATTGTCATTCCCAAACTTCACCACATGCATTCCCAGTCTATTTTTGTCATTTTCTATCATTTTAGCCTTGACTAGGGTGCCCATGGGTGCCTTGGTCACATTCGAAGCGCACTGATACTTTTAAATTTTCCCGCCACTTTTTGGGCACTCTCTAGCCATTTGAGCATTCTATATTTTTGGTGGTCATACTTTTCGGGGTTAATTACGAAATTAGAATAAGAGAACAATATAAATATAAAGTTATGAGACCATAATGAGGGACCAAGCACTAGTCACTACTATCATCCACCTAGAGTTGCATCCATCAAATACATCTATAGCTTATCTACATCCATCTAGCTCCATCACAGAGGGACAAGGCTAGTTCATCTGCATCACACATCATAGGAGGGAAGTTAATTCTATTCCATCCACCATTTATTAAATTTTATACACATAGTTATAACTTGATACTTCAAAAAGTGTGATTGGCATAAGAGTACCTAGGGCATTATTCATACACACACACACACACACACACACACACACTCAAAACTACATTTGGGTTTGCAATGTAGTGCAATGCTTAGTTAGTAAGTCTACCATTGTGGCCATTGAGGACAGTCTGACCCCATCATATGAATTTTTATTTTTAGGGTTTGATGCTTGTTTAGGGTTTTGCAAGTCTTTTCTTCATAAATCGATTATTAGCGACATTTGGTACAGCAGCACGTTACATGTGACAACAAAGAAGGATTCATATCATCATTTGACCTGTAAATCTGGTCTCTTAACCTCTTTCCTAGACAGGGCACCTAAAACTCAAACTAGGGTACCCCTGATCCTCACCCAGGCACCCTAGTCTAGCCAAACAACTTAGATATGTCCTTTTCAAGACTTTTTCATGTTCATTCATGCTTCCATATTATTTAGTTTATTTTACGACATAGTCCGAGATCAACTTTGTGAATAAGCTAATTCACCTCCTTACTCTTACATATTAGGGTTTCATATTTCATCTATTTAGTTGCTTGGGTCACTTTGTATATTTATTTACTACGTTTATTAATTGTTATTTATTGTTGTTCCTACTTTAGATTAACTACTATAAATCCACATTTTAGGTAATCATTTTGGTGAACCCAACCGCATTCATGCTTAGGATTCTCATTTTCCCTCTATCATGGCTCCCAAGGTTGCTCAAGTTTCTTTATCTAATTTACTTAAGAGATATCCCAATTGCAAGGTTGTTTTACAAAATCCCTAGACACCAAGTATTTTGATGACAATACACCGCCACATGAACTAATTCTTATGCTCGCTTGTCTATTTAATGACCCTAGTGATCCTCCATCTAATCAACCCCTATTGGAATCAATTCACTCTTTACATTATTGTTTCAAGACAATTTTATGGCTATGGAATCCATGATCACATCCCTAAAAATTGAAATTCAACATCGTAAGGACACTTCTCGGGCTCATGTTTGTTCTCCATCTCTATCTTGTTCTATGACTACTACATGTGCTCATATTAGTGAGCCTTGAGTCCTACCATTACCAGAGCCTCTTATCTTTGATCGCAATACTAAAAACATGACCTTCTTACGAAATTCCTTAGTTGTAAATTGATCACTTTGTTGCCTACTCATTGTTATCCTCCTTATCAGCTAGTAAATATCAAGGTCATCCATATTGCAATTATCATCGAATCAATGGACATAATGACAATGATTTCCACACTTTACAATGAAGAATCAAACATATTGAGTGTCAAGGATTTATCTCATTCACTACATAACATTCTATTACATGTCCATTTATGAATGCTACACCCACATGGGATCCTAAATTTGTTCCCTTTGTACCTACTTTGGTTAATCAAGATCCACCTAAGTAACCACTTACGACCTCACCAATTCAACATACGCGGCACCTCTCAAAATTAGTCCAACACTTCCTCCTACTAAAACATCTACAACATTACCAAGCTAAACTAATAAACCCCCTCTAAAGATCAATGCAACTCAGCCACCTCTCAATTCATCTGCGGTAAACATCATTCTTGACCACCGGTTCCACACACACAAGCACACTCTAGCTAGCATCTTTCAAATCTCATAATTTAAGAGCATTATTCAATCCTCACTTGACGTCCACGATGATGTTTATCAAAGAAACTACTCGTTACATTGATCCTTAGCATCTTTTGACTAAATCTCCATCACTTACAAACCTAGGGGGCATAACATTCACACATCCCCCCCTCATATTAGTATAAACACATCTCACATACTTTCATAATCATATAATCTCTTAGCATATTCATATTCATCTACACTATAGCATCATCATTACCCGATGACACACTCTTTTGCTTTGGTTCACACTTGACTGTTGAGGGATTACTACACATAAACCCCACACATTGCACTATATGGGAATGATAGTTTCGAGAAACATGACGGAATTACATTGCATTTCACCACATGTATCGTGTTATACATCCTAAATCATATATTTATTATACAACATTTTGACACTTGTGCACTTCTACATCATACACAATATTAGTTTTCATCATACATATGTCACCATTCTATTGTCTACAAGTCTAGTAGTACATCTTACTCATCTTACATACTACATCACACACATCTTACACTACATTCACTTCTTACATTACATCTTCTACATCACACATTCCACTCCTCACATGGTCATCATTATATCATCTTATATGCATTGTGCTCACTACCATATGATGCACTTTAGTTCATTGGTCCATACTCGACTGCGAGGGTTTACAAATAGAATTGACCTTATCACACTCACACATTCATCCTTTGACCTCCCATCATGCAACATTTCTAGGTTAGTGACATATGTTATAGGCTAAATTGTCACCTACTCTATCATTTAGTAGTGGTATATGCTTTAGCCTACATCACCACTCCCTATTATTCATCTTGTAGTGATATACGCTTAGGCTAAAGCATCACTCTTTCATTCACCTTGTCGTGATATACACTTCGTCTATAAGGGTTGTGTACACATCATCTCTAGGTCACATATCATCACCACAACATATATACACACTCATCACAACGTGTTAGACACAACACACACTTTGACCATTTCTTGATGACACACTCTTGTTTACGGTTCATTCTTGGTTAATGAGGGGGAAAACCAAATGAACCTTATTACATAAATTTCCATTCACTTGAAATGGCAATCGGTTCCTACCATCCATCTTGCATTCCAATCCATCCATCCACAACATATTTCATATCTTGGTTGCTTACTTTTTTTGTATGCTTGCTTATTACACATGCTAGTTAGATCTCTTGTATGTCATTTATCTATACCATACACACATGCACATTCATTCCTTTTTCTTAGTTGTGATTGCGAAACATGTATTTTGCACACAATGATGCTCGCTTCTACCCCTTCTACATTGGTCGTTGGGAAATCCCATCCACATTCATCTCTCATAGGTGTTATTGTTTCATTTTTTACTTAGCACTTTACATTACTTGGTTATACACACTTTTGACATACTTTCTATCTTTCTAACATGCTAACTTGGGATTGCTTCATGTACATCATTTGTTTTGAAAGATTATTTACTTCCGGTGTTATCTATTTGTTTATTTACTATTATTTGTCATTGTTTGCTCTTGTATGTGGGCCTTGTCCTAAGTTTGTTGTATGTGGCCATGATGACCTCGAGTGTCTTGCACATTGTGAGTGATGTCCCATGTTTAGGAGATGACCCATTTTGTGTGACTTACTTTGTCTTCTTGCATGTTTACATTACTATATTTCTTGGTAGCTTATACAATATTTACGTACCTAACACATTGTTGTCTACATGCATTCTCATTCATACTAACAATTTTTTGGATAGCCTTCTTCTTTTTGCACGTGGTGTAGGGGTCTAGATTGTAATTAATTATAACTATATTGATTGAAGGCTTACCATTCTTTATGGTTGTTTTCAACTTCTCAAGATCTCAAACCTGTTATAAATGCTGACTTATACCACCCCTTCTGAGGATCTCCATGCACATACTCCACTCCACAAGTCTTCATGTAACACTAGTTCACTATATCACTCTTAGATCACTTGCACAATCTTTGCATATATACAAATTCTATAGGTATGGGAACATGAAATGGTTACCTTGACATGCTTTGTAGCTCCAACGTTCTAGAACATACCTCCTCATCCCTAAAATTTCTTAAGGCTACTTCATACTTTGATTCCTTTGAATATACAAAACATGCATTGTTCTTGGCATCTAAGTCTAGGCCGAATAGGTCTCTTCTTGCCATGCTTAAAATAACTAGATGGATGAGTCACTCCATATACTTTTAAAGTACTTCATATAGACTGAGACAAGATGATTTGAGACCATTCATACCTTGTCAAACATTTTAATTGCATCATATTAAAGGTTTGGACTCCTTACCATTCTTTATAATGACCTCAATCCATCACCGTAATACTCTGTCAAGTTCCCTATTGTCCTTGTTGCTCATCTCAAGTCTTGGAATGCAAGTAGTAGGATTTCATGCCCTAAATACATGTTTCGTAAACTAATTTCACCACAATTGAAGTGCTCCCAACATTTCATGCACTAGAAATTTTCTCACTCTTTGCATTTCAGCCTTCTTTATTAACCTTTTAAGTGATCTAACACAGTCTTGTATCTGAATAGTCAATCTTGTATTAGATGATGGCATTTTCTTCATGCATTTACCTCTAAGGTCACTTCAAGTGATCGTTTAGAGATTACTCCTTCTCCATGCCCAATCCAGAGGGTCATGATCATATTTCTTTGATGAAAACTTAGTCCTCTACCTCACTTTCCTATATAATGTAATTTCTCCATTAAAGCTCGAAATTCATGTCATATATATCTCTAGGTGTGATTGTCCAATCACCACTAAAAAAATTTTAACACAATGCTCATTATGAGAATAGGGATATCTAATTTAGGTCAAGACATATATATCTTGTTAATTTTAGCTCATTCTATCTGTATAGTAAAAATATTTGTGAAGCCCTAGTTTGAACTCCTAAAACTAACAAATTACAATAAAATTCTTCTCAAGCATTGTCAAATATTATAAAAATCATGAATACGGTCCTTGTCTCATGTAGAATATTTCTACATTAATAGTAAGAATATTTGCATCATCTAAATGGCATTAAGGGTTTATTACCCATTGTCTTGTCCTCTTTCTCAATACAATCCATTAAAACATGCAAAATTCATTCAAACAGAGGTATCTTTATATTATTGAAACTTCATACCTCCTTCATTACATTGAATTTACACACACTTCTTCTTCTTGAGCTCGAACATCCATATTAAGACTGAATTTGTCTATTTTGGAACACTCCTACTCCTAGTCTTGTTCCTACAAACCCTCAACTACTCCTACATGGACTCAACAAGAGTCTTTACTTAGAAACTAACCAAAACCACTCTTAATCAGCTCATGAACACGTTTACAACAACCATTATCCTCCTACATAGACTATATGGCTTTATTTAGTTTATCCTTACTCATACTAAGTCAAATTCACCTTCATACCTTATTTACAAGCTTATTTACACTTTTCATGACACTTACTTAAATTTGAATTAAAACAACCTCATAATGGAGGGAATAATCTTGAAACCTACTCGGACCTTATAACAACCTAGTTACTTATCTCCTAATTAATAATGATGAGTGCGCATCATACTTCCCTTTAGAGAAGAATTGAGCTTCTAATTGAATGGGTATATGTACTGTTTCTCCAATTTTTATTTTTATTTTTTCCATCACTATTTATGTTTCTCAAATTTGCATATAATGCTTAGATGGAAGAGATTTGAACCTTATTCAAATAACACTCTTCTTCCTCTTTTCCAATCTTGCGGTAATTAAGAGATAGGATCCTTCTTTGCTCCTAAATATTGGTATTCCTTATTTTTTCTTGTCTCGTAATCACCCTATCTCCTCCATTTTACTCTTTCATCTTCTTCTTCCTTATCTCCTTGATGTATCTTCCTCTTCCCGATGTCTTCTAACATCCTTCATATATGTAATCAAGTTCCTTTTTCTTGGAATGTTGTCCATCTTCTTTTAAACCACGAAATTGATATTTTCTTTGTTGGTCCTTTCTTTGTCTTTGTGTGAAGTATACTTGAACACTCTAGTTTCTTTATATCCTAGTTCTACATAAGCCACTTGTGGTTTTAGATAATTTAATACTTCTTGTATACACTCCACATTTGTATTCTTTTTACTCTTCTTCATGCTTTCTTGGAATTGATAACTTCCCCTTTTTTCCATCATATTTGGTTTTGACTTCTCCTCAGTCTAAATTTCTTGTTTCTTGACTGTTATCCTCTTTTGGGAAGATTCCATTAGCTCATTTATTCTTCTAATATCTTCCTAAAAGGAAACTGGCTCAATTTTTTCATCATATTCATCATATGTTGGACTGGTTTGATCTTCCTTCTTAAAATTTTTATTTCTACTGTTGTAGTCACTTAAGGTTTCATGGTTTCCTATGAAATATTCTCTTTTTATCACTTTATAACCCCTAATAATAATCTCTAAACTCCTACCATCACTCAACCCCAAGAATATTTCTAAGAATTCAACTATGTCATCATCTATATCATGCAAAGTTTCATATTTTTATTGATTTTCACTTGTCTTCTCCTCTTACAAATCTAAGTTTGGTCTTACCTTGACCTTGGTAGTCTTTTTTTGCCATTTGTATCATGTTCTTCCATCACTTTCTGATTATCTTGATCCTTGGTAGGTGTAAAGGATTGAGTTTTTGAGATTTGCTTGTTATCACCACAATGATGATTATGTACCTTCTTGAAATGCATGATTTGTCCTTGTTGCTCTGTCCCTTCAAAATCTAAAACCTCGTTTTCTCTTGGATTTATTATGGGTAGTATACTCCTTCTACTTGGAATCTTCTTGGAATCTTCTTCTCACCATCTTATAGACTAATTTTGGTTGAAGTTGATACAAAATTGACTTCTCCATTTGACACTTCTCCATCTTGAAGAATATTGAAATGCTTCTCATGTTTGTCTTCTAGCTCTTCTACTTGAGGTCTATTTGCTTTTCCTTCTTCTTCAAGGGATGGTTCTATCTCTTTTTATTAACCAAACAGTGGTCTTTCCTTTTGTTCACCAATTAAATTGCTTGCTCTTCTGTCTCTAAGGACTAGTTCTCATGCCTTTTCTTGTCTTCCATTCTTTCTTTCTTCATGTCTCCTAACTTCTCATCATCAATTTGCTTTGTTTTTACCTTGATGTCAGAAATTTATTCCTATATGATTGATTATAATCATATCCAATCTTGATAATTACTTGTTCAATGTGGTCAAGATGGTTCATGTAATCTCTCATGATAATATCTTGAACTCTGACTTGTTCCTTTCTTTCTTATTTACTCCCTTGGTGTTGTTCAATGGTCTTCTTTGGCCTCATATCAGCGAAACTTTCATATTCACTCTTTTTTATCTGCTTGACCCCCTGTGGAGGTATCTTCACACTTGTATATGTTCTCAAAGGCATGGTCTTGCCATTCTCTTAAATTTTTCTATTTTGTTTCTTTTATTTTTTAAAGACATGTGACTATACCTCAATAATGACATGTAAACATAGAGTTAGTTAGAAAACTAGATGGGTTCTTGAGCCCAACACCTACTATGCTCATAGTTTATTTCTCCTCTTTACAACACTTCTTGTTATTTGAATTTGCGTGCATGCTTCCAACATATATTCCTTCATCTTCCTTTTTTTTCATGACTTCATTCAAGCACCTTAATGATTTTCACCTTAATGCTTTTCCAAGGTGGTAATTTTATCCACCATCTTGTTCTCATTCTCATCACTTCTCTATGTTGTCCTCCTCATCATGTGACCAACTCCTTGGTCACTAGAACACCTTCCTTAGTGTTTTTACTTTCACTTTGTTGCTTTTCCCTTGTGCATTATAACAAATATTTATCTCTGCCTTCACTCTTCTTGAAGGTATTCTACCTGTCACCCACAAATCCTCATATGCATTCACCAAGTCTTCACAAGAAGACAACTCTCCCATTATTTTTTCCTCCTTAACCTACTCTATTGCCTCATGCAGGTATTTCTTCATAGTCATTAGCATCACACTCCCATCTTTCTCATCTCTTTCACCCTTCAAGGGTATGAGGATATGCTCAACTATATCCTTGTAAAAATTATAGACATTAGTCTTTCCATCATGTTTGGCTTGCCTATCAAATTGCCAAGGTCTACCTAAGAGCAAATGGAAAACATCTATAGGTAGAACATCACATAACATTGTATCCTTATATGACCCAATTTGAAAATCAACTATACTTTGCTCACTTATCTAGACGATATGACTCTCTTTGCACCCATGAGATGTAATAAGGCTTTGGATGTGGGAGTCTTATATATCCCAACTTCTTCACCATGTATTCGACACCACATTTTCAGTGCTTACTCCATCAATAATGACATCAAAAATCTTCCCTCCATACTTGCATCTAGTTCTGAACAAGTTCCTCCTTTGACTCATATCTATGTTTTGACCTCTTAGGCTTGTCACTTTACCTCTTGGCTGCTCCAAGACTCTCTTCATCAAAAGAGATTCACTCTTCACTCTTTCATTCCTCTTACATGTTTGATCTGGTTTAGTTGCTGCCTTTTCTCAAATTTCTTAAAACAATCCATATTTCTAGTATTCACACATTTATTACAACTTGTACAATCATTGCAATTATCATTCAAATCATCAACCTTGGACATACCTTCTATGTTGGTGATCTCTGGACTTGGAATTCTTTCCTTCACAAGATGCTCATGTGCATCCATCCTTGACTTCATCTGTGTCTTCATCTGTTGAAGGTGCTTCATCATTTCCCTAAGAAAACTTTTTTGGTTTCCCATTCTTATATACAATTATACCATTATCATATTACTATTATTTATAGCCTTTAAATCAAGCTCGATACCACAATGGTGTAGGGGTATAGCTTGAAATTAACTATAACTATCTTGATTAAGGGCTTTCCATTATTTATGGTTTTATTCAACTTCTCAATAGCTCAAATCTGCTAGAACTGACTTATACCACCCCCTCTAGAGTATATCCATGCACATACTTGACTCCACAATTCTTCATGTCACACTAGTTCACTATATCACTCTTAGGTCACCTACACAAACTTTGCATCTCTCTACAAATTCTATAGGTATGAGGACATGAAATGGTTACCTTGACATGCTTTGTAGCTCCAAGGTTCTAGAACATACCTCCTCATCCCTAAATTTCTTAAGGCTACTTCATACTTTGATTCCTTTGAATATACAAAACATGCATTGTTCTTGGCATCCAAGTCTAGGCCAGAATAGGTCTCTTCTTGCCAATGCTTAAAATAACTAAATGTATGAGTCACTCCATATACTTTTAAAGTACTTCATATAGACTCGAGACAAGATGATTTGAGACCATTCATACCTGGTCAAACATGTTAATTACATCATATTAAAG
Source organism: Taxus wallichiana var. yunnanensis (assembly GCA_018340775.1). Taxonomy (NCBI): domain Eukaryota; kingdom Viridiplantae; phylum Streptophyta; class Pinopsida; order Cupressales; family Taxaceae; genus Taxus; species Taxus wallichiana. Next base: position 347,271,755 of record CM031234.1, on the reverse strand, counting down.
GTTTGGACTCCTTACCATTCTTTATAATGACCTCCAATCCATACCGTAATACTCATGTCAAGTTCCCTATTGTCCTTGTTGCTCATCTCAAGTCTTGGAATGCAAGCAGTAGGCTTTCATGCCCTAAATCCATGTTTCATAAACTAATTTCACCACAATTTAAGTGCTCCCAACCTTTCATGCACTAGAAATTTTCTCACTCTTTCCATTTCAGACTTCTTTACTTAACCTTTTAAGTGATATAACACTGTTTTGTATCCCGAATAGTTAATCTTGTATTAGATGATGGCATTTTCTTCATGCATTTACCTCGAGGTCACTTCAAATGATCATTTAGAGATTATTCCTTCTCCATGCCCAATCCAGGGTCATGATCATCTTGCTTTGATGAAAACTTAGTCCTCTACCTCACTTTCATATACACTGTAATTTCTCCATTAAAGCTCGAAATTACTTGTCATATATATCTCTAGGCCGTGATTGTCCAATCACCACGAAAATTTGGGATATCTAATTTAGGTCAAGACATATATATCTTGTTAATTTTAGCTCATTCTATGGGTATAGTCAAAAGTTATGTGAGGCCCTAGTTCGATCCGAAAACTAACAAATTACAATAAAATTCTTCTCAAGCATTTTCAAATCTTATAAAAATCATGAATACGGTCTTTATCTCCTATAGAATCTTTCTACATTAACAGTTAGAAGATTTGTATCATCTAAATGGCATTAAAGGTTTATTACCCACTGTCTTGTCCTCTTTCTCAATACAATCCATTAAAAATTTAAAATTCATTCAAACAGAGGTGTCTCTATATTATTAAAACTTCATATCTCCTTCATTACATTGAATTTACACACACTTTTTCTTCTTGAGCACAAAAATCCATATTAAGACTGAATTTTTCTATTTTGGAACACTCTTAGTTTGTTTCTTGTAAACCCTCAACTACTCCTACATGGACTCAACAAGTGTATTTACTTAGAAACTGATCAAAACCACTCTTAATCAGCTCATGAACATGTTTACAACAACCATTATCCTCCTACATAGACTATATAGATTTTTTAGTTTATCCTTACTCATACTAAGTCAAATTCACCTTCACACCTCATTTACAAGATTATTTACTCTTTTCATGACACTTACTTAATATTTGAATTAAAAAACCTCTAATGGAGGGGAAAAACTTTAAACCAAATCAGACCTTATGAAATCCTAGTTACTATCTCTTAATTAACAATGATTCTTTGCATCGGTGTGCCTTGGTTTCTACCAGTGCATTCCCTTCCTTTGCGGGGAAGATTTATAGAGTTCATGTGGTTGGTCCTATTTTGGGGTTGTGTTATCCTATCGGTGACATCGCATGTGCCCTCAAAGAGGGGGGCATCATTTGGGGTCTTACATATTATACAAATCTTCTAAATTGGTTCAATTCAGTTCAATTTCCACCCTTGGCATTACACGTTACATACATTGAGTGGGTCCAAACTAGACTACGAACCACATACAATGGATTTTATAGGACATGGTTGTCCTTAGCATTCTAGGGAGCAGTTAAAGGTTGGAGGATACATCAAAATTTCCTCATATACTTCTTCATCCGGTGGAGTCGGATCACCCAAAAAACCATGCAATACGAGAGATATGTTCACACATGTTCGGGAAGTAGTTAAAGTTTGGAGGATAAATCAGAAATCTTTCCCATACTTCTTCGGCCTATGCATCGATCACCCAAAAACCCATGACATGATATTATTTTTCTACACCCTTTTCTCTCATCACGGATCGGAGCACATGTTCCTTTTACACTTTTCATACTTTCATTTTGGTCTTTTCATTAGCATATATATATATATATATATATATATATATATATATATATATATATATATATATATATATATATATATATATTTTTACATATATACAATTTGTATTTGACTTCTTGATCATCTTCTCCTTGCATGTTTGACCATATGAGAAGTAATTTAAAAAACAACAACATTTTGTGTAAGGAGACACCATACTAACCATGCGGTACATCGAAACATAAAAATTACACACATGTTTCTATCCTAGGTTCACTCTCATAATTTGTTTATGCTTTTACATCTTTAGTTTCCACACTTTATCATATATTTGTTACTCCACTTTTTCTAGTCCTTTGGTGTGTTCTCTACATCACTCTACATGGACATCGGTATGCATCTCTATCTACTTTATGTTATTGATATTTCCACTCACCAACATAAAGTGGGGGTAAATGTAGACACTAAATCACACACTTTGGAAAATATTTAGTCCCGGTCTCATACTACTATTCATATGGTTTTTGAGTGAAAAAAGTACTAATTAACCCATGTTTCTTGGACATTTTTAGTTACTTTTTGTCGTTGTTCTTGACCTTCACCACATACATGCCCATCTATTATGTTAATCTTGCATCATTTTATCCTTAACTAGGGTGCCCATGGGTGCCATTTACTGATCCTTTTACACTTTCCTTTTTACATTGGAAATCTAGGAAAGGAATCCTTAGATGTATAAATTTGGAACAACCGGATATGAGAATTTTTATGAACCAAGTGATGAATTTAAGTTAATTGATTACATTAAAAATGATTTTGTAGGTAACAATCTCACTTGTAAGTTAAATTACAAATACATATATCATTTTTGATAAGGCAAAATGTCATAGTCATCCAATAAGTAGGCCATCATCACCATTTCATTTAGGTGAAGTAGAATATGTGGGAGTCACATATGCATCATGGGAGAAACATAGATGGGAAACAATTTGTTAGAATTGTTGCATGTAAAAATAAATCCAAATCAGATGTAGTCCTAGCTACCTCTTGCTTTAACAACTAACCTCTTCAAATGCGCTAACACATCATCCATCAGACTAGTTCTCACTGAGCACATGCGTGCTTCATCTCCTTTATGTGAGATTCATTTTCTCTCTTAACACGAGGATGTTATCTGAACATAAAATAAGTGCAACCATTCTTGTGCCACTTCATTATATTCATTAGTCAAAATACAATAGCCAAGATTACATCAAAAAGAGTTCCATCTCTAGGAATGTTCATAGTAGTAGAGATTTTATACATTACAGATCTCACCATTACACATTACATATTTTCACACATCTCTTTCTCTCATCCTCACATACCTTTACCCATTTTTCTCACTCTCTCTTAAAAATCTCCTAAAAACCATCCATAAGAGGAACTAGAAGGAATCTTCTCTTAACCACTCATCATTACATGGGAAACCTAAAGGAATCCTCCATAATTTCCCTACCACTACCTAGGAATATGCTAGATGTCATCATGTGTTTCCCTCAATCGAGTGTCTTCAACATGCATGTGCTAGCTCACCCATAACAACCTCTGACTCCTTATCCATTCATGATAACCATATTGATACCCTAGAATATTATTTCCTTGAGCTACAAGTCTCCATAGCTTATCCACATCTGTATCTGGTCACTTTTCCATTCACTCCCTACGCGTCTTTTTTCCTATTTGTCCAAAACTCACTAAGTCTCGATCCAACTTCCCGGTGTGAGCCTTCACCTCTCAAGAACTACTTTCATGCATGCCTTGCCCTTCCTACACGTTCACACAAGGCTTTGTGCCTTAGGTACTTAGTTATTTTAGGGGTCCAACATCACCCCACACTAAACTAGTTTCCACCCCGAAAATCCTCACGCTTCTCAAACAAAGTCTTTTCGACCAAAATCTAAAAAGGAAAGAATGTTGCTCCAAAGAATAAAGAATAGTGGATTGGAAAGAATCTAAATAAAGAATTGAAGAATGGAAGAATATGTTATGTAACAATTGGAGGAGTTCAGGGAACTCCATTTATCTCATCCTTCAATTTCTCCCAGGCCTTTAATTATGATAAGGCCTTCCTTAGCACTTCTCCTACGATGTTGGGCACCTAGTTTGGAGTGATTTCTTCCACCTTCCCTTCAACACATTGATAACCACCACCAGCTCTCGTAGAGACACATTTGAACTCATCCATCCATTCAGTGATGGAGTCTCGAAGTTCATTGATCCTGAAGTCCAACTTCTCACACTTTGTTTTAATTTTCTCCTTCTGGTCATGGTGTTAACAACCAACTGTGTGCACTCCACCTTGTTGGTGGGGATGGTCTCTAAAAACCTTGAGGGATTCCTCCTCCTCTATCACCCACGCGCACATCAATAATTAGCTCACATTTTCTATAGTTGTTGAAGCCCCTATCTGCTAGTATATTTTCTTCCTTGAGTTGGGTGAGAAAGTCCTCTAACTCAGTGATCTAGGCTTCAATGATGACCTTGTTCTCCTCTTTTCCTTCACAAGCTCTATATTATGGGCCTGCCATACCATCCTTGATGTTAATGAGTAACATCCCCACAAGGTCCTCGAGGTACTCCATTTCATCCCCATAGTCGGTCTTGGCTTGCTTACCAATGTCAGACATTGTCCCAAAATGATCTTTACCAGGGCACCAACTTGGTCATATACCTCCTTTATTCTCACATATTCTCCCCTTAATCCCTAGCACAATCTATCTATTTCCTTCTCCTTTTTTTTCTTCTCCATGATCAGGGTCCGAATAGTGGCCCCTACATCCAAGCTATGTTGGATTACCTCTTGAAGACATATTTTGTAATGCATTGCATGCCTTCTCATCTGTCAGGTGGTTAGGATCCACCACCTTATATGTATCTCATCCTTTCTTCTTCAAATGGATAGTCTTAATCACATGATCATTGACCTTAAACTCAGGCTCCTTGGAGTGGCAGTGCATGTTCCAACTTGAGCATCTTCCTAGTTCTGGCACACCCCCATCTTGGTCCATCAAATCCCATCCATGTAGCTTTTCTGGTGGGAGGGTGGCCTGGAATCTCATGCACAAAGACCTTCATGGGGTCATCCATGAAAGTCCATATGTGGGGACACAGGTGTCCACTTATTCCTTATAGCTTTGTACTTTTCCTTTGCTTCTTTTCCCCTGGGGGTGAATCCTTTATCCTCCTTTATAGTAAAGGAGTCCCCCTTATCTCCCTTTGGGTTGGCATGTCTATGTTGGGAGGCCTCACATGCTTGGAATCTTCTCAGTCCTCTATAGAATGTTCCTTTTCTTCTTCACCTTTCCTCACATCCTTGGCCTCTGCCTTAGCTTCTTCCTCCTTCCAACTCTGCTTCCAATTCTACTTTGAAGGTAGCGGGGTCTTCTTCTTCTCCTTCCTCCGAGCCTATTGTGGGGCTCGATGCATCATGTGTCTTTTGTTTCTTTTCTTCAGGATCCTCCTCTTCCTTCTTCCTTCTCATTCCCTGGTAATGAGGCCTTGGTGCCACCTTGTAATGAAGTGTTGGTGCCCTTGCTACCATTTCCGTGCACATGTGTAGTACTTCCTTTCCTAGAAGTATCTAACTTCCCTCATCATCTTCTCTTCTTCTTCTTCCTCTTCTTCTGCACTACTTTCATGGGTGGGATTGGTGCCTCCCATGGCTTTGGAAAGGGAGAGTCTGTAACCTCCACCTCAATCCCCCTTGTGTTTTGGGGCAGTTACATGAACACCCGATGGACATACCCTTTGATGGTAACATTGATTTGAGGGTGTAAGTCCAGAAAATATGGCTCCAAAACTTTGACGTAAGTAGGTCGAGTGCCATATTTTTATGTCACGTGCAATGTGTGGACATCAACATCCACCTTGTCTACATCAAAAACCAACTTCTACACATCCTTTATCCGAGTTGATGGTGCACTTCATATATTTGGTAGTAAATGTGAAGGGGAGTTGCACCATGGCCCCATCTCTCCCTTGGCCATCATAAACTTTGCTAGACAAAAATGTTGTGTAACAAAAAATTTTACCTAGTCCCCAACAACTTGTGGTAACTCATGGGAATGCACCACTCATTCTCAAAATATTCACACAATTTCTCAAACCACATGTTCATCTTATCCTCAAAGTTCTCGAGATGGTCCCATCGCAGGTGAACTTCACGAATTGGATTGTAGGGGACGCGTGTGTGCATGGTGGGTGAACCCAAATGTTCCCATCTCGGTCCATTGGGACACCAATCTCCCATAAACATGATTAATAGCAGGATGGAGCCCATGTGATCTTTTCCCCTACCTCATTCTACACTCATGCTTCTTCAACAATGCCATTCGCAATAAATTGGGAAAAATTGTAATGTGCCCTCTTGGACACTCTGTAGGATACGTACAAGAATCTCCTATTAATGTCCATCCACCTCTTACGACGCGCCCAATTTGTAGCTAATGATCTAGGAGGTGACTCTCAATGTTGGGTCAGGAGATCTGCAATCACCTATGCCCTACCTCCCTTCTCATAGTTCAATTTCTTTGCTAGCTCCTCAATCTTGGTAGTGGCACACAAATCAAGTGCATGTCCTCTCTAGGTATTCCACAGGCTTGTAACCATCTAAATCAAATGGCATGTGATCCTCATTCTTCTTCCTATAAAGTAGAAGAAGTCCTCATGCACCCATGACATTAGCCACCTAAACAACGGGTGGGTTTGGAAATGGAAGCTCCCATAGCTACAAAAATTCTAGTCTTTTACAACTCTTGTTGCACCAAGTCATCAACCTTAGGGTTTTGAGCTCATCCATAGTTGGAGTGTTTGACACTAAGTCCACCCACATCATCTTTTCATTGTCACTTGTCATGTGGTTGTACTCATGATCTTGCATTTGTATAACTTCAAACTCCACTTTTTTACTTTGATAACCCCTAGAGGGTATTGCATTTTTGAGTATATTTCCATGGGATCCTCCTTCTCCACCACCGGTTTCTTTTTTGAGCCTTCTTGGGTGCCATCTTCCTCCTTCTTCTTTCCTTCATGCCCTAGGTGCTCTGATCCTTTCCTTTGTCTTCCCGGACTCAAAAAATTCCCCGCTTCTCTCTCACGTAACCTCCTTCTTATTCTATTGTCTTCTTTCCTCCTTGCTATGCCACAAGATTACACTACAACTTACATAAGTCCACTGGTTCATGATATTACTTCACGTCACTCTTCTTCATAAAACCCTCATCACACTTTGAGCTTAGGAGCACAAAAGAAATTCTCTAAGGAAAAGTAGTCAAAATGACTACTCTTACCTCTTATTTATACTTTTTGATGCCTTAGAGTCCCTCCGACCACATGTCTTAACATATCTTTTTTAATAGAGTACTTTATTTCACTTAAATCAACTTCCATGACTTCCCTCTTGCATCAATATACTATAACCTTCTAGGCTCCACTACTACTTTTACTCCCACACCTCCTTCATGTGCATCACCATGTGCCAAAGTACATAACCTCTGCACATCATCCACTAAGTAGTTCCCCATGGTGCTTCCTACCTTATGTTATACTATGTGATCTTTCCCTTCTTTATGGTCTTTAAACTTCTCTCACCACACCTTCATAACCACATGAATTCATGCACCTTAGCCATCATGCCACTTGTTCTTCTTCCTTTGCATGCTAATCTTTCCCATTCTCTATTTTCGAAGGAATTTGTCAACATATCCACTAATTCACTTCACCCCACACAAAAATGTATGTGCGGTCCTCTACACATAGAAACCTCTTACAATGTAATTAGCTATCTAGTGCACCAATGCACAACACAAAACCAAAAATGATGACAAAGGAAACAACCAAAAGGGAAGAGCATTAAAGGAAATCTAATCTAATTGGAAATACTTCCTTATTTTTAATCACATAAAAATCCTTATTTATAGTAGGGCTTCACCTACTCCCATTGAAGTAACTTGGTAACCTCATCCCATCTAGTGCTTGTAACTTGACACACACCTAAATCAAGGATGTATGAGATGATGTATGGTCCTAACCAATGGACTTTCAATTCCCAGATGGCATGCAAAAAATTTAGAGTCATAAAGCAAGACCATTTTCCCAACCTCGAATTGTTTATTTTTAATATGATGATCATGTCATGCTTTTTTCATCACCTTCTCAGTCTTATGACTCCACCTAGTAGTGATCACCTTTCATCCAACTACATTAACTTATCCATGCATCTTGTAATGCTTTCTCATCGAATAATCCTCTACGCATGCAATACGTAAGAGGGCATCATAAAATCTCTTTGGTAAAATAGCTTCCACACCAAACACCAATTGAAAATGGTGTGGCCTTGTTCAATCTCTTATAGGTTGTCCTATATGCCCATAGTATGGCTGAGACTTTGTCATCCCAATCTTGTCTCCCAACATCACAAATCTTGGTCAACATGTGACTTAGTATCTTGTTAAATGCCTCATGGTTCCATTAGCTTGAGGGTGATAAGGGGTAGTCTTGTGATGAGCCACCATGAACTCTGCCAATAAAATCTGACTCATCTCATTCAAAAAATGTGTACCCCTATCACTAGTCAAACTCAAAGGACACCCATACCTGTTGATTATATTTTCCCACAAGAATTTTTCATTGTATGGTTATGTGATCCTTCGTAGGCACTACCTCCACCACCTTGTTAAGTAATCAATACAAGTAATGATATAGTGTGAACCATTCCTTCATGCGGCAATAGGTGAAATAGGTCCTACAAAATCAATCACCCACTTCTCAAATGGTTCAACGCTAGCTATTGGCCTCAAGGGCATTTCATCTCTTCTTCCTTGGCTTGCCAAGGCACTAGAAATGATCACAGGCCTTGAAAAAACTTGATACAATCCTAGTAAATTCTTTCCCACCAAAGACCTGCTAGTAAAATCTTCCACGCGGTGGCATTTCCTACATAGTGTCCTCCTACAATTCCACCATGTGCTTCCTCCATGATTGCACACTCTCATGTTCTAACACACACTAGCAAAAACCTCATCATGACCTAACTTGTATAAGTCTCCACTAATTAACATGTAGGGCACAGTATAGTCTCCACTATTAACATGTAGGGCACGACACGTATTTTCTTTCTTTCAAAGTCTTCATTTCTTCTACGGTGCACATACCTATTTTGAGGAACACAACAATATCTTCTAATTCAGAGGGCATGTGTGCATAACCTAAATAGTTGTGCATCCATCATTGTATCCTCAATTCTCTGCATCCTCCTTGAGTCAATCCTTGATAAATGGTCAGTCCCAAGTTACTCTTACCTTGGTTTTACAACAATCGTAAACTCAAATTCTTGAAATAATAGGACCCATCTACATATGTGCCCTTGTAAAATGGGATTTTTACCAAGTAATTCAATGCCATGTGGTCCATGTAGAATATAAAGGGTGTTACCAACAGATACTTCCTGAATTTATGTAGCGTAGATCATCGAAAATGCCTCATGCTCGGTAGTAGTATAGTTTTGTTCTGTTGGTGTCAACTTCCTACTTGTAAAAGAAAGAGGGTGGTCAACATTCCCCTCACCAGGTTATGCTAACACTTGCTCCAATTTCCATCCTTGAGGCATCAACATGTACATGGAAAGGCTTATCCCAGAAGGAAAGCATAATATGGGCACAATGATAATCCTATTCTTTAATGTATCAAACATCATTTGTTGCACCACCCCCACATGAAATTTAATTATGTGCTTCAGTAATCCCTCCAATGTCATGGTGATTTTGGCATATCCCCTTATAAAATTTCGGTAGTACCCCATATGCCCAAGAATCCATGCACACACACTCTTTGGTAGGTTCCCCCAATCCCTATAATAACAACTTTGGCAAGGATCCACCAACAAGCCTTCCTTACATATGATATGCCCCAACAGGGTTCCAAATGGAGTAGTGAAAACACATTTCTTGATGTTGAGAGATATACTCAACTATCAAATCTCTCAAAATCAACCAAAAATTTTCACAATGGTCTTCACTAATCCATATACTATCCAGTCATCAAGGTAGACTTGTAGAAACTTGTGGATGAAGTCCTAAAATGCCTGGAACCACAATGTGTGAAAACATAGCAGGTGCATTCTTTAGTCCAAAAGGCATGACCATGTAGGAAAAAACATTCCCCATTCAGTGGCGAAATTTGTATTTTCTTGGTCCTCCTTTACAATTCTAACATGATGATATCCTGAGAAGCCATCCTATGAATGAATAGATCTCGCACCCATCTACTCCCTCTAGGATTTCTTCAGTAAAGGGGGTTGGAAAAGGGTCAATGACACATACCACATTCAAATATTTGTAATCAACACAAATCCTTATCCTCCCATCCTTCTTAATGTTGATGACCATTGGACTTATCCATTTTGATTCTTCAATAGCCTCAATGATGCTAATGCAATCATCTTTTCAATCTCCTCCTTGAATTTGACGCATAAATTTGGATTCATTCGATAAGGTCTCTTCCAAATCGGGTGCACACCTTCCTTTAGTTTGATCCACATTTCCCCTAAAGAGTGGTGAACTCCCTTAAGCTCATGGTACCCACATGGAAATAAATCCTAAAACTCACACAACAGATCAATGATCTTTGAAACCTCTTTCTTAACCAATAATCCTAATAGTAGCCTCCTTAGGTTCTACATCAAGCCAATGTTAACCTTATTCATTTTTAGAGGGTTCATGGTAGGCACACACTTTGCTCATCAACATTATCCATCACCTCACGCATACCCATAGTATATGGTTAACATCCAAGTTCTCCACTTCCTCACCATCTATTATATAGAATAACTTTCCCTTCTCTTTCTCCATGTAGGCACACTCAAGTTGTACTTCCTCTGGCTCCTCCACATCAAAATGTGCCTCCAAATCAGCTTCTCCCAAAATTCCATAATTCTATCTCATCCATGGCACTATCTCCCATAGTTAGGCTTAACAACCTGCAACGCCTCATTCACCAATGGCTTAGTACTTTGATACTCAAAGGTTTGAATCAAGTCATCTATTAACTCCCTCCAGTTCCTATCTGATGGCATAATTCTAAATGAATGTACCATGTGCACTCATAGCCCTATAGTGTGGAATAAAACTTGTGTACCCAGAGGGAAGGGGGTAAAGCTTTGTGCCTCCCATCCATGTCTTTCACATTCCTAAACATGTTCTGAGGTGGATGCCCTTCCATCATAGCCACATATTTTAGTAGGCGCATTGCTCTGAAGAATCTAATAGAGAGCAATCCTCACCTCACACCACTCTAGAATATTTTCTTGATGCACCACCCCATCATTGTGTTGATTCCCACACAAAGTGTAGAAAGAAGCATTCTCCTTTTTCAATCTTTCATCTCCATTTGGGATTTCCATGGCTCAGGAAAACATCATGGTTTCCTTCCCAGTGTATCTTGGCAAACTTATTTCCTCTCAGGTGCCTAAGTGGGCACGCCTTTTCACTCTTGTAATAGAGCCTCTCAATTTCCATCCAATTAACTCATATGTCTCGTGTGCCCAATTATCACATGCTACACTAGTGGTATCACTCATAGATTGAGTGTCTTCCCACTAGAATAACTCCTTCTGTTGGGTGTACCACCTCAGGGTCTCTGATAGTGTGCACACATAGATTTTTTCGAGGACTTCTTCTCCCAAGGGCTCAGTATAGGGTGTTGACTTTCCATCTATCAAAGGGATGATAACACATTCCTCCTTTATTCTCAAAACTTATGTATCCCTTATTGAACCATAGGTCAACATTGTTCTTATAGCACTAGGGGCACCCAAGTAATGTTGAAATTTATCCGCCTCAGCAAGTGCCAAGACTTCAAAGTCTCCCAGTGAATTTCACCCCTTGAATAGTGATAGTAGCATCCTTCAAGACACCAATGGGCATCACCTTTGTCTTGTTATCCATATACAACACATTGAGGATTGTTGTAATGGGGGCCTTCCCATTTGATTCCATGCATCTTAGGGTGAGAACATTAACCTCCACACTTGTGTCTATCATAATATTTCTCAAGAGCCATCCATCAACTACTACATTTAAGGTAATCTCCTTATCATAGTCAATGGTGTGAGGGGAAGGTTAACGTGCAAGACCTATCACTCGTGCTCTCCTCTGACACACAGTACTTTCTCCTCATAACCATTCTCCTAGTAGAGGGATGATATTCTCTTACCTCAACATTTTGCATACCTCCTTAACTTCATCCATATCCTTCTATGGAGCCTCAATGCTCTTCTTTTTCTCTAACTATCATGATTTCTCCTTTAGGCACTAGATCTCTCCTTGTAGGCTTTGAATCACATCCATGGTCTCTTAATAGACCTCTTTGTGGATAGAAGGGTATGTGTACTTCCATGCACCACCTCTTCTCTAGTAACCAATGGCTTCTACTTTGGTATCTCCTTGGTGCGCATAGCCTCAGCTTGCATTGTCACAAGTATTGGTTCCAACTCGACTCACGCACTACCCTTGGCATCCATTGTAAGTCTTCCTTCTTCATGTTTATCCTAGCACCTTTATCCTTCTTTTTTTGCTAGCTCATGTGCTCAAATAATTTTGGGCACTCCTCATACTTGTGCTTCTTTCCACACCAAGAGTGTTGGGAATTTGGGACTGCGGAATAGTGCTATGATTTAATAACAAACAAAATCATGCACACATGATCTAAAAAATTCCCCAAAATCTACAACAGTGATGGAAGTATAAACTAGAATAATCCAAATCAAGACAAAGTACACATACATAACACATAATGTACCATGGTTCACCTAATGTTGGCTCGTCCACCAAAGATAGAGATCTCATATATATAATACAACAATATTACAAACCAACTCTTCCATACATGAGTATAATGCATCTCTTAAAGAGTATCTCCTCTCCTCCAAATCTCTAAACAAATCTCCATGAGTGCACTACAATTATGCCTCTAAACACCACCAACAGATCTCACATAACCAGGAACTACTACATCTCTGAACTACTACCAAGTTCTTTGTGGATCTGCAAACAAGACCTCTCACATGGGTCTACCATATGTGCAACTATGACTGTGCACCAAGAAGTAAGTTTGTCTCTCCATCACTACATAACCTATGCAAACATGAAGACAACCTCCTCTACAATATCTAGATCTACATGGATCAACAATACAATATGATCTCATGGATCTACAATACAAGACTAGATCTACATAGATCTATAATACAAGATCTCACCAACATGTGGATCTACAAGAAGAAAATATATGTGCTTTGCATACTATGCAAGCCATTATAATGAGACAATAACTATATAAAGGAAATACAGTAGAAGATGTTACCCTCTTCTCACCATTTAGATGTACTTGTTATTTCCTTCTAGTCTAGCTCCTCTCCATGGAGACTTTGTCTTCATGTAACATGTTCTTTCTTTCTCTTCTTCTTCTTCATCCTCTCAATCTAGGAGAATCAAGGATCTAATTCAATCCTTCTCTTAATTCTCTTACTTACCCTCATACAATGCATACATGCATATATATCTATTTTGGGTAACTTAACTTTTCTTTTACAATCAATAAATCATCTTTAAAATAATTGATTTATTCTAATTTTCATCAAAAACAAAAAATTGTGTCGCATGAGTAACCATCACTAGTTCTTGCTGACCGGCGCCGGTCACTTCTTGACCTAGACTGATCGACCCTAGTTACACCCTAACCGACGTCGGTTACTGTAAGAACTAGTAACATGTAAAAGCAAGTTTCTTGTGAAACAATTAAGCTCCATTCTCAACAAATAGCATTATAATAGATCGGGACATTCCCGCTTATAGTGTTCCATAGACCCACAGTTTTAACAAGTTCCACGTGGGAACTCACTTCTTCCACCTATGCGCTTCCATGAGCTCTAAATACTCCATGAAATCCTATTCCATGACCACCTCCATCCACACACCATTTATAATGGTGACCATCTTCCTTGGGCGCTTGTAATACTAGTCTAGTGCACGCTAGTATACATGGCATCATATATTTGGTCAATCAATTTGTAGTCCTTGGTGTCATGAGTAGTGGAAGTGCAGATTCTATAGTAGGAAGACACATTCTTATGGATCACATGTTGTAGTAGAGGGCACCTACTTGCATCATGGTCTCCATGGAAAATTTCATAGTCCACCCTCATGGCATGCACCGATCTTCGTGGACAACTGTCCTTCGTATGTCCCTCTATTTCACAGTCTATGCACCATAGTCCACTGCGAGTCTCATGTGCTTTGAGTTTACTGAGATAGTTTCTCTAGATATTTTTCCATGGAAACAATCTAGGCTTACAAAAATGGACTGATTCTGGTGTCCATACTTCCTAAAGCCTCGGTGCGTAAGGAAACTTCCAAGGCCTCGTGTGGGTGCTGTGAAGGTCGATGTGAAAGTGACCTCTGAAAGGTGTGATTAACCCACCAACGAACCACTGAGCATGTTGAGAAGGATGAATATCATAAGATAATTTTGATAAGAAAGTCTTAAAGCACACATCATACTCCCACACACTCTCTGCCATCCCTTGCTAATTTTATTTCAATGCACTGATGCTCTTTTGTTTGAACTCAGGAATGTGGAAGTCATCACAGAATGGATCACGTGGTGCATATTAATCCACCATCATCTGGTGTGGGTCATATTTATGGTACCAGCTATGTGCACGCCCTTGTAATGTGGTTACAAACTGACTTGCTTTCCTTTCCAGGGAAATGATTCCCTTCACGCACCATAATAGCTCACACTTATGCACATGTTCTACAACATCTTCCACACCCTTGTAATTAGGCAAGTGTAGGGACATCTCGTAAAACACCTATTGAGGTGGTTGAGGTCCTTTCCCTCCGGCTCTGGGGCCTTGATAGCCTCTACCACCCGATCCACTTGATCCACCATCTCTTATTCCTCCATATCCTCCTCCTGCTACACAAAAATGGCACAGAAGCGTTGCACCTTGCATCCCCATCGTCACGCTAAACTACACCCCAATAGTTTGTGATACTAAACCACTTCCATATGTGTTTTGTGCTCCAACTCTTGACGTAATACCAAACTTTGTGAACCTTGACCTTGCCCAAATATTGTGCTAGAAAAATACCTTCAAACACAAGAAAAGATAGTGCAGCCATAGATGGGAATGAAAATTTATACCTCTTAGGTGTTGCTTGACCACTGATATCAATACCTCTAATAATCGAATGAGAAAAGTTTTCCTCAGGGATTGGAAGGCTAAGCGTCAAGGTCGATCACCGGGTGGGACAAAATGTTTGCCTACTGACTCTCTTTTCTTCACATGATAAAATTTCACTAGAACTTTGACGAGGGGGTAACTCTCTCGCTTGCCAAGATGGGGTAAATGGACTTCTTGGATATCACACCTTCGCACAGACCCCAAATCCTTGAAGTAACATTTGTCTTTGTATCTCCATTGCTCTAGCAACCTCGCATCATCTCTCCAACTCCCTCTCTCATGCTTCATCATACTTGAGTCGCCTCTCTTCTCTCTCCTTCTCTGCCACAGTAGGATCTGCCATCTTTCTCCACCTGCTGGATTCTACACCCCTACACTGCTAAACAACGGAAATATTCTAAGTATTGGACACGTGAATATAGGGTGTTGGAAGAGCATGACGCTATAATAGTATGTAAGTGCCTAAAATTAGGACTTAGTTGTTTTGTGGATAAGGGATATTTTTTGAGATAGTGTGTGGAGCACACATAAAGATGAAGACTTGTGCTTTATCTGTGAATGGTATTTGAGGAACAAGTGGCGAGATAAGAACCATGCATAATTTAAGCTAACAATAGGATTTCTACTTAGAGTTAACCATGGGACATTTATTGTTAGAGAACTTGCATGTTGTGCATACTATTGTAAACACACATGGCTATTATCAGCATGTGACCTATTTTGAGAAGTGCATGGGTGGTGAAGGGCAAGTCCTCACCCCTATAAATATGTGTTGACTTGCGTAGTTTAAAAAGGTGGTGAATTATTGTAGAGTTGTGCTGCTGGTTTTGACACGCACATGACTCATGGAGATATTGAATTAGTGTAAGAAGCTTCTGTGTTTTATAGTATTTAATACAATGGAGTATATTGGTTGGATAATGGTATTAGACATGAATGAATCTAGTTATTTTATGGTTAATCTTATCATAGTTATTGTTTAGTTCATTTATCATGATTCTCTAAGATATACATCTGGATTTTACACTATGGAATGTTTATGTCTAATTATGAATCTAAACATGTTTAAACATCATCACACTAACATCATGTACAAGAAACTCTAAAGAGGGATCGATACCTTTGCATGCTTTGGGTGAGCGTTCAACTCAGGTTGAGTGATGTGTCATCGCGCTAGGTTATTCATAGTAGATTCTAGGCTGCATCATTGGTTCCGTTGCTTTGGGACCTTTTTTTGAGTTGTTTTCAGGATGTTTCGTGATGAAGACGTAATAATTGAACTTATCAAGTGTTGAGGAGTGGATAGTAGATCTGGAAGAAGAATACGCTTGGAGATTCAACATTGGATCTGAGTTTGACGTGCGTGTGTGGGTGGAGCAGAACTTGTATGATTGTTTATATGAGAGTTTCTTTACTATCTTTCTGATAGAGTTGTATAAGTGGCTGGTTGTTTATGCATCTAAAAGGAATTGGGGTTTTGCACACTTGTCTAGACACACGAAGAATTTCAGGCCCTCTATGATGCTTGATCTTATTTACATGCGCGTTGTGAATACTTGGTTCTTTAGTATTACGAATAGATATATTTTGAAGTACTCAATTTCCACTTATTATTTCCTAGAGGTAGTTAAGTTCTAGTTTTTATGTTATCCCAAGGGAACCTATCTATAAGGCATTCCACTGGTGATTAATATTTTATTGGTAACCCTAAATTTGGAAGAGAAGCTGATAGCTAGATAAACCCCACCATAAGCGAGGGGCGGGAGTAGGTTTGGTGAAGGATGGTGTACCTAGCGGTAGAGAGGAAAGGAAAATAAAGGTGGCTTAAGTACAATGAGGTGTGTGAGAGGGAGCTAGGGAATCGTGTAAGATTACAAAACAAATGGCGTTAAGGAAAGAGATGACTCATGAAGGATTTGGAACTCACACAGAGAGCATGGTGCCAGAGCATCTAGAACTCCCCCATTTGGGAAAGCATGACAGGGAACCCTCATTGTCCTCTTAAGAGAGCACGCTAGTAGAGATGACATGGATCACGGGCGTGCATCTCAATCTACCTAGAAACCTAGCCCTTGCGTTTGGTTTTCTAGTTTTTAGTACAACCATTAGTGAGCAAGCTAGTTTGGGGAGTAGAATAACGTGAGTAAATCAAATAAAAGTACATTTATTGCCAGGAAGATGTCTTCCTTATTATTTATAGGTACCTTTTCAAGTACATCGTCGGCACATAACTCAGGCGTGTAGAATTTTGGACTCACCTCTAGGAGTAGTACCACCTCGTAAACTGTAGGAGTTTAGTTTAGTACCACTATTGGGACACATGGTAGTACATCCTCTGGTTCACTTCCTACTATAGGTGGAGGATCAGGGGGCATAGGTGGCTCTGGTTCTAGTGGATCTGGTGGGTCTGGAGGCAAAGGTAACACAGGAGGTTCTGGATCCGGTGGGCATGGTCCTCACCAACCCCATAATATTTACATGGAGATGTCACTTCATCTTCCAAAGTATAGGGGAATAAAATATGTTATTGAGCATGTTCACATGTGTGAGATATGGTGGTGCAAAAGGGATCATGACTTCTAAACAAAAGGAAATTAAGTTCACAACTACGTTGCAGGGATGCGCACATAGTTGGTACAGGAAGTTTGACCTTGATCAGACTTACGTAGATTATACAACATTACAGGATGCTTTCCTTAAGGAATTTTATATCCTTGAGTTCGAGCAGAAGAGTATAAGTGCGCTCAAGGATATTAAGCAGGGCACTACTGAGAGTGTTTGGGAATATGATGTTTGTTTCAAAAAACACTTTTGTCTAAACTTTCGTATGATATCCATGCAAGCTAGCATGCACAGTGGTTTTTCGGAGGCTTGATCACACCTTTTAGGAGGGCATTGTCACATAAGACATATACGAGATCCACGTGAAGCACTTGAAGTAGCGTTGCGTGCTGAGGTAGTTAGAAGTATAGACACTGGAGTGAGCCCATTCCTAGAAGCTCATATTGCAGCTATGGTAAAGCAGTTGGAGAAACTATCGGTCAATTCAGACACGAGATGCGCACTAAGATTTGGTGTGCAGATTGTGAAGTAGAGGGGCATACTAAGGAAAAATTTCCCTGTAGGTTAGTGCGTTCATTGTTGTTAGACTGTGAGATATGTCATTTAGACCATGATGTAAGACGCTTCCCATTGTTACAACATGTGATAAGTAAGAATGTATCTTGCTACTTTGTAAGATTTTCTGGTCCACGAATCACAATACCAAATATTGTAGGTTGATTGATCATATCCATGATGTCATTGATATTTTTGTACGATAGACAGGTGTATCAGATAACTCTCAAGGTAAAAGTGAGCACCATGATCGAGATCACACTCAAGGGCACTATGATCAAAATGAAGGACGCTTTGAAGGAGGTCATGGTAGAGGTCGAGGATACCATGGTGGTGGTGGTGGGCGAGGCGAGTTTCCTCATGGAACATGTTATACGTGTGGATCTACTATCCACTACTGAAAGCGTGAATTCCCTCAGAATATTACTTGTTATTTTTGGAAAGAATCATAACTATGAGGAGTTCTTGGACTTATATGAGCATCTTAGCAAGAAACATAAGCATGAGAACAAGGGTGCATGGATGGTTAGAACACAACACACAATGGAAAATCAATGGATGTCAAATTTAGCACCGAGAACTTGAGGTAGTACCTGTGAAGATTACTACAAGCGTTGAAGTTGCGTGTGCCAGAGAAACGTTGTAGTAGAAGCATACCATTAATAAGGAGGAGGTTTTACATGCAATATTTCCAGATCCTACACATCAGAAGGAGGTTTATCAAGAAACCATGGAGGTGCTCAAAAATCTTAGGGGTGAAATACAGTGTTTAAAGGAAAATTCATGGAAATTGGAACAAAAGAAGGCAATAGAGACGGTCCAATTAGATGTTGATGATTTGAAAGAGGTATGCAAGATGTTGCGCTAGGAGAATATTATTCCATTACTAGGGAATTGGTTAAAGGAAACACTCTGCATGTAGGTATTGAGAATGGATGGCAGATCCTGCATGTTAATCTCCCCCCTCATAGCTTGGATTATGACAAGGAGATCACTTTGAATGCTATTATGGATGGGTGTCTTTTGAAAAATATATTGATTGACATAGGTGCGAGAAGTTAATGTTCTTACTTTAGATGCATGGGTGTAGATGGGAAAACCTCCATTACAACCATCCTCTAATGTATTTTTAATGGAAAATCAAACTAAGGCCACCCCAATAGGAGTTTTAAAGGATACATCCATTACTATACGAGGGGCCAAGTTCACTGGGGACTTTGAGATTTTAGTGCTTGCAAAAGCGAGACATGACTTCCCAGCCCTACTTGAGTGCACTTGGTGTTATGCAAATAATGTTGATCTACATTCAACAAGGGGTATATAAGTTTTGAGAACAAGAAAGAACTGAGAACAAGGAAGAATAATGTTGAGTGAGGAATACCCGAACAAAATTTATGTGCACATCATTCGAGATCTAAAAGTACTGAGCCATCTAAGGAAGGAATCCTCCGGTGGGAAGATGCACATTCTATTAGTGATACTACAAGTATTTCTTGTGATAATTGGGCACATGGAACTTATGAGATGGTTGGGCGAAAATTAAGAAACACATCTACATAAGGAAACAAACCTTGTTGTATTAGGAGGATAAGTAACAAATTTGTACCCCAATACACTGGAGAAGGAGACCTTACGGTATTCTTGCACACCATGGAAGAATAGTGGGAGGATCAAGTGGACAGAAGGAATATGATAATGTATACCATGCGCGGAAAAAAAAACACATTGGTGGATGGTTCACAAGGATAATATCATAGAATGGAATAAAGTGAGAATTTCTCTAATAACTGGTTTCTCGAGAGTAATGCACCTAGTCAAATATGCATTTATCATGGTAATCAACATGTTCAAAACCACATCTAGTGGTGTGAGAGACTATGGATAGAGGGTCATGAAGCTTTACCACCTTCACTATGGGTTCAAAAACTTTATTTTACTTTACGCGGTTATGCACGTGCTTGAAACGTTTATGCGAAGCTGTATAGGAGACTAGAAATTAGCAAACTTGACGGTAGGAATGATCCAGACTTTTGACTACTTCTCCATTAAACCTTCAGTGAAAGAGGCATTATGGGTTATGGAGCACTTGACTATGGGAGACAATGCAAAGGCTGAAGAACTCATTTAGGATTTATTTGGTGAGGCAAACCTAGGAGCACGTTTTGATGAAGTAGATGAGACCAATGTCGAACTACTTAAGCACACTTGTCTTGAGAAGGAGAAAGGAAAGATGGTCTACATAGTGGATGAGGAAGAAGTAGAAAATTTAGACATTGATCATTCAGAAGGTGTGCGCAGGTTTTAGACAGTGTGGATAAGAAGGCACATGCCTATCATGAACCTATGAAGACCAAGAAAGTGAACATTGGCACGGATGTTGAACCTAAGGAGGCCATAATTGGAGATTATTAGTCTGATTCAGAAGTGGCTAAGATAATTGAGTTACTACACAATTTCCAGGACTTATTTCCTAGGGGCTACCATGAGTTAAAATGAGTACATGAGTCTTTGGGCGAGATGAGGATTAAGCTAAAGGAAGGTGTGCACCCGGTTAGGAAGAGACCTTATAGGATGAACCCTAACTGCATGTAAAGGTTAAAGAAGAAATTAACAAGATGTTGAAATCTAGCATCATTAATCCCCTAGAAGAATAGGATTAGGATTTGTGTGGACTATAGGGAGTTGAATGTTGCATGTGTGATTGATCCTTTTCCTACACCTTTCACCAAGGAAATATTAGAAGGTGTTGTAGGGTGTAAAATTTACTCTTTTACAAATGGATTCTCTAGGTATCATTAGGTAAGAATTGCAAAGGAGGATCAAGAGAAGAAAACTTTCACCATTGAATGGGGAATTTTTACATACACAGTGATGCCCTTTGGACTAAATAACACGCCTACAGGTATTTTCGCACATAGTTGTTCAAGCATTTCAAGATTTTATTCACAAATTCTTACATGTTTACTTAGATGATTGGATGGTATATGGGCTTGTCAAGGATCATTGTGATAACTTGTGATTAATGTTTGAGAGGTGCAGATAGTTAAGCATCTCCTTAAACATTAAGAAGTGTGTATTTGCTACACCTTTTGGAACTCTACTAGGGAATATCATCTGCAAGGAAGGTTTTTAGTAGATCCATCTAAGGTTACATTTATCATAGGCCTGGAGGAGCCTACCACGGTCAGTGAGGTGCGCGGATACTTGGGCCACACACAGGTATTACTAAAAATTATCAAAATATATATGAAGATTGATGCACCATTGGAAGAGTTACTAAAATGAAAAGGGACATTCTATTTTGGAGAACTACAGTAGCGCACATTTGAAACATTGAAGGAGAGGCTTACTACGACACCTATTCTGCACTTTCCCTCATGGAACCAACCTTTTCACGTACATGTGGACGCCTCTAGCATGGCCATTGGTGCATTATTAGCTCATCCTGGAGAAGGTATTATAGATCATCCTATTTTCTTTGCTAGTAGAAAGTTAACACCTGCATAATAGAATTATACAACTACAGAGAACGAGGCCTTGTCAATGATCTATGTGTTGCATTAGATTAGACAATACTTTCTAGCAACACCTTTTTGTTCTATACATATCACATGGCATTGAAATACTTGGTAAATAATCCCGTTTTACAGGGGCGCATATGCCAATGGTTTATCTTATTCCAAGAATTTGACTTTACAGTCATGGTAAAACAAGGTAAAAGTAATTCTGGCCCAAACCACTTATCTATAATTCAATCAAAAGAGGACACGCAGACAATTGAAGATAGAATGCCAAATGCATAGTTTTACATGTTAAATTATGTGCCTTCGAATTGGAGGATATTGTTGTCTTTTTACACACATGTATGGCACCAGAAGGAATGAAAGCCTTGGAAAAGAAACAACTTGTAATTTGTGTCGTACCTTTCATGTTGATCAATGGTGACCTATACAAACTAGGTCGAGACGAAGTATTGTGCCAGTGTGTCTTGAACATGAGCGCACATATATCATGGAAGAGGCTCATGGCAGTATTATACAGTGGGCACTATACAGGTGACGCAACCACGCGAAAGATTCTACTCATTGGTTTATGGTGGGAGACCTTGTACAAGGATTGTAAAGAGTATTGTAAGGCATGTGATCACTGTCAATGCCTTGGAAAACCTAGGCAAAGAGATTAAATTCTTTTGAGGCCTATTACGAGTATAGAGCTATTTCAAAAATGGGCAATAGAATTTTTGGGTCCTATTTCCCTAGCCGCACATAGAATTGGATCATGCTACATCATCACTTGTACATATTATCTTACAAGGTGGGAAAAAGCAACACCTACAAAGGATTGTACAACAGCTACATCATAAGGTTCTTATGGGAAAATATTCTTACTAGGTATGGATGTCCATTGAGTTTGAAAAGTGATAAGGGCACACACTTCTTGAATGAGACAATCAGGATATTATTGGATGAATTTATGGTTGCGCACCACAAGACTACACCTTATCACCCTTAAGAAAATGGGACTATTGAGGCCTTTAACAAGATATTGAGCTAGACCTTGAAAAAAATTTATGATGTTGGAAGGAAAGATTGGGATGATACAAGTTTTGATGTACTTTGGGCATATAGAACAACCTACAAAAGGTTGAGTAAGGCCACACCCTTTCAGTTGGTGTTTGGTGCATAAGTTGTTCTTCCCATACAATTCATGTTACTTTCTTTGCGTATTGCGCACATGGGAGGTCTAGCTGATGAGAAAGCTTTAGAAAAGAGAATTGACAACTTAATACAGCTAGATGAGAGATGCACCATATCACGTTGGAGTCAGAAGTAGGAAAATTCCAGATAAAAGGCATGGCATGATAGACACATCAAGGAAAAGAAGGTTGAGTTCGGGTAGATGGTACTTCTCTATGATTCAAAGTTTCTGCACCACCTAGGCAAGCATAAGGTGCATTGGTTGGGACTGTATGTTATCATTCATATACTTTAATCAGGCACTTGTCAGTTAGAGGCTCTTGATGGAACATGGTTACCCGAGTAATTCAACGGAAGTAGGTTGAATCCCTACTATAAATAAGTCTTCTTGGTTTTTTTAATAAGGAATTATTTCCATTTAGATTATATTTCCTTTATTGTTTTTATTTTAGTGTATTTCCTTCTTTGTCGCTATGTTTTTCAATTTAATTTAGTTTTTGTGTAATAAGTGTGTTTTGAGCCAAAATTTGATCATAGTCTAAAGTGTTTATATACACAAAGGACTACACATACCCTTAGTGTGGGGTGGATAAAGGAGGTATGGAAAATAAATAAACTCACGGGTAACCATAAGAGGAACAGAAGGAGAAAGGTTTCAAAATTCATGAGAAATTCTAAATAATTGCTAAAAATTAAGACCACGCATAAAGCATTGGGCACTTAGTATAATACAAGGAAGTTACCGCATTAGAGACTACGTATATTAGATCACATTGGATAACATACTTTAGCTTAAGGAAGCACAAGTAGAGGAGATCTGTGATAGATAAGTAGCGGCGCACCAGGAAATTATGACTAAGGCACAAAACTTTGAGGTGCGAGACATTGAAGTGCAAAATAATGAGGCACAAAATTTTCTCAAGAGAAATTAATGTTGTGTATAGTGGTAGGTGGAGCAATTAATGAAGGGAATTTTGAAACTTGGTTTAAAGTCGGTGTTTTCAATGTCATTTGCTACCTTGCAAACTTGAGAAAAAATGTGAAGTGTGAAGAAGAGCTGAGACGAAGAGCATTCTATAGATTGAGTAAACTTGTCACGTTTTAAAGCACGGTGTTGAGTGTATAAGAATGGAAGTAGTAATTAAGCATTGGTGCATGCACATGATGAAAGACTAACTAGAGTTTTCATTTTGCATCTAGGTTTTTCACTACACATTTGTAAAATCAAAAGAAGTGATGGCACCACAAAAACCCTCTAGTGGAGAAAGAGGTTGGCGATCCAAGAGGGCTTGGAGATGATCATTGAAGGGTGGCCATGGACAAAAATATTGCTTATTGAGGGTTTCATAGATTAACCACCGCACTGTAAAATATATGAAGGACGTGGAATTCTATCTAACTCGGTGACCGGAGGATAGCACTCATGCCTCAGAAGAAACTACTTGAGAGTGTGGGCATAATGTAGATCCTAGAGTTTCCCTACTTTGGAAATCCTGAGCAATTGTACCAGTGGCTAATGTCACGGGTCCATGAAGATTTTTTCTATTTCATGGGCAAGAGAATGAGGATAACTACCAAGTTGATCAGGAAGGTAACAGGGTTGTGTAACACGGGCTCAGAGCTTGTTGGATACATGTTAGATGACGAGGGAATTGATGCCAAAACAACCCTATACAAGTATAAGAAGGGGGCCAAGTTTTCAAGGTCACTAGCATTGAAGAAATGGCCACTAGAGTTACAACACAGTTAGCAGAGAGTAAGTTAGGGGCCATTGAGCGATGGAACAAGGTAAACATACATTAATTGTATATAGGGCATAAAATGGCTAACAAAACATACTGCACTATCGTTGATTACATTGCAGAGAGCTTGGTGAATGAGGCGTGCATCCAAGCAGAAAAAGGTGAGAAGATAACCTGGGGTGCAATTTTGTTATTAATTGTGTTCAGTGAAGTTGGGGTACTAGATGGTCCTAGGGAAAACATATGGGAGTTTCCATTGGAGAACAAGTCCCCAACCAAAATATATGCCAAGTACACATTGCATGGGTTTGTTTCCAACACATACAAAGAGCACTTGGATAAGTGGTTCTGGAGACTGCGCAGGGCAATTTGAGGGAGAATGGCACATTCCGTGTGAGATACCAAAGGTTTTGGATGAAGAAGTTGAATTCATAGTTTACCAACATTTCAGCTTAGGGCACTTCCACATGAAGTCTGGAGAGAAGAGCCCATGGTGTAAGTTGCCCTTTGTGTTTACCATAAGATATTTTAAGGAATCTGTAAATATATTTCATGATGCGTGTTAGCTTCAATTCAACGCCAAAAATTGGACACAGACATTCACATTCTACACAAAACATATATATGGTCAGGTAAGGAGGCCTATGTAGAAACCATGGAGTCTAATAATGTGGAAATCATGCTGGAGAGTTTAGTTGTAGGGCATATTGAACCAGTGTGCATCTATATATACCTCAGACCAAGGTTCAAGGATGAAAAAGTGGTGAAGGGTGTGGATATGGCTCTTCCAGGACCTCCTAAGAAGAAGAAAATAGTGGGGACTTCAAGGAATGTTACATCTACACTTTGCTTGCTCTAGAAGACCTAGTACATACAGGACTAGAAAACATCCTAGAACAAGAGGAACCTAAACACAGTGTCAAACTTGTGTATACTAGAAGGATTATGAGGAAGATGCGCACTTCGGGGACACTGGTGCCAAAAATTCACAAAGTGGGTAAGTAAATCACCACACGTTATTCTGTAAAAGATGAAGAGAAGGAGAGGAGAAAGCGCAAGAAATATGTTCCTATACAAGATAGTAAGGAGGAATCTCCACAACCAAGCACATAGGAAGAAGGGAAAGATGAGGAGGAAGTCAACCAGGTGGTTGAAGACAATGTGCCATGGGATGGTTGAAGACACATGTGCCATGGGATACGGAAGATATACTCAAGACTTGGGTTATAAAGAAGAGGCACACTTTATGGTTTGGAGATGGACACAAGGATGTTAGCGAGCATACTGGACGAGCATAAGGAAGAAGAAGAAGTGGTAGGTACTCAAGACTTGGGTTATATGAATGACCCTTCAAAAATATTTGAACCCATTTCTAGAGTACACTACCAAACAAACAGTTATATGGTTGGGATTGGATGGACCTTGAAATGGTTAATACACACACATAACAGCGCCTTACTCAAGAGCAACTATCTTGGTAGAGTAGATTTCATAGAGATTCATGCGAGACTCACATGGATGACCAATGCACCTCCCCAAGAAAAATGATTTCATGGAGATAGAATGTTGTCGATTATGGCCAAAGTTATATGATGATACTAAAAAAAACACTGAGAAAGAGAAAATATCTAAGGATGAATTGGATGACATGGAGGGAATGTTGTCGATTATGGCCAAAGTTATATGGATATAAAAATCCGAGAAAGAGAAAAGGATGAATTGGATGACAAGGAACACGTTGAACACGTGACTGGAAGACCTTGGAGGCTGAGCTCAAAAATGAATATCTAGAATTAATCCTTCCAGTTGAAGAAGAGGGTGCTACAAAATAAACTTCATTCTTTTGTACAGATTTTGGTTCATTCTTTCATTACCTAATATTTATTATTGAAGACATATGAAGGAATTCACATCATCGGGATGAAAATGTACTCTAGTGTGGGGTAATGTTGAATAGCCATAAATATTCTAAGTATTGGGCACATGAATATAGGGTGCTAGAAGTGCACAACGCTATAATAGTATTGAAACACCCAAAATCAAGACTTAGTTGTTTTGTGGATAAGGGATATTTTGGAGATAGCGTGCGAGCACACATAGAGATGAAGACTTACGCTACACGCAATGGTATTTTGGGAACAAGCGGCAGATAAGCACCATGCATAGTTTAAGCTAATAATAGGATTTCTACTTGGAGTTAACTATAGGACATCTATTGTTAGAACACTTGCATGTTGTGCATACTATTGTAAAGGCACATGGATATTATCAGCATGTGACCTATTTTGAGAAGTGCATGGGTGGTGAAGGGAAAGTCCCCACCCCTATAAATATCTATTGACTTGCGTAGTTTAAAAAGGTGGTGAATTATTGTAGAGTTGTCTTTGTTGGTTTTGACGTGCACATGACTCATGGAGATGTTGAGGTAGTGTAATAAGCTTCTATGTTTTATAGTATTGAATACAATGGAGTATATTGGTTTCTTAATGGTATTATACATGAATGAATCTGGTTCTAGTATAGTTAGTCTTATCATAGTTATTGTTTAGTTCATTTATCATAATTCTCTAAGATATACATCTGGATTTTGCACTGTGGAATGTTTATGTTTAATTATGAATCTGAACATGTTTAAATCTCATCACACTAACATCCTATATAAGCCACTATAAAGAGGGATTTGGTACCATTGCGCGCTTTAGGTGAGCGCTCAGTTTAGGCTGAGTGATGTGCCAGCGCGCCTGGGTTGTTCACAGTAAATTCTAGGTTGCATCAGCGCCTAACAAGACTTTAGCCAGCCATAGGAAAAGCTTCCAAACTCAAAGTAATGACCAAGATCTTGATAGCTAAGGGGATAACATGCAAAAATGATCCTTTAAGCTCCCTCAAGAACTCAAACTCAACAATCTCCAGACAAGAATACGAAGAAACAATGTATTCTAGGGTATAACTAGTTAGTACTCTTCCCCACCAATGATCAACAACATGTTAGGAATAAAACTTAGCTTAATTCATCATTAGTTGATATTTGAATAAATGTAATAAGTTAAAGTATTTAATTTAAATACTTTAAACTTATGTCAATAGGTATTAGTTATCCTTAGTTGTTAGTTAACTAAGTGATAGTGTTCCCATCCCAATGTTTGTGGGATCATGTTCTATCTTGTATATTTTGTTCCCGGATGATTTCCATGAGGGGCAATAGGGGTAGTTAGGGGCAATATGCTATTTCTACATAGTTGCTCATATTAGATGATTTGTTTCCATATATTTTGGATGAGATAGAAGTTGTCCAATATTTATAAATATTGCAGCTCTCTCATTTTTCTATAATGCTTGATTTTGATATTAATAAAATACACAAGCACCTTTTTCTTTTTGTCTGCAAAGATTATGTGTCAACTATTGTTTTTAAGTATTTATCGTCAAGATTTGGTATCAAAGTAGTATTCTATCCAGGGAGGAGTGTAGGAAGTTTTAGGGAAGTTTAGGGAGATCTAGAGAAATTACAGAGCTAGGAGGAGCCATATAGTTGCCCCCATCATTTCATGACCCCCTAACCGGCTCCACACCCTGAATCACAGTTGATTTGCAGTTGAAGAACACCTGGAGTGCAATCACAGGCCTTTGCAGACTGGATATAACTCTCTTGCAAAAGGTGACATTGTTTCATTCTCTATTTTTTAAAAAAAAAAATTACTTGTACGTGCAATTTTTTTTAAATTGGAAGCATTTAAATATATATATATATATATATATATACAATATTTTTGATCTATGGGGACCCAAGATTTTCAAGCTCCCCACATTACTTGTTCTTCCTCTTCTCTATACTTTGTATTCTTCTTCCTCTTCTTTGTATTTGAGCATTTAAAAAAAGGAAATCCAATCAAACGTGGAAGGTTCTTTGTGAACCTGCATCTGCCAGAGGAGTAGAAGATCAGATATTTGAATGATCTCAAACATGCTTGCATTTGAAACGAATACTACAAATTGTACGTGGAGAAGATTTGCAACATGTAAAAAAATTGCGTAAGTATAAAAAAAAATCCATTTTGGAAAGGGGCTTGGAAATATAATGAAATCGTAACTTAAAAGAGCCATAACTTTCAACTGGTACCTCAGATTAAGGTGTCGTTTTTTTTAAAGTGTGTATTTTTGAAATCTCTACATCTTGGTCCAGCTTTTACTAAGTTTTTTTTGTACAAATTGAATAAATTTGAGATTTCTTGTATTTTAAAAGAGGCCAAAGAGTCCAAAATTTATTTATTTTTCAAATTGGCCAAGAGAGCCATTTTTAAAATCGGCCATAAAGCTAAATTTGTAACAGGCCAATAGTGCCGAAAATTCATTGTACACGGCTAAAAAGGATCCCAAAAATAAATAAAATATTTTTTTTTTTTTTTGGGGGTGTGCATGCTTTAAGGGGAAAAGTGTTCAATTTTTTCTTCTATTGTTTATCACTTTTCACAATGGCTGCAATTACCGCACCAAATTCTATTTGCTGCCAAATTCTTAACTATTGCATTCGATAATTATCTAGCATAGAAAATAAAAATTCACGCACAACTTGATTTTGAAAATTTATGGTCCATTATTTCGGTACATTAACAAGATCTCGCAACAAATGTTATAAGACAAGCTAAATTTGATTGTGCAAATCAAAAATCAAAGTTAATAATCTTATTTAGTATATCGGATGAGGTAAAACCTCATATTCGTGAGACCACAACAATTAAATAGTCTTGGGACAAGTTAAAAATAGTATATGAGTCCAAAAATAAGAACACAATACTTCATCTCCAGAGTCAACTAGTGAACTTGAAAATGCAACTAACTGAGAAAGTTAAAATATTTTTGAGAAGAGTAGCAACTTTGTGTGCATCACTTCAAGCTTTGGAAGAAGAAGTAATTGACACATCACTTGTGCCTATAGTATTGAGAGCTCTTCCTCCTTCTTATAGGATTTTTGTGACCACGTTAAACATAATTGGTCAAACAACTTTTGAAGAGTTAGTGAATATGCTACAACAAGAGGAAGCTATTCACTCAACTACTGAAATTGAAGAGCAGACACTTGCTTCTAATCAAAAAAAAAAAAAAAGGCTAAGTCTAATAAACAACCTCATAAGCAAGGTAATACTCAACAAGTCCAAAAGGACCAACAAAAATGTCTTATTTGTGGTCGAAAAGGACGTGAGTTAAAAAAATTTGTTACAACACATTCCAACAAGGATCATCAAGTGGTAAAAATATTAATTACCAAAAAACAAAATCTAGTCAACAACAGAGTAAACAGGGAACAAAATAATAACAAGTGGAAGAAGAAACCAAATCAACAAGGAAATGTAGTTGAACAAGAAGATCAATTTGATGATGATGACTTCCTATATTCTGCATCAGTCAAATGAAGTATCCAATTCTACAAATAAAATTTGGTATGTCGACTTGGGTGTAACTCGACACATGACAGGAAAGAAATATTGGTTCTTCACAAAGAGTAAAACACCCACCAAAAATCATTGGGTGATGATACATCATACAATGTTGAAGGCATTGGTTCCATTTCACTACCACTTGGGCATCATAATTGTAAAATTACAGATGTTCTTTATGTCCCTAGTTTAACAAAAAATTTGTTATCTATGAGTCAATTATTAGATCACAATCTCAAAATTGACTTTGATTGTAAAGGCGGTAAAAAGATGTGCCTAATTCGAGATAAGTCATGAAGCTCAAAAATTGTTGCAAAAGCTTCGAATGTGGGAAGAATGTTTCAGTTGGATTTTGTTCAACGAAATGATCAAGCACTTGTAGCCAAGGATACATCATCAGCTCAACTATGGCATCAAAGACTTAGACATGTGAGTTTTGGCTATCTTGACACACTTTGTCGATACGACATGGTTAGGGGTTTACCACCTCTAAAAAGGGTACAGATAAATTTCAGCATTGTTTGGCAGGAAAACAACATAGAGCACCATTCAAACATAGTACATTTCGGGCTAAGGAAAAACTTGACTTGGTGCATACTGATCTGTGTGGGCCAATAAGACCTAGCCACTGTAGGTTTCAATATTTCATGCTCTTTTTTGATGATTTTTCAAGAAAATTATGGATATACTATCTTTACTGCAAAAGACCAATCTTTTGAAACTTTCAAGAAGTTCAAAGCCCTTGTTGAAACAGATTCTGGTAGGATAATAAAAACACTCCGCTTAAATTGAGGGGGAGAATACACTAGCAATGAGTTCAATGATTTTTTGAAAACACGTGGCATTCATCGTCAAATGGCTCCTCCTCACACACTGCAACAAAATGGTGTTGTTGAAAGGTGAAATTGTACTATCATGGATATGGTGCGATGTATGTTTGATGATGTAGGTTTATCAAAAACATTTTGGGTTGAAACAACTAAAACAACAATGTATTTACTAAACAGAGTTCCCACTTTCAACTCTTGATGGAGTAACACCACATGAAGAAGCATGGTCAAGCATAAGCAATCTATTTCACACCTTAGAGTTTTTGGATGTAAAGTAAGTATGCACATTCCTAAGAAACAAAGAACTAAGCTTGATATGAAATCAGAAAAACTTATCTTCTTGGGATATAGTGATGAAGCACTTGGCTACAGACTTATGGATCCAAAAACAAAGAGGGTATACACTAGTCGGGATGTTGAGTTCTTTGAGAAGAAAGAAGCAGATGCTCCTTCCATATACTCACATGATGAAAAAATCATCCCTACAGTGAAAACAAAGGATGGTAATCACTTTGATGATGATAGTGATGATGGGGAAGATAATGAAATTCAACCTCCCACAAGTATGATTAGAGATACAAAATTGGATAGTGTCCCCAACACATCTACCACTGGAATGAGGACTTGCAATATGGCTCAAAATGAGGACAATTTGGCCTTAATGAGTAAAGTTGTTGAAACTATTGAGCCATCCTCAATTTCAGAAGCCCTACAATCTAAACCTTGGAAAGATGTTATGGATGTAGAATATAAGTCACTTATGAAAAATAATGCATGGCAACTTACAGATCTTCCACTAGGGAAAATCCGATTGGATGTAGATGGATCTTCAAAATGAAGTACAAAGTAGACAGAAAAATTGATAAACATAATCCTAGACTAGTTGCTAAGGGATATGCTAAAAAATAAGGCATTGATTATGAGGAGACTTTTGCTCCCACAGCTAAGATACAAACTTTCAGGTTAATATTTTCTCTAGCTGCACAATTTGGTTGGAAAATACACCAAATGGATGTGAAAAGTGACTTTCTTAATGGTGATTTACGGGAAGAAGTTTACATGACTCAATCGAGAATGTTTTATCATACCGGTAAAGAGGAAAAGGTATGTAAACTCATAAAATCACTATATGGTCTAAAGCAATCTCCTAGGGGTATGGTACATAAAAATTCAATAGGAGTCCATACGATCCTAATCTCTATCTCAAAAAGCAAGGGGGGAGATAGTGATCATTTTAGTATATGTCGATGATCTAGTCATCATTGGAGGATCAGTGAAGATGATTGAGTCAACAAAGAAATATCTAACATGATCATTCGACATGACCGATCTTGGGCTTCTGCATTATTGTCTTGGACTTGAAGTTTGGCAAAGAGAAAATCATATCTTTGTGTCACAATTGAAATACACCAAGACAACACTCGAGAAATTCAATATGATGGATTGTAAGCCATTTTCCACACCTATGGAGACAAGACTTCAACTGTCTTGAATAGATCCATCACCACAAGTAAATCTTCAACTCTCTATTGAAGTTGATCGGAGTCTCATCTACTTGACTTATACTAGGCCGAATATCAGCTATGCAGTCAACTATCTTTCATGGTTCATACAAGAACCAAGGGTTTCTCAACGGAAAGCAACAAAGCAGATACTAAGGTACATCAGAGGAACTATAGACTATGGCCTAGAATACAAGAAGAATAATAACTTCTTCTTGACAAGATATTCATTCAGATCATGCAGGAAACATAGATGATAGGAAATCCACTTCAGGATTTGTATTCTTTTTAGTATACTGGACCGATATTATGGGGAGTAAGAAGCGAGACTTGTGTTTCAAGAGTCCTCCACAAAATCAAAATATTGTGCAGCAGGTGGAGTTGTCTTTGAAGCGATATGGCTCTGATTTATACTTGAAGGATTGGGAATACCACATAAAGATCCAACTATCCTACATGTTGATAATGAAGGAGTAGTAAAACTTTTTCGAATCCATTTTTTCATGAGTGCACCAAACACATTGAGGTGTAGGTACATTTCATTTGTGAACATGTTCAAAACAACAACATCTAGCTCTAATATTTCCCAATAGATATGTAACGTGTAGATGTCTTCACAAAGTCACTTGCTTGAGGTAAATTTGAGGGTTTTAGAGAATTTCTCTCCTGTTCACTTAAGACCATGTTGAATTAAGGGGGAATGTTAGGAATAAAACTTAGCTTAATTCATCATTAGTTGATATTTGAATAAATGTAATAAGTTAAAGTAGTTAATTTAAATACTTTAAAATTATGTCAAAAGCTATTAGTTATCCTTAGTTGTTAGTTAACTAATTGATAGTATTCTCATCCCAATGTTTGTGGGATCATGTTCTATCTTGTATATTTTGTTCCTGTATGATTTCCATGAGGGGCAACAGGGGCAATATGTTATTTCTACATATTTGCTCAGATTAGATGATTTGTTTCCATATATTGTGGATGAGATAGAAGTTTTCCAATATCTATAAATATTACAGCTCTCTCATTTGTCTATAATGCTTGATTTTGATATTAATAAAATACACAAGCATCATCTTGTTTCTGTGCAAATCTTTTGTGTCAAATATTGTTTTCAAGTATTCATTGTCAAGACAACACAGTCTAGGTCGATCAACATCATGTAGCTTCTGATACTCATCTTGGGTCCATACACAGGGTCTATAGTACCAACTCGATCTAGATGCATATGCTGAAAGCCATTCATACAACTCCATTGGAAAGCAACAAAAGAAGGTCTCATATAGCTCATGATACAGGTGTTCTTCTACCCATTTACGTGCATCAAACTCAGATCCAGTATTAAATCTATGAGTAAACTCATCCTCCGTGCTTTTAAACCATGCTTTGACACTATCCAAGGTCAAGCATTTTGTCATCACGTACCATTCTCACAAAATATTTGAAAAGAAGTCCCGACAACGAAACCAAAATGTAGTCTCTGATACCTCTTGCTTTAACAACCAACCCCAAACGTGCTTGGACATCATCAAGACTAGTATGATGAAGCTCACCCAGGCACACGCAGCGCTTAGCCCCTCTTTTATGTGAGATTCATGAGAATGTTCTCTCTTAACACGAGGATGTTATACAACCATAAAATAAGTGCACCCATTCTTGATAGCCAGGTGTAAGCACTAACTCCTAATCTAGTACACCAGAACATAAGATAACGTGATCATATTATAATGGAAGTAGAGCTAAATCACGATTATCATCAAGGAAACTAGTAACACATCCATGAACATAAAAAGGAAATGCACAGATCTAGATCCATTACATAAGTATTTCAGAATCACTTCATTATATTCATTAATCAAAATACAATAGCCAAGATTACATCAAAAAGAGTTCCATCTCTGGGAATGTTCACAGTAGCATAGCTTTTATACATTACAGAGCTCACCATTACATATTACATATCTCCATAACATCTCTTTCTCTCATGCTCACATACATATACCCATTTTTTCACTCATCTCTCCCCAAACTCTCCTAAAAATCATCCATAAGAGGAACTAGAAGGAATCCTCTCTTATCATTCATCATTACATGGAAATGCCTAAAGGAATCCTCCATAATTTCCCAACCACTACCCGGGAATATGCCGATGTCATCATTTGTTTCCCTTAATCGAGTGTCTTCAATAGCATGCATGTATGATGTGTCGGCTCACCCATAACAACCTCAACTCCTTATCCACTCATGATAACCGTATTGTTACCCTGGAATATCCTTTCCTTGAGTTGTAAGTCTCCATAACTTATCCACATTTGAATCTGGTCACTTTTCCATTTGCTCCCTACACATCTTTTTCTTGTTGTCAAAGCTCACTAAGTCCCGAATCCAACGCCGGGCGTGAGCCTTTGCTCCTCTCCAAGAACTACTTTCACACGTACCTTCGCACCCGCCTCTGTGCACCACAAGGATTCATGCCTTAGGTACTTAGTTATTTTAGGGGTCCAACAATGTGACACACTTGAACCATTACATTTTTAAATAATCATGTCTTCCACAAGAGAAGAATACCGATTGATACTAGATATCATTTCATTAGGAATCTTGTGAGTAATTGTGAAATTTATTTGTGTAGACACTAAATCACACACTTTGGGTAATATTTAGTCCTAGTCTCATACTACTATTCATATGGTTTTTGAGTGAAGAAAGTACTATTAACCCCGTCTCTTGGCAATTTTAATTTTAATTTTATGTCATCATTCTCAAACTTCACCACATGCATGCCATTCTATTTTTGTCATCTTCCATCATTTTAGCTCAGGTAGGGTGCCCAAGCTAATCTTGGGTGCCCATGGGTGTCGTGGTCCTAGTCGAGGTGCCCGACCCGTTTACACTTTCCCGTCACTTTTTGGGCACTTTCTAGCCATTTGAGCATTCTATATTTTGGTGGTCACCTTTTCGGGGTTAATAACGAAATTAGAACAAGATAACCATATAAATATAAAGTTATGAGACTATATTGAGGGACCAAACACTTTGGTCACTACTATCATTCACCTATAGTTGCATCCATCAAAGGTATCTCATCATATGCATTTTTCTTTTTTAGGGTTTGATGCTTGTTTGGGGTTTTGCAAATCTTTTCTTCATCATCAATTATTAGTGACATCCGAGAATAGATCAACAAGTTCCATGCGAGATAATGAAGGATTCAAATCATCATCTAACCATGCAAATCTGGTCTTTGGACCTCCTGCGCACGACTAGGGCACCCAAAACTCAGACTAGGGCACCCACATGCACCCTGATCCTCTCCCTGTGGCACCCCATCAACCAAACAACTTAGATCTGTCCTTTTCGGGACCTCTGCATGTTCATTCCTGCTTCCAAAATATTCAATTTATTTTACGACACAGTCCAAATCAACCTGTGAATCAGCTAAGTCACTTCCTTACTCTTCTTACATATTAGGGTTTCATACTTTCATCTATTTAGTTGTTTGGGTCACTTCTATATTTATTTACTACTTTTATTTACTATTATTATTTCCGTTGTTCCTAGTTTAGATTAGCTACTCTAAATCCACATTTTAGTTAATCAATTTAGAATTTTGTAAATACAAAGATCAATATGCCAATATTTTTACTAAGCATTATAAAAGAAAATTGAATATTTAGAGATTGTCTAGGTGTATAAGACATAGGTGGTCTAAATTAAGGGGGAGTATTTGGAAAAAGTGGTTAATTTAGCACTGACTACATTAAATAGAAACAACCATAGCAATTTGATTTTGTAAATGGAGGGATAATTTGTATTTAATATTGATAGATCTCACATCAGGAGAATATTCTACTAGCAAACCTATGTTTGAAAATATATGTAAAAGATGTCGAGAGGTATCATTCTCGAGGCGATTATATTTGATTCCACAAATAAGTGCCTCGAGAATGATACCTCTTAGTGTTTTTATATAGATTTTTTAAGATAGGTGTGCTAGTTACACCAATAAGAATGACATGTATGGGTTGTTAAAAAAATAAAATCCCCTCCCCTCAATTATTTTTCAAGTACCAATATTAAAACTATTCTCTTAGAATACCCCTATACAATCACACGTGGTATTTATAAATTTATTGGGATGACCACTATGCGGTCATATGTGGTGTAAGATTTAAATTTGCACAATAAATTTGTAGGTCCTTGGAAGG
The DNA here is from genome assembly GCA_018340775.1 of Taxus wallichiana var. yunnanensis. NCBI lineage: Eukaryota > Viridiplantae > Streptophyta > Pinopsida > Cupressales > Taxaceae > Taxus > Taxus wallichiana. Next base: position 347,235,127 of record CM031234.1, on the reverse strand, counting down.
CAAAGTGAAAAATGTCCATATTATCTCATCCTTCAAAACAATTGATTTTTTCCCTCTTCCCTTTTCTAAAACAATTTCCTCCTCATATTCCTTGGAGCAATCGCAGACTGACGGCTGGGAGCCGATTACTTACGCCCCCGCCAACCCTCCTGGTGGGTGGGGTGACTGTCTGAAGAGCCCCCCGCAATCGCCTCCTGCCTCCATGTTCGTCGCATGACTACTGGCTAGCGCTTTTTCTCTTCTGGTTTCTGCAAATTTTGCTCCAACTTTTGTTAATTAATAAGCTTATCTTGATATGATTATGTAATATGTGTCACTCGTAGCCTTTTAATGGCTACTTTTACTCTCACGTGTGGGGTGTGATCTTTTCCACCCAATTTTGTATTATTAGCATTGTACACTTCATCATTATTATATGGATATGCTTTTCAATCAAACAAAAAAACAATTTCCTCTTGTAAAGAACAATCAAATTTCTATTCTTTTAAGTTATGTTCATGAAGTTCTTAATCACTCTTTACCACAATATCGTTTGTCACACGAAAATGGTCATGGAAGAAATCTTTTCCGTTGTTTCCAATGATAGAGATGAATTACCTCTAAAGAAAGACATTGATATAAAAAAGACACAACCCTTTGTCGTCTCCACCATAAAAATAAATCCAAACCCAAAATCGTCCCAACCGTAAAGAAAATCCAATCACTAAACCATTATTATCAGTATTTGACATGGATGACATCGAGATTGAAGATCCAGCGACCCTGAATCCACAAGGAAAAGTCTACAGCGGATACGATCTGGAAACTCTTTGGTATGCAAATTATGGCCGTGCAATTATTCCAGACGATCCAAACATAACATTTCAACTGTCGGACATTAGTCCTCCACCAACATTGCCGATTTAAAATCCCATCTGGAAGAGATTCACAATTGCGCCATGGATCCAGATCAGCTACCGACCAAACTCAATTCTCTGCGCTTAAATCTACAATACAACCAACACAACAGAAACTTATTCCATTCTTATTACGGCGGCTTACGCGAACTATTCAAGGGCTTACTTCCCATGAATTTATTTTTCTCGGCACCATACGCTAAAGAGTATATGTTAATCATAAAAACAGTGGGCATGAATGACGAAGACATGAGATTTTTCAGATCGTACAGTGATGAGTTTGTAGAGTTTCTGAGAACGGTCTTTTCGCTAGACATGAAAAAGATGCGCATTTAAGCTGTAAACATTATTTTGAAATTTACAGTAAGGACCTCACCCTCGCTTCATGGACTGAATCGGTGGAAAGATATTTTACCGAGTTCTTTTCACATATGGGGATTCGGAACTACAGAGCTCGGAACTTTTGAAATGCGCACATTTTTTAATGTATTTTGAAAATATTTTTTTTGTTTTTTTTTTTTTTTGGTGATGTTGGTACAAAAAATGAACCACTCAGGTCATTACAGTCCTGCTTGTCAGTGTAGAAAGCCTGTTTGCACAATAATACAAATATCAGAAATTAAAGATAAATAAATAACTTAAATTATAATAATGTACAATGAATTATTTATATACACATAAATCAAAAATAAATTTACCCATTTGTATTTTATTAGAAAATCTAAAATAATAAATTTAATATATTCATTAAAAAGTGCACCAAGAAATAAGACTCTCCATGGTTAAATTTAATTTACTATTTACACAAATCTTAAAATAAAATAAAAAATCTTATGTAATTATTTAAATGCGTAGAAGGAAAAATACATCTTTATTTGTTTTGATTTTCAAAAGTTGAGTGAGCCCTAGTTTTTATTTCACAAACACAACATGAGATGCAATTGTAAAATGCTTCTGACATAATAATTTAAAAAAATATATAGTCTCATGACTTGTCCAATGTGTTTGTTTAATTGACAAATAATTTAAAAAAAATATATTTAGCATAATATTTACTTAAGAGATTTGTAATATTTGGAGGTTCCAACATTTGTTTGCTTATACATTTATAGGTATATTTGTTTCTCTTAGATTGATATTAAATCATATAGAGATTTTAAAATATATTGGAGATACATATTCAATTTAAAATAATGTAAAATATATTTTAAAAAAACTTAGATTTTTTTAATATATAGTATAAATTTAAGTGAATTTTTTTTATATATATAAATGATTTGAGTTTGAATTTTTTTATTGTTTAAATTTATTAAAATGATATTCCACTTCAATGATATAATTTGTTATAGATTAAATTATTAATTTTTATGGAAATTCTATTCCCATCTTTATTTCAAAACTTTCTAACCATACTTTCAAATTCCAACCAATTTTGAGATAACTTTGATCCATTCTAATCTCATAAAACCTTACAAATTATTTAGATAACTCCAAAAATGGTGGTCAACCAATTTTTTAAAATTTGTACAGCCAATAAAAACAGTTTTCAATTTATTTTAAAAATTTGTACAGATAAAAATAAAAGCAAAAGAATTACCTCGTCTCTAATTAGATCATCAGATAAAAATGAAATAAAAGAAAACCTTCCAATGGCTTGAAGCTCCATATGATAAAGTTATGAGACAGTGCCGTTATTTATAGAGTGTAAATTGTGGTAGCGTGGAGGCATCTGCAGAGAAATGAGCGCACGTAATTGAACTAAATCTGCCACGTATTGTTTCTTTTAAATTAAATATGCCATTTAAGTTATTTTGTATGGTGATGAATGTCAAAGAAATTTATTATAGTTCGCACATGTAAGGTTAGTTCCTTCCTAAAATAAAGCCAAACATCATGTGTTAGTACATGTATATAAGAAATTTATTATTAGCAATCGTATGTGTACAATGCAATGTGAACGTCGAATGGTATTTGTTATTCGATTTAGAAAGATAATTATTACTTTTGTAGTTGATGTTGATAAGGGGTGTGATTGACAATATTGATTTTCTATTAAAGCCAGAACAAATGTTGCAAAATACATTAGAAGGGATGTTAGATAATAGTTAGTTGTGTAATAATTGAATTCAAATGCAAGTGAGACATGTAAGTTTGTTAATAGTCACTCTCAAGAATGTTGTGAATGTGAAGTGTTGTTGTCAAAGTAGATTGAAAGAATGACTAAGTGCTTTAACATATTATCTCTCCATGAAACTAAAATGAGACAGAATATGCAATTATATATAAACAAATCTGAAATGGTTATGGTACATTCCAAATTTCTTTATTACCTCAACGAGTTTGAGAGCATCATTGTTAGAGCTATTTTGTGCATATCTTACAATCATAGCATTCCATGAGACCACATTTCTTTGAGGCATTTTGCAAACAAAAAACGGTATATGTTATTTGTGTTATAGGGATAGTTTTACTTTTGTAGTTGTGTTTGTTTAAACTATGGGTGATTGATTTTGTATGCGTAGAAATATAGATGAGTCATTTCATTTAAATAACGCAAACATGAGGTCTAACCCTTAAAGACGCAAGAATGGTAGGCTACTTTTCAGGGTCCATGTTGTTCCACGAATAGAAGCGATGGACGTGTTTTTCAGATTTGCATCTAATACAAGAGGGAAAGCCTTCAAAGGAAAGTATTTTAATTCCAGTGTAATTTTCCAAATAGATTGAGCAAGTTTGGATGTTTTCCAACAAATCTATTATTTTGTGAAACAGATGGTGGGCTTCAATAGTCTGCGACGAGGGTGGCAATATGGGAAGTCTTTGTGTATAGGAAGGGGTGGGGTGTTTTGTTTGGGTCGATTGTGGATTGCAAGGTGGAAAGTAGATAGAAGGAGAGGAGGAATTGGTTGTACATGTGCGAGGAACCAAAGCAAAGTCGGTACTTGAGACAGTTTCTTGTGGTAGCACAAGAGAAAATGGGGAGGCGTGGCAGTAATTAGCAAATATGGGTTCGTATGAAAGGAATTAGTATGGTCATGCAAATTTGTTTCCATGGAAGTTACTTGCGAGAAGGTTAGCTAGAAATCCTTCAGTAGTTGTATTTGTCGACAAGTTTGGAATGACAATGAATGGTAGGTTGTTGGTCGATGTAAGTTGACAAATATTTGAGATTGTTGTTGTTCTATGCTCTAGGTGACGACGTCTCTACTCAGAATTTATGTGAACTTTATTTTTGTGTAGTTCTCTCTTTGTCATGCTCGTTTTGCAGGAGTTGACATGATTGCGAAGTGACACACCTATGGAGTACCACCTGTTGGGAAAAAATGTTTCGTTCAGTAATGAATGATGCATTATTTGTTGGAAAACAAAAAAATTATATAATAAACTATATACAATTGTAATGCATGTAGAGATCCAATGGGAACTACGTGTAAGAGGTATCATTTTAAGGATAAAAACTTTGCATTATTTGTTGCTTAAAAAATATTAGTTATATGGAAAGATATAGATGCGTTCCAATAATATACAATGATGCAAATATGTACATAATATAAGTGCAAGTAATTATCATTTATTTTCTAAAAATATATTTCAATCCACATAGTAGTAGAGGCATTGTAGTATGTCGAGAATCAATAAACTATATACATTTGAAATGCATGTGGAGTTTTAATGGAAACTAATCATAAAGGTAACAATTTATGTGTTGCGTAAGGAAAAATTTTTGTTATATGAAAGATACAATACGTTCTAATACTATACAGGATGAAAATATGTACATAATAAAAGTGCAAGGTAAATGCATTTATTTTCTTAAATCTACTTACAATCCACGTAGTAGTAGATGACAATAGTATGTTAGTTTATAAGTAACTACAAAAGTTTTCTTTTGAAGCGGGAAAAAGGGTGAAACATAGCTATGAAATAAGAAACATAATGCGATGATAGTTCAAAGTATAGAATGGGATGGGTGAGGTGTAAAGTTTGAAGGGAGGGATACATTAGAAGTATTTGCGTAAAGAAGGTTACAAGGAGTTGCATTGTTATCCACTTTCTTATAACGAGGATGACACCTTTAAATTTGTTGTTTCCGCATATGTCTCTTTTTTTTTTAGGAAACGTGAAGCGTGATTCGTTACCCGATGACATTTCTTGTAATTTCACCGGGTCGTGTCTTCATCTATAGACAATAGGTAGAGATCGCTAGCTTTAACACCTATGATTGACTCAGTTGTCTCATCAAAAGCGGTAGCGGCGATCGGAGTTCTCCTATTGGGTCCTTTAGATCGATCCATGAGTGCATAATCATAGTTCGAATTTGTGCGTTGCAACTCGAATAGAACCATGAACCATTACCATTCTCTCTCACCTTTTTCCTACATTATTTGTCACCTTTTTGAAGAGGACATGCCTTGTAAAAAATTTGTCCATGTTGATATTTGTGATTTCTGTAGTAACCATGGCCCATTCATTTCTCTCAGTGTTCCCCATTTGTACAATGTGTGAAATCATTGTTACAGAGGTCAAGCTTTTTGGAGGGCCCAGAAATTTACTTGTGATAGAGGGCGTAAGGGAGTAGTCATCAGAATCAACCCAACCATGAAGTGTATTTGTTTATGAAATTAGAGGGTTGACGTAACATTTGGTTCTTGAAACAATGTCAACTAAGCTTCCATTGAAACTGGAGACGCGAGCAGCTTTCAAGGCAAGGACTGGAAGAGGCGGTATAGAAAGCATGTCTTCAACTTCTTTGCTTATCTCATCTAAGTGTTGTCCCCACAATGTGACACTTACACTGGATCCCAACATGTCCTTTATTCTCTTTGTTTTAGACTTGTAATACTTGACAAATTATTGAGCATGGTGACATCGTAAGAACAATGCCAATCAAATCAACTATAGAACCTTCAATGCTTGTAGGTATGTCCTTGATTTTGGTGAAGTGAAAGTGATGGGAAGGTATTGTATTCTCATTTTCTATGAGTGGAGATATGGTTGAGGAAGGTTGCAAGAAAATCTCTAAAGCATTGTTCAAATGGTTGTAACATAGCTTTGCATCAACAATCCTTGCAATCCTCCCATTGGAAATTGTATATAGCTTCCCATTTTCAATCTGCTCATAGAATGCTTCCGCGGCCTCATTGAAATAGGTGATGTGGATTTCCCCTTCTTCTTGATCCAAAAATCAAACCCAAACACAGAACCATCTCCCCTTGCATTGTGATATTCGTGAAGGGTTGTTTTTGCTAGGGCACGACCCTCTACGGACCACATGCGCATAGATGTATTCAATCCACTTATTTTAGTTGGTGTTCTCACAAAATATTTTTAACTGATTGGCACTTGCATCTGTTTGAGGCAACTAACTATCTTGGAGAGCATTTGTTGGTAGTCAATTTGGAGCACCGATTATCAAATGTTTTTCGACAAGAACATCCATTTCAATGATAAGAACAGTCCTACAGTGGAAAAGAAAATCATGATAGAATTATAATTGAGCAACGAATGAAAAAAACAAACATAAAGAAATTATAATTAATATAGGGAGTTTATATACATTGGTAATCGAGCAGGAGATGAAGCTTACAATTCACTTTTGATCATTCTAACGCGATATTTGTGTAAGAACACAATGGCACCTTCTTGCATTGATTTTTTGGTTACACGGCTTGCAAATTTGGAGGGTAGAAGTGTTGTCTGAAAATGTATCCCATTTGAAAGGTCAACACGATGTTGGGAAGCCATGTTGAGAATGGACCTTAGGGAGGACAAGTGCAGTATCTAAAATGTGGGGTCAACAATGGAACTTCCCTCAATCAATTGAGAAATGCCTTCGTGTGTCAAATTTATTTCCATGGCAACTAAAAGATGCTCAAGATAGTGGGAGTTCTGCAAATGTATGGTGGAAAATGTAAACTTGTAGTGCATCAAACATGAAATGAAGGATGTGTTTAGGAAAGCATGCATTTGTAAACAATGAGAACCTTTAAAGTTTGCTTCCTTTTTCATTTATATTTTCTAAAAAGTGCAAACATGAATTCTAACCCTTTAACAATTCAATATGCAAAAAAGTGATATAATGTACAAAAATTTGCATGAAAATAACTAAAAATTGCATAATTCTTTCTCGACATTTTAAAACTATATGTATTTGTGTGCAGATATAATGAGGAACGCATTAAAAATGCGTTGTTGTTGGTTTACATAAAGAAGTGAGCAATTGTATAAAGGAAAGATATAATGAATATCACATTAAAAATGTATTGTTGTTGGTTTACATAAAGTAGCGAGCAATTGTATAAAGGAAAAATTGAACACGTATGTTGAAAAGTTAGATTATGTGTTCCATATGTTCCACCACAATATATACATGCATTTATTTGTAATGAATTACAGATTATTATGTTAAGCAAATAGAATGGAAAACAATAAGAACAATATGTACACTTGAAGTGAGAAAACTATAGGTATTTGTATGGAGATACAATGATAAAGAAATTAGGAATGCATAGTTGTTGGATAACAAAAATTGAACATGTGTTTAAAAGTTTGATTCTCTATCCGATATATACTGCCACAATACATACATGGAATTATTTTGAATGAATTACATTTTGTTTCAAAAACATAGACAAACACTTATAAACTAATCACTACAAGATATTTTTATATCAAATTTCTTTTTTTTTTTACTTGTGTAATTTTCTTTGCACGTTTCTTGTATTTTTGTCCAGTTACAGATGCCTCAATTGGTATTCCCATTCTCCTCAATTTTTGGGGTGGTTCATATTTCAGTGCATCTTCGTTAGAATCATAAATCAAGAAAAATCCTCGTGAATGATCTCCAATCGTTCGATTTTGGAGAGAAAAATTGGGGATGTTGGCATCAAGTGGAGTCGATCTCTAATCATTTCAGCTATCACTGTTTTAGGTGGTTTTGGTTGCCTGTAATGCAAAACATTAACAACACATTGAATACGTTTAAACTCTTCCTCCCTTTGCAAGTGAGGCGTAGTTAATGTCAATCCCGTTGTAGGGAGGGAATTGTGTTTCTATTCTGCATCATATTAAACTAGAGAGGGAAAAGAAGTATGTTAGTTCTAGAAGATGTTTTTAGGTATGACGGGCAGCTTAAAAATCCTTGTCGTTGATCAATCTAACGTCCAACTTGGGACGCTTCAAAATGGCCTCATTGGGGAACAAACCCTCAACACATAACGAATCTTGTCATTGACGAAGGCACATGCCCCCACATGTCACTTCGGAAAAAGGATTGGAGTCAACTATAAATATAAATGTAACAATCAAAAGCAAATAACATGAAAGCACTCTATAATAATTTTTTAGTCCATAACATGCAATAAACAAAACAAATGAATAAATACTTCAATCAATATTGAAACCCACTTGAAGTTCATTTAGAGACAACACTCTCTTCTTTACCATAGGAGAAAGAGAATCACAAATACCCTACAAAAAAGTGAAAAAAGAAGTTAATAAAACTAAATATATCTATACTTATTCAATTAGTTACATAAAAACAACCCTATTTTCGATGAGATTATAAATTGATCAATGAATAGTTGAGCACCAATTTTCAAAGGTACAAATTAATATAGAGGTAATTTTACAATATTTTCACACCCACGAGCCCAAATCTCATTAATCAAGCTTCCAAGGCTTTACATCTTCCTAATTTATGTTAAATTGACATATCAGCTACATAAACATTGCCTAAAAAATTGCTATGATTAAGACAAAATAGAACACATATGGCCTAACAAAATACTTTTCTATGATAATAATATTATAGACAAACACACACACACAAAGATATATACAAGAGAGGTCCAAGAGAGCGAGAATCAAGATCGATTACTCAATGTTTTACATAGGAAAATTCATTATATATAACTACAAAATTTATGCACAAGATATAATTAAGTAAAGGAATCTTAATGATGACAAAATCTTCTTAAGTTTCTAATCCAACCACCTTCTTGATTATTTCTATGATTGGCCAAAAGTGCATAAAAACAAGTTAGTTAATAGCTAATACTTATTATGATTAGAACCGTATACCCATATATATTGGTGTAAAAGCTTGCAGAGGTCCAATCACATCCACAAGCTCAAATCTCATGAAGGAAGCTTCTACTTGGCTTCTAACCCACACCACTTTATTAATTATTCCTATGATGACCAACTAATTCAAATTGCATAAGTTGCGTAACCAAAAAACTTGCCATGAATATAACCAACCAAATAATATCACTGAAAACACAAAATAATATAGAGGTAATTTTACAATATTTTCACACCCACGAGCCCAAATCTCATTAATCAAGCTTCCAAGGCTTTACATCTTCCTAATTTATGTTAAATTGGCATATCAGCTACATAAACATTCCCTTAAAAATTGTTATGATTAAGACAAAATAGAACACATATGGCCTAACAAAATACTTTTCTATGATAAGAATATTATAGACAAACACACACACACACAAGATATATACAAGAGAGGTCCAGAAGAGCTGAGAATCAAGATCAGTTACTCAATGTTTTCTACATAGGAAAATTCATTATATAGGACTACAAAAGCTATGCACAAGATATAACTAAGTAAAGGAATCTTAACGATGACAAAATCTTCTTAAGCTTCTAATCCACCACCTTCTTGATTATTTCTATGATTGGCCACAAAGTGCATAAAAACATGTTAGTTAATAGCTAATACTTATTATGATTAGAACCGTATACCCATATATATTGGCATAAAAGCTTGCAGAGGTCCAATCACATCCACAAGCTCAAATCTCATGAAGGAAGCTTCTACTTGGCTTCTAACCCACACCACTTTATTAATTATGCCTATGATGACCAACTAATTCAAATTGCATAAGTTGTGTAACCAAAAAACCCACTAATGAAAATAACTGCCGTATATTTCATCAAAACGGGGCTTAAAAACCAACTCAGACTTAGTAGCAGCGCAGGATGATGTTCAATAAAGATTATTAGCAGGGAAGAGAGTCAAAAATTAACACTGACCTTTTCCATCAAGAAATAATGGTTATCTACAAGAAATCGTGATTATTTACAGTAAATTTCAGAACATGAGTAAGCTAATGTTTACTAATTTGAAAAATACATGAAACCCTCTATCTATTCAACTTTAAACAGAAATCAATTCTTAAAATGAAAAATATTGCCGTAAATTTCATTTTGTAGAGCCTTGGGAAGCGGTAAAGAAATGAATTTACTTACTAAATCCATCTTCAACGAGATAGTTAAAAGTGTGGTGATCACATGTGTAAGTGAACTTGTTGTTTGTGGTGGGAAGCTTTTCCAGACACTGGTAAGCGATGGAGGAAAAATTACCAGAGAATTCTGTGTGCTCGGCCAATATGACCGTGCCCCTTGAAACGAAGTTGTAAATAAGTGACTGCTGCCCCATAATCTTTGAGGATTTAAGCTCTTCCTTACCTGCGGTAGAATGGATAAAACTGAAGAATTGTGTGGGGTAGTAAGACTGTAACCCCTACATGGGCATCTAACACGAGATCCTTGAACTCCATTACCATCTTATCTATTTCAGTTTGATGTTTTTTGGTTACGCAGCTTATGCAAATCTTGAATTGTTGTTTTCCATGGAATTATTGATTGAAAAAAATAATGATCTTACGGTATTTGCTAACTAACTATGTGAAAAATTGATACGGTAACCAATGCATATTCCTAACCATCCTACAATTGTCTCCTTTTTCCAATCTGAGCAAAGTCCCTATCAGACGACATCCCCAATAACTTGGGCAATAAAATCTATATCACTAGTGTTGACCTGTTGAAGTCTTTAAGCAATTAGCACAAGGTTTAAAGAAATTAAACTTACCTTGATTCAGAAGATGGTTGTAGATCCATGGGTCATGTAACTTTGTTGCTCAACAATAATTCCATCAAGTACCACGTATTGCTTTATAGATCCAGGGTTGCAAAATTGTTAAAAATAGCAAAACCATCATTTAGGCCATCAAATTTGACATGGTCCCAAAGAATGTCTCAGAAAGCCCTTTCCCATAGGGGTGATGCCTTGGTGTAATTATATTTAGCACATGTATATTAGACATGTTTTCATTATTAAAATCTTTAGGGTTTGGGGCAAACATTTATTTAATAAATTGAATTAGAATTACAAAATAAGTAAATCTAAAATAAAGTAGAGTATACTAAGAGTATTGACATAGTGATTATCTTTGGTAAACCTTTGAGGTAAAAAATCTAGTAGAACTTTACTTTTTGTATTAACTTGAAAAAGTTCCAAATATAATAACCAACATTCCAATTCGGGTACAATTAAATCTTTCAATCATACTAACAAGCTAAAGTATTAAAATAATACTTTAAGTAGTTCAACTACTTTTACAATGAACTTGAGTTACAAATCTAAATTAGCTTTCACTAATATTAAGCCCATCCATTTCTTTAAAGTAAGACCGTTAATATAGCTTAATGCCCTTACATGGGCATTACACAGTAGGCAACTACCAAAAAACTCCCCTTATTGCCTACTCCATCGTAGGAGAACACTAACTTATTCCTTAGTAGTTGCGGGCTATTAAGCCTCTTGCTCCCCTACATCAAGTAAACGTCTATGTGCTCACTACTTAGGCAACAAATCCACCACATTCATCTTTGTCTTCACTTTTACTAATGCCAACCTCTTCTCTTCTACCATTTTCTCTACAAAAATGATATTGCACATCAATGTGCTTTGTTCAAACATGATACTCAAGGTTCTTTTCTAGATAAATTGCACTCGTGAGTCGACTTATACTTACTACCTTTTGTAAGAACCTAATTGAGCCACATAGTCTTTGAAGATAGACTTCTTCCTTACATTCATGTGTAGCTACCATGTAGCCACCTTTGTGGTGGAAATAGCATCATGTATTATCTCATCCAACTTAATGCCTTAAAATATGATGCGGGAGCATAACTTGTGGAGACCATAACTTTTGATCCGACCATTGGATTGTCTTAAAATTTTACATGGTGGTAGATATATATTAGTAATATGTTAGAATCAACTTTTCATGCTTGTGACCATTTTGGCACATTTTTGGGCCCGGATTCCTTCATCTAGTGGCCTAAAATTGGCTCAAACGTTTTTTTCACTTTTGACTAGGTCTTAGAACTTTAATAACTTTTTTGTGCTTGTTAGAATAAGTCAAAATTTCACGTGAGCCTTAATTTATGAAGGCATATTTCACACAAATTTTGGGGCCCATCCGAGTTGTTTTGCTAGTAGGTAATTTTTGGCATTTTAGGGTTTTTAGAGTAGACATGAAATAAAAGGAGGATTGTAATGATGTAAAATATTAGTGTGGATTCTAGAATGAGAAGAAAGCTATTTTGAAACTCTTGGTTTTTATTTGCAAAGTTGTTTATGTGTGTTTTGGAGGTATTTCAACCTCTTGTAGTTGGATTCACATCAAAATATTGATGTTGTAATTGTATAATTTACTAGTTATAAAATACTTCTTTCTATTTTTTTAGTTGTGTATTCTTCCTTTGGAATGAAAAACTTAACTTAGAAAAGAAAGAACTATTTAAATGTATGGAAAGGATATTATATGTTGCAGTTATGTTATTATTTCCTTTACGCATGAAAAAAATATAATAATAAGGTTGTTGTTGGAATGTTTAATAAATCTTCCAAATTCAGGAAAAATCCTCTTACTCTAAGTTTTAATTCCCTATTGCAAATCTGATTTTGAAATCAGCAAGATATCATTGTTTATAAATATGGAAATAATTCCTCTCGGTGTATCTTTATCTGCTACAAATTTATTTCAAATAAATCATCTTTTCTATTCATATTTCTGCTTGCTTTAAATAACATTGACTATGTCATTCACATAAATGATTTTGGAGATGTAAGTAGTTACATACGCACATGCACACAAACACAAACACAATTGATTTAGTATAATACTTTTTATTGTACAAGATGGAAAAACATAGTATGAAATTTGGTATTCCAAAATGAATTTAGAAATTTACTATCGCTGAAATGAACACAAAAAATATATACATATATTTACTATCTCATGAATATATCCCAAAAAAAAAAAATTTAATTACTATCTATATAATGATTCTGAAAATTTATTGGCTTTATGTTAAATCATCATCATTAATTATATATATAATTATAATATTTTTAAAAGGGGATTTAATATTAAAATGAATTTTACCCAGTCTTACTTTTAGTGGAGTAGTGTTGTTTTTTAAGAAATAAATATATTATGTGAGGTGGGATCGAAACGGTTTCCACACCTGCCCCCACACTAGAAACCCTCCCCTTTTTCATGTTGTTTGGCCCTTGGATGCCCCCGCATGCAAAGGTTTTTTAGCACTACCCACTAAAAGGATGATCGGGTAAAATTCATTCTAATCTTAAATCCCCTTTTTTAAAAGGGGATTTAAGATTAAAATGAATTTTACCCATTCGTACTTTTAGTGGAGTAGTGTTGTTTTTTAAAGAAATAAATATATTATGTGAGGTGGGATCCGGTTGTCGCCCCGCCCCCACACTAGAAACCCTCCCCTTTTTCATGTTGTTTGGCCGTTGGATGCCCCCATACAAAGGCCTTTTAGCCATATTCTTGCACAATCACCCTTTTCTTGGGCTCTCCCTTTCTCTGTGGACAATGTTATATATATATATATATATATATATATATATTATATATATATATATATATATATATATATATATATATATCGGGGAGATGTATTCATACATATTTGAGAAAAATGTATCTTATGATTGTTGTAATATAAGTTTAAAAACTTCTCAAAATTTGTTTAGGCATGGGCTTTTAAATATATATAAAAACCTTATACCATGGAGAAATGAATGAAAAATTTGTTCTTGTAACCCTTCTTACTTGTATTCTTCTTTTGAGTTTTTCATTCCTACCAAAAAAAAAAAAAAAGAAAGAAAGAGGGACAATAATGGAGAGACTTGAATGGTGAAGGAGAGAAATAAAATAAAACTTAGGTTTTACCATTATATCCTCACTTTTGATTTTAGGGAAAACTTAATCCTATGGTGGAGATTTAATTGATCCAATGGTTGTGATTAAGTGTGCACAACTTAAGGGATATGGGTGTTTTATTTTATTATGATGTTTTTTTATAAATTTGTTTTAATTAAGTGACTTTAGAATATTTTATAGTGAGATTAATCATTTGGTGGGTAAAGTAAATTTAAATGACTAAATTTATTTAATTAATTTAGCTTAGGTTGTGGGATCCCCTTAGCGGGATATTTAAATTAAATAAAATCTTTTATTTAATTTTTGCTTATCCTTATTTGAGGGCATGGACCCATTTTGGAGACAAAATGGGACCCATGACCATCATGGTTAAATATGGACCTTCCGCAAACCGTTGAACGTTTGAGAGAATATATATATATATATATATATATATATATATATATATATATATATATATATATATATATATATATATATATATATATATATATATATATATATATATATATATATATATATATATATATATATATATATATATATATATATATATATATATATATATATATATATATATATATATATATATATATAGCTAACTCGCCAAACTTTAATTGCTTAAACTTGCCAACCTTCCCACGCGATAAGTTATATCACAAGTGGAGCTTTACCATACCACCGTCGATGATTAACTATCATTGACATTTTCTTTTTGTATAACTGTAAATAGTTTTTCTTGTGGACGTGACATTGAGCCGAATTCTTGATCCCTCATACCATTATTGCAACGTTGTTTTAACGACAAATTTTTTTAATAATCCTCAAGGTTATTTGCGAGATGTGGATTGGTTCCGCTTCGATATATTTTGCAACTTAGTCGCGTTACATTCATAATGAGTAATCTTAACTATCGTATAATTATTTACTTAAAAAAATTATTACCACTTTATTACTTTTCCCATCTTTAATCGGGATATTTGGTTGTCTTTTAACGTGTTTTGGAACTCACGTTGAGTGAGGCGCGACATCCACCACCTAACTTCTCAAAATTATTCTATCCATAATCCTCATCATCCTAAAAGAATCCATCCTTAATTGTCCCCGAGGTACGCTCCTTTGAATTCATCATATCCTTCATCATCTAACCCAAATCCGACTCTTAATAATAAGTCCATGACACCCAAGTCATTTTAGGATCATAACAAATAACTTTTGACTAATCCCTACATTCTACAAAATTCAAAGAGTATAAGTTACCTTATTCCACTATAATTTCCTAAACTACAGCTATTAAGGATATTGGTTGACAATCTTCAACAAAGCTTGAAAAAGGTTCGTTATTTTCATTTGTCATACCTCCCAATCATACATTTTGGTAAGGTGGGTATGATACTTATTTCATTTCTCTGATAAATTATGTGTCCATATCCAAATCTAATTTCATTGTCAATATTTCCGATCTATCCGATCCTAATTATTCCATGCATTGTTTAGACAAACAAAGGTGGAAAGGATATGGCTTATGAAAATATGAAAAAATCATTGCTAATCCCATACAACCTTGTTATCAACAAGTGAGAAAGAGAGAGTAGTTTCTGACAAATGACAGTGGCATAACTAATCTAAACCATTCACAATTTCGGTCGTATCAACGTTCTCTGAGTGATCACAACAGTCCACGTTTGCATATTTTTTGATATTTTTTGATAGTGCGGTACATAGTATATTATTGATTACTATGACGTGAATGACCATAATGTACGACAAGAATTACATTCACTATTTGCCGACCGCCATGGTTTCAGAACACCCAAGTTTTGGGCTACTTTTTTACAGTATTTGCAGCTAAGCCATTGGGTATACTTCCTTCCGGGAATTGTATTGAATGTCACTTACACAGAGGCACCCAAACTTCATCTTTTCCTGAGTAGGGCACTATTTGTCTCATTTATCTGCAAGAATTAGCATTGGCACTTCATGATCTTGCCAAAGCCGGTATTCTCAGCTTCTGGTGTGCTTCGCTTCCATTCCAGTTTGTGCACAATCAGGACATTGTCCCTCAACCAGAAGTTCTACCTGAATCGCCAGGCTCTCTTCCTGAATCGCCAAAAGCTCTTCCTGAATTTCCAAAAGTTTAGCTGGAATCCTATTTCCCCATTGACACGTCATTGTGAAAAAAGGTGTTTGGTTCTAGTTTCCATAACGTAGAGTTTGTGCTCTTCTGTGGCCATTTCCGGAAAAAAGATGTCTGCAATATTCAGCTTCTTACGCATTGATTTATTAGGACTCGAACCTGTGACCTACAATCACCCCCAATGAAAGGGGTGGGGATACTGTGAATGAATTCAGTGCAATATTTCTGTGTTAGTGACATTCTCTCCTCGGTATTGTTGAAGATTAACTTGTAAATTCCAGTAAATTAATAATACTACATTTTATTTTATATAATAAATTAATGTTAAATAATATATGTTATACTATAAAATATTGAAAAAAATCTGAGAACCAATTATAGTATGTATAGAACACTAATGAATATTCATTATATGATGGTGATGTCGTACATGCGTTGACATCTGACGGTGGAAACTGGTCCATGTGAATGTGTTATCTCTACTTCTGACACACCGTACCACAGGAATCATCGCACCACCATTATTTCATCGCCAAAATGTCAACATAGTCTTCTTCGTGGATTTTTTTACCGTGTTGATGCTCATGACATAAAACTCGAATTTATTTTGGTGAATGTGTCTTTACTGTATCGGTGGCTCCGACTTATTGCATAACTATGACTTATTGCATTTATGTATTAGTCGACAAAACTAACTTGTATTAATGTGGAAATATATACTCAGAGCAGTGTTCTTTTATTCATTTTATGTGGTTCTATTGAATTATATATATGATTTAAAAATAATTATTTAATTCTTGAAATAATATTTTTAAAATATAATTTTCAATTATATTTATGTTGATATATTTATACATTTTCAATATTTTTATCACTTAATAGTATATAATATTAAATTAAATATTTTGATTAAAATTTTATGAAAACAATTTCTATTACATTTTATCATGCATTGTCATCAAATTTATTAATTAATTTCAACCATTCACACTTTAACGGTTATTCATCTCCATGGAAACATTGAAAGCAACGTGTATTTGAATTTAATTTATTAAAATGAATATTTTAAATTGTAATGTATATATTGTTTATTGAGATTTATATTTTCCCCTCTTTATGAGATCCTTCGAATATTAAAATAGGGTAGATTGTTATTTGTATCAAAAATTATTATTAATTATAAATATTTTTAAAAAAATTGAATATATAAAATGTTATAGTCAATTCTTTATATATTGTTATTTGTATAATTTTTCTTTTCATAAAGTTTGTCTAAAAAGTTTCCTTACTTTAAATTATATAAGGGGAGAGGGAGGGCTTGGTTTTGACGCATCGTATTGTCATAAAACAGGGTTCACTTTAAGACCCCCCTCCCAAAAATTATTATAGAACTGGTGGAAAATCTCCAAAACGGGCTTTCAAAAATGGTGAAAATCCCAAAAAATGGATTCACAACAAAAATGGGGAAAAGCGAAAAAACGTATAAATGTACAAGTGGGCATACGGTGGCGATTCAGATGTGCGGTTAAGGCGACAGCATATGCGAGACGCCCAACCGCACATGCACGATCGCCCGCCTGTATGCCCAGTCATGCGTTTACATATGCATCCAGGTGTCTGGACTTTGGACGAATTATGATGTTGCGTGACTGGGTCACAATTCTAGCCTATGATGTTGTCGAAAGAACATATCTATATGCTCGAGATGTATAATATATGTGTATGTAACTAGTGTATTGTGGCGAATATATGTATTTATATGAAATTTATTATAAACACTAGATGAGCCGACCCCCCAAACTAATTTTCTCTCAAAAATTTAGGTGAAATGCTGCTCCAGACGACTCTTAAAAATCGCCAAATCCAAATTTCAAAATCCTAAATATTCACTAATTAGTGAAGGATCGTCACTAAAATTTTCCTTTCCATAAAATCATCGCATATTCTTTATAATACCAAACTTGGTAACAGCTAAAAGTCCGAGAAAAAGGGTAACTTAGGGTCATCGAGTGTCATCTTAAAATGCTTTCCATTTTGATGGAAATGTCTTTAATGCTTTTTGTGCCTAACGGGAACCCCTCCAACATCGGCAACCACATCTCAACCATGTCGATCAGGTACAAGCAACGAGAGGGTATCATCTATGATCCCAACACCTCTTTCACTTGCAAAGACATCTCCTAGCAAGGAAACGAAGGTGGTGGAGTCTGTGAGTTCGGGTATAAATATGGACCCAATTCTTCCAAAGCTAGAGTTTTGGCTTATAAGCATTCAATCTCATGAGCGAGGCACATTCATCGAGGTCGTAGGTGCCCTTGTTGGTGCTGAAAGAATTCAATTTGGATGCGGTCATGAGGAGGATGGCGGTTTTGATGGCATAGAAAGTATTGTTTAGTTGGAAGAGGCTACCTTTCAATGGTTTCTCAGTTGGGTGACTCCATTAATAAAAAAGTTTCTTATTGTTTACGATCCGTAGAGGTTGATTCCTTAGGAAAGAAGACCCCTTTATTTCTTGGAGATGATGTTCTACATGGCTCTACATCCAAATTCAGTTCTACTCCTTTTACCGAATTCAATTATCAAAGCTATTACTATCTTCAGTTTCAAGGAATCTATGTTGCATGTAGGGTAGTAATCTTTCCATGCTCTATATTCACAATTGGAAGATCGTTGAATTGTTGATGATTCAAGGATAGCTATTGATGCACTATCACACCCAACTATATAGTTTTGTATGTATTTTGTATTTTTCCCAATATTGCAATCCATAATAAAAATTATATATTTTAAATGATTACAAGTATGTTACAAATTTAAGATAAGGTGCTTTGACATTATTTTAACGTTTTTATAAAAATGATTTATATAGTTTTGCAATTCATTCATATTTATGTTAAATGTGTGTTCCCAGTAACAAAATCTTGAGCTTTGAGGTTTCAAAATCTGCATGCCCAAATAATCTAGGCATGACCACCTAATGTTCACATAAGACCAAATTTTTCTTGTAACATCATAACTCTTGGGTGAAATAAAAAGATACAAATTTGAGGGAAAAAAACATCGCATAGGAAACCTTCTATCGCTAAAACAAATTAATAACAAGCTTCATTAACAAATAAAATCTATCTTTTGTTGTTCGCAAACCTTGATGACATTAAATAAAAATATACCATAGCTTGATTACAAGATAAAATTTACTTGGCAGTTGTGCTTTGACATATTTGTCGTGTCATTGTTAGACGATAAAGTTTTAAATTGTTTCCCCTTTCCATTTTTTCCACCCTCTTAACCCCTTCTTCTTCACCCCTCTTCCTCTGTTATTGTTTCTCTCCCTCAAATTTGACTCCTTCAAAAGATCCCCTTCGGTGTTTCCATCACACACTTCACGCATGATCGCTAGTATAATGACATGACCAACCCTACATCACTATAGATCGTAATGATGTAGATGACACCCCATTTCTCCACCCACCAATAGTCTGATCTTTCATCATTATTGACCATCAACTAGGTTGAGACTTTTCTAATCGATTATCATCTTGTAGACACACCCATGCCCCTTTTCTTATTCCCATGGAAGAAGCCATCTTATGTCACTTGGGTGCCATGGATAAAGAAATTTATAAATCCATGAATGCCTTTACTCAACTCCATCGAAATTCCTATTTTATAGATCTAGAGAAAATTCCACCAAAATAAACCAATGAGCTACCATTTCATGACCAACTCAATGATGTTTCATATATGCTCATTGAGGAGTACATTAAATTCAATATAGGAACTTTTTACGCCCTTAATCATATATCTTACATTGGATGTATATAGCCAACTTGTGGCTATCATAACTTCTTATCATGATGTATCTCTTTCATATATGTTATATTATCATTAGTGGGTCGACCTTGGTGTTGGCCATAGCATAGGAATAGTATATATAGGGGTTAGTAGGTAGTAGTTTATCATCATATTGAGCATTTGAGTCTTATTGTATGTTTTGGAGGTTGCCCCCTCGAAGTGGCTAAGCTATTATACTTTCATATTGAGATCATTTATCTACAATATTATGTTATTTGGTGTTCTATTGCTGGTGCTAATCATAATTATCCAAGTAATTTCATTACAAGTGGTATCAAAGCTACGATGATCCGAGGCCAAAATTAGGGCAAAACCCCTAATTTTTTGTTTTCACTATATCTTGTGAACCAAAACAAAATTTTCAAAGAGTTTTTACCAGGTTTGTGAATCATTCCAAGTAAGATTCCCTAAACATTTCAGACTTGTTTTCTTTATTTTTTAAAAGTTATTGCAAATTTATGGTTTTTCATAAAATTACTCCCTAGGCTGCAAATTGTGGAATTTTTCCAATTTATTTACATTTTAGAAAAGAGGATAAAAAATTAGTTGGAGTTTTTCTTTAAGTTTTTTTATAATTGGCTGAATTCTTATCGAAATAACAAACCCTAAAATTTGACCTTGATCCTTAAATCCTAATATTTTGGGGCATCATGGCGGGGCCTTCCACAAGAGGCAAAAAGAATCCCATCACTCCGGGTAAAACATCATAAAATGATGAGATAGTAATTGAGGAGTTGGAGACAGAATAAGTAACTACAAATTCCTCGGGTTAGGGTTTACTTCAATGGACCATAAGGTAAGCCATCTTGAGTTTGAGTTGCGAAACCTCGAGGGTAGAGTGGCCACCAAAGAAGGTGTAGAAAGATTGGACAACAATTGGAGGATTTCATTCACCAATTTAGTTAAAATATAAAGGGCCATCGGGGTAAGTGCACGAAGTTGGGGGGCCAAAAAGTGAACAAAAATATGAAAAAAAGAAAAACGTACGCATTCTATTATAACGTGATCGCATTTTAAATTATCAGGTTTGGGATTTACCGAGGCATAACACATACGCGTTATAACGCGTATGCGTTATGCCTACTTTAAAGAAAAAAAAGGCCCGATCCTCTATCATTTTATCTCCCTCAAATGCGAGTTTCAAAGCTTAATTGTGCCCTCGCGTTTTTTCATTTAGCTGGATCTCAAGCTCAAAGGATTGTTTCTGGATCATCGGGAAGATCTGAATCGACGATGGCGCCATGGAGAAGAGGTAAGCACAATTATTTTCTCAAAATTGCATTGAAATATGATAATTATAGATTAAAATTTGAATTGAATACATATTTTTTATTGTTATAGTTAGAGGTCGAGGGAATCAACCACAACCAAACCCTGTTATTCCTATCATCCCTCCCGACACTCCCACAATTGCTCAACATCCCTCGGGTAGTCAAGAAGATTTAGCAGCCCACATAGTTGAAAATAAAATTGAAATTGAGGATTTAATCAAAATAATGAGGGATTCACAACTCTGAAACCCCCACCGCGCCTCTCTTACAAACACCTTGGAGGCATTACTTGTTCAAGTTGAAGACGCGTAACGGGAAAATTAATCATTGGACAACTTACAAAGAGGGTTGTAGGGTTTATTATTCCAACAAATTGTCATATGTAGATGTAAAGAAAAATAAATTTCAAAAGACCTCATATGCACCTTATTCACGGACCCCCGAACTAATTTTCTTGTTCTGTTGTCATGTAAATGGTTTCCCATCCATTGGTGCAATAATAATTTGATTAAAAATAATTTTTAGGACCGATGGTGGATGGTGTTTGATTTTCCACCTTGTAATAACAACGAGGTGCCACTATACTTTCTAACGAAACTCTATTGTGAGTTTATCCTCAACGAGATCCCAAATTATTTTGATTTTTGAGATTTCCAGGGTTAAGGAAAAGGATCTGCACAGGATCGATTAGGTGCATAATGTGCACCTATTCAAAGCAGGTAGATTCCCCACATAGAATCCCCCTCACCCTGAGATTGTCCCTCAGCAGGTGAAGGAGACAGTAGAGATTGATACACTCCATGCGCTTCAGGGGCTATCTACGACCCTTGTTCGACATACGAGGGAGATTTCTGAGCCAGATGCTCGCGGAGGTACACAGAGTATTCCCTCAGGGAGTACTAGCATGAGGCCACATATTTTCTCGTCATGTGGTAGCATATGTTTGGGGCCCGAGGAGGATGATACTTTCATGTGTATTGATTTTGGTGCACCTAGTGCTAGGGGTGCACACGATAATGTCACTATGTCAAATGTCTTTTTGAGTGAGACATTTGGATTACATTCATCAACGTCACCTTCACAGGTATTTGTTATGTTTTATTATGTGTGTTACAAAAATTTGGAGTACTTGATTTACTTATATATGTTGAATTTTTGAAATAATTGTATTTGTACATGTATA
This sequence comes from Taxus wallichiana var. yunnanensis, assembly GCA_018340775.1. Taxonomy (NCBI): domain Eukaryota; kingdom Viridiplantae; phylum Streptophyta; class Pinopsida; order Cupressales; family Taxaceae; genus Taxus; species Taxus wallichiana. Next base: position 347,212,718 of record CM031234.1, on the reverse strand, counting down.
TGCATTGATATTACAAAGGCACGGTAGGTGCATCTTCATCCTACCACAGGCGGCGAGCACCATACATTCACAGAGGTAATTTAGAATGTTAATTATGTAAAATTTTCACATACGTATGTATATGTATATGTATATGTATATGTATATATATGTATATATATATATATATATATATATATATATATATATATATATATATAAGTTTTGAAGTCAAATATATGTATGTTCTTGTATGTCCATATAACTCATGTGATATACATGTTTGATAAAGATGTTGACTTCACTAGACACCCCACCATCTCTGCGACAAGTAGATAAAGGTGTTGCCGCTGCGATTTCATCTACGTAGCAACTCACTGAGGTATTCAAACAACACGTAAATTTTGTTAAATTTATCGTGTAATTCATATTATGTTAAATTACATGTTAGTAATGTCTTTCATTGTAGAATTATTAAATTATGTTAATAATGTCCTTCATCTTGTATATGCAAGAGTTACTGCTGACAGTATCAGCCTATTCATTTGATTCATAGGCGTGGCGAGGTAAAAACATTAGTTCTATATTGATAAAATTAGTTAAAATATTGTCATTATGTACATACATGTACTTAGTTCTATTCTTTCTAATTTTGATGTTATATTTTCTGATCTTATGTGTATGTAGGGAACTTCAACCCCCACCATTTTGACTTCGAGGGTACGGACTCCTCCATCTCGTCGTCTTCGTATCATGCAGGAGCTCCTGATGACTCATCTGAGCGTGAGATGCAAATTCAGTGTGGTCGACAACTTGCGGTAAGTTTTTGTATTTATGTAAATACTTTCATTCTAGCATGGTCTTAAATACATGTTGAAAACATATATAAATTAAGTTTTGACAAAAAAACATTGTTTGCATTTACAGGGATCATCTACATGCAAGTATTCGGTGAAAGAGGACTCAAAGCATGGGCTCGATGATCCAAAGTCATCTCATGATCTCCATCTTCGTAAGGGGGGGCCTTCTTTGAGCAAGGCCGAGAGAGGGATAGATTTTGATGAGTAGGAAATATATATGTCTTACATGACATTGTTTTTGTATGTCTATGTGCATGGCATTGTATGTATGCCTATATGGCATTTGAACTTGATGGTATATGACCTATTTGGGCATTTTTGTATTTATTATGCACATTAAAATACTATTTGGAACTTGATAATTTTATATGAGACCTTACATTTCGAGAGATTATTTTCGCATGAAACTAATATGATGTGCATTGATAATATTTAAGACATTATGGATTATTTTTTTATTTATTGGCGATGTATATGTACTAGCATTTTCAATGTATAATATGCATCAAACTTTAGAAATCAATATTTATATAATGTATGTATATAAAGAGTTACCTAATCTGGGTAATTATTCATTCAATTTATCAATGTGTATATGTGTATTTACCTTACTTGTGCTTCTTCTTGCTCATGGCCTCTTTGTATTGGTTCCTATATTATCATGCACTTACTACAATCTTCTATGCTTCTTAGTCTTATCCCCTGTTAAAACACCCGAGAGTCATCACAATTTGATGCCTTTCATCTGTTGGTATTTTGAGAATGTCTCTCCATATACATTACTCTAATGCTTGAGAATGTCTCCAAATGCAATGACATTTTGATTCAGACACTCAATGATTCTTGATTGTCTAATCTTTTCCAATTTGTGTTATTACCTTTAAATCTATAGGCATTTCAAGTTATTTAGAAATCACATCACACCCTTCACTAGGCTTGATGACTACCCCTATCCTTTTGAAGGCGCTTTTGAAAGCATCCATGGGTTTATCATAGCATAAATTATCAATGAATGGAAGGTCGCTAAGTCGTAGGCCAGTGACTCCCATCCGAACTAAACAAGAAATATTTACTAGGTGATTGATAACTTCAATGTGTTCTTAGACATACCCCTATCAAATTCATTCTTAAGCCAATCTAGTCATTCAGGGCTCTTAAGGGACTATGCCCAGACGAGGTAGCTCAAAGCACGAGTAGCACAGGGAAGCAAAAAAGCCTCTACTAGTGTTTACCTAGCCACCCTAACGTTTTGCCATAGTTAGTTCGGTCCCACGAGCTTCCGTTTACAAACTATAGCGTCTAGCAGCCCTACACTGACTCAGACTTCAGTATTTTGTGCCTTTGCAAACAATAGGACAACGAGAGAACCGAATGGAGATGGATAAAACTGCGAGATGATTTCATAGAGGGCCCCAACATGGAGGTCTCAGATCTGACGAAACGTCTCTAGGTGCCACGAGTCCAAGAAATCACCCGTTGAAGATATGGTGTGTTTGGGCCTCGTGCCTCTTAAGGACTACGCCGGACGAGGTAGCTGAAAACACGGGGCATAGGGAACCAAAACAAATCCTCCACTAGCATTCACCTAGCCACCCTGACGTGTTGGCGTAGTTGGTTTAGTCCCACAAGCTACCATTTACAAAATATAGCATCTAGCATCCTTACACTGATTCAGACTACACTATTTCGCACGTTTGCAAAACAATAGGACAGCGAGAGAACCGAATGGAGATGGAGAAAACTACAAGAGGATTTCGTAGAGGGCTTCAACATGGAGGTTTCGGATATGACGAGATGTCTCTAGGTGCCACAAAGTCCAAGAAATCACCCGTTGAAGATATAGCGTGTTTTGGCCTCAAGGCTCTTAAGGGACTACGCCCGGACGAGGTAGCCCGAAAGCATGGGGAGCATAGGGAACCAAAACAAAGACTCCACTAGCATTCACCTGGCCACCCCGACGTTTTGGCGTAGTTGGTTCAGTCCCATGAGCTTCCGTTTGCAAACTACAACGTCTAGGAGCCCTACACTGACTCAGACTAAGGTATTTCACGCATTTGCAAACAATAGGACAGCAAGAGAATTGAATGGAGATGGATACCACCACGAGAGCCTTTTATAGAGGGCCCCAACATGGAGGTCTTGGATCTGACAAGACATCTCTAGGTGCCATGGAGTCCGAGAAATCACCCATCGAAGATATGGCGTGTTTGGGCCTCAGGGCTCTTAAGGGACTACACCCGGACGAGGTAGCCCGAAAGCACGGGGAGCATAGGGAACCAAAAAAAATCCTCCACTAGCGTTCACCAGGCCACCCCGACATGTTGGTGTAGTTGGTTTGGTCCCACGAGCTTCCGTTTGCAAACTATAGCATCTGGCAGCCCTACACTGACTCAGACTACACTATTTTGCGTGTTTGCAAACAATAAGACAGCAAGAGAACCAAATGGAGATGGATAAAACCGCAATAGTATTTCCTATAGGGATTCAACATGGAGGTCTCGGATCTAACGAGACATCTCTAGGTGCCATGGAGTCTGAGAAATCACTCATCAAAGATATGGCGTGTTTGGGTCTCAGGGCTCTTAAGGGACTACGCCCGAACGAGGTAGCCCGAAAGCACGGGGAGCATAAGGAACCAAAACAAATCCTCCACTAGCATTCACCTGGCCACTCTAATGTGTTGGCATAGTTGGTTCGGTCCCACGAGCTTCCGTTTGCAAACTATAGCGTCTGGCAGCCCTACACTGACTCAAACTCCAGTATTTCGCATCTTTACAAACAATAGGACAGCGAGAGAACCGAATGGAGATGGAGAAAACTACAAGAGGTTTTCATACAGGGCCCCAACATGGAGGTCTCAATCTTACAAGACGCCTCTAGGTGCCACAGAGTCCGAGAAATCACATGTCAAAGATATAACGTGTTTTGGTCTCAAGGCTCTTAAAAGACTACGTCCCAAACGAGGTAGCCCGAAAGCACGTGGAGTGTAGGGAACCAAAACAAAGACTCCACTAGCATTTACATGGACACCCTAACGTGTTGGTGTAATTGGTTCGGTCTCACGAGCTTCCGTTTGCAAATTACAGCGTCTAGGAGTCCTACACCGACTCGGACTACAGTATTTCACGTGTTTGCACACAATATGATAGCGAGAGAACCAAATGGAGATGGATACCACTGCGAGAAGATTTTGTAGAGGGCCCCAACGAGGAAATCTCAGATTTGACGAGACGTCTCTAGGTGCCACAGAGTCTTAGAAATCACCCGTCAAAGATATGGCATGTTTTGGCCTCAGGGCTCTTAAGGGACTATGCCTAGACGAGGTAGCCTCAAGCACGGGTAGCTTAGGTGGTGTCCCCAAATTTCATCCCGAAATGGGACTACCTTATTAAAAAAATAATCATAATTTTAAAATAGTGGGTCATTTTATGTTTTTATTGCCAAAAAGTTTCTGTAACGTGTCAAGATATTCCCAAGGAGCCATATTAGCCATTTTCGCCAAATACCCAGATGCCCAAAATTGTTATATTTTGTCGTTGGGATTTACCTACGGGAAATTTGTATTTAATTATTTTGAGCCCCATTTGAGGCAAATTGTGCTTCGGTTTAACCCTGTTGTGATCGTACATGTCAATTTTCCCATATACTAGTAGGGTTTTAACCAGGAATGAATTATGGGCTTTATTTGTGACTTTTGGCAATGTTTTGTGTTTTTGATGTTTTCCGTTTTGTTTTTTATGAAATTTATTTGGATCAATTCCTTTGCTGGTTTGGCCTGATTCTTTGCCTAGAGTATCTAGAGATCACCTATAAACATTATGCCAAAAGGAATTTGCCACCAAAGGTCTGGTTCTCTCTGAAAAGATGAAGTCGTGCACAAAAAAACTTCTTCTAGGAAGGCCACATTTTTGGCAAAAGAGGGGTTTGAAGTGAATCATGAGATTTTTGGAAGTAGCGGGCGGTAGAAATTTTGTACCTACCTAGCAGGGTAATTTTTCCCATGGAAGCAACACCACTTAAGTCACAATGATGGAAAATTAGAGGTAGCAGCAGTGAGCATGAAATTCTTACTTGCCTTGCAAGATAAAAATTCCCATTGTGAAATAAAACAAAAATCACTTAAGGCGTTAATGGGATTTTATTACCTGCCTTGTAGGGTAAATAATCTCATTATGAAAGTCAAACAACTTAAGTGGATCATGGAATTATTGAAGTTGCGGTGCATGGTGAATAATCCCATTGTTAATTGGCTTTTAAAAATAGAATTCACCCTTGCCAAAAAGTGTGACCCACCTTGGGTGAATAATAATGCATTTAATAATATTTATTAATATTTATTCACCCAATTTTGGTGCCCAAGCATGAGGAAAAGTCAACAAGGGAAAAGTGGATAAAGGAAATTAGAATTAGAAATTCTAAAATTAAATAAATATTATTTATTTAATGCAGCCCCTTCATGTCAAAAAGTGCGCCCCATTTGGGAGAGGAATAATATTTTTTAAAGTATTAATTGATTTAATTAATTCTTATTTTCAGTGGCTAAGGTCAAAGCATACTGTGAGGCTTAAGTTAACTGGAAGTAGAAGGCTAAAATTAAATAAATTTAATTTATTTAATGGCAGCCATGAGCATGCACAAAATAGGCACCCCATTTGAAGATAGAAAGCTTATTAATTAATTAATTGCTAGGAATAGGAGGGGAAATAACTAATTATAGAATTATGAGGATTATATAAGTAGGGGCTGCCATAAGGATGAATTAATTAATTCAATAGCAAAGAAGTGCAGCCTAGACAAAAAGTGTGCCCCATTTGAAGAGGAATTTTGCTCAAAAGAAGGTTTAATTACATTTGGAAGCTTCCAAATTTGGCGCCTAGGTTTGAAGAAGTTTGATTTGTGTTTGAATAATTATTTGCATAAGTGGTACAAGTGCTCGGAGTGAAGTTGATAAAATTCATGCTTGCTTTGCATGTAAATAAAACATCAAATTTTGGGGCAATAGGTTGATATGTGCAGATTTTTTATAGTTAAAATACGGTGTTCATGTTCCGGTTGCCATATTTGTCTGAATTAATTGTAGGAATTCATTACAGGTGCTTTTATAAGAGAAAGGGAGCTTAAATCAATGTCCAATACATTGAACATATCATCTGAATCTAAGAATTCTCCAGATCTCGCACTGGTTGTCAAGAATTTCACTCGAATAAAGAGAAAAAGAATTACTCGACAAAGATAGATATAGCCATGGCAAAGTGGAATGAAAAGAAAGCTCAACAGAGTCATGCATTGCTTCCATATTTGTTGAAGTCAATAGGCCCAGATCCAGATCTAGATCCATATCTCATAATTGCAAAGGCTTCCTAAAAAATTCATCCCCTTATTTCGAATGCAGCCCGTGAAGAAGTCGGTGCATGGAGAATTCTTGTCCATGTTCTCTCAATCTTCCAGTTAAAGCCTTCATTGAATTTGCATTCACCCGAGTGCTTTCCAGAATTTTTAATTGCTCATATGCAATTAAAAATAAAAATGATGAGTTATTTACGGAAAATAATGCATTAATGCATGTACTGGAAAAGAACTGCAAAAGCTTCAAGGATAAGAAGGAAGACCAGTCAAAGGCAATACCCGCAAGCAAATCAGAGTCATCGGCTTCCAATTCCAGCTGCTTCTAGGTCTAGTTTGGTGAGAATCAAAGGCAAAAGAATCAACTACATGCAAAATATGAAAAAGGACAAGACTGCAGCTTTCCTCTTTCTTCTTCTTTCTCTTATTTCCTCTGACAAAGTAATTGAGCGATCAATTAAATTATACAACTTAAGTGATTGGTTTAAAAGCCATTACTTGAAAAGTCAACTACTTGGATATAGGTGACAGACATGCAAAATAGAAGGTTTTATCTTCATTCAGCAAATCATGCATGTCATGCAAATAGGAATTCCAAGAGGAAGATTTTCAATTATTTCCTTTCGGACTTCCACATGTGTCAGTTCACTAAAAGCTTCCGACTTGTAATTGCCCCTCTATATTCTATAAGTAGAGGAAGAATGGGTTAATAGATCGAATTTGTAAGTTAGCTTTCTTGTGTTCCGGACTTTGTACTAAAACCCCGATAGCCACTTGAAGAAAAGGAATATAAAGGAGCAGATTTCCAAAGAACTTTGTGTCACGATGCATTTTGTTTCTAGCTTTTATCTTAGATATTCTAATAAACTTTGTGTTATTTTACATCTAGATGCAGTTTTTGTTTATAATTTTGTGTGTTGATATCTATCTTTCTTCTAATAAATGCAATCAACTCTTTTATTTTAGATCTAGATTTCTTCCATGTGTGTTGTTATAGTCTTTCTTTATAATTTTGTGTGTTGATATCTATGGTTCATGATCTCGGTTAAAGTAAAACCCCATATAGATACTAGCATATTTTAATTGACAAATATGACACGGAGCCTCACCGGTAAATGAGGGAGATTTATCTCATGATCGCCTAAGTTTTCAGCTATGCAGAAAATCTAGCCAACATTAGGGAACCAAAACAAATCATCCACTAACATTCACCAGTGCCATCCGACGTAGTGGCCCGGATGGTTCAGTCCCACAAGCTACCATTTGCAAAATATAGCATCTAGCAGCCTTACACTGACTCAGACTACACTATTTCGAGCGTTTGCAAACAATAGGACAGCGAGAGAACCAAATGGAGATGGAGAAAACTATGAGAGGATTTTGTAGAGGGATTCAACATGGAGGTTTTGGATCTGACGAGATGTCTCTAGGTGCCACGGAGTCCGAGAAATCACTGTCGAAGATATAACGCATGTTTTGGCCTCAGGGCTCTTAAGGGGCTACGCCTGACGAGGTAGCCCGAAAGCACGGGCAGCATAGGGAACCAAAAAAAGACTCCACTAGTGTTCACCTGATCATCCCGACGTGTTGGCGTAGTTGGTTCGATCCCACGAGCTTCCGTTTGCAAACTACATCATCCTGGGAGCCCTATACGACTCAAACTACGTAGTATTTCGTACATTTGCAAACAATAGGACAACAAGAGAACCAAATGGAGATGGATACCACCGCGAGAGGCTTTCATAGAGGGCCCCAACATGGAGGTCTCGAATATGACGAGACATCTCTAGGTGCCACGAAGTCCAAGATATCACCCATCGAAGATATGGCGTGTTTGGGCCTCAGGGCTCTTAAGGGACTACGCCTGGATGAGGTAGCCTGAAAGCACGGGGAGTGTAGGGAACCAAAAAAACTCCACTAGCTTTCACCTGGCCACCCCGACGTGTTGGTGTAGTTGGTTTGATCCCACGAGCTTCCGTTTGCAAACTATAGCGTCTGACAGCCCTACACTGACTCAGACTACACTATTTCACACGTTTGTAAACAATAGGACAACGAGATAACTAAATGGAGATGGATAAAACTACGATAGTATTTCATAAAGGGATTCAACATGAAGGTCTCGGATCTGACGAGACATCTCTAGGTGCCAAAGAGTCTGATAAATCACCCGTCGAAGATATGGTGTGTTTGGGCTCAAGGCTCTTAAGAGACTACGCCTGAACGAGGTAGCCCGAAAGCACAGGGAGCATAAGGAACCAAAACAAAGCCTCCACTAGCATTCACCTAGCCACTCGATGTGTTAGCGTAGTTGGTTCGGTCCCACGAGCTTCCGTTTGCAAACTATAGCATCTAGCAGCCCTACACTGACTCAGACTCTAGTATTTCGCATCTTTGCAAACAACAAGACATCGAGAGAACCGAACGGAGCTAGAAAAAACCATGAGACGATTTCATATAGGGCCCTAACATGGAGGTCTCAGATCTGATGAGATGTATCTAGGTGCGACAGAGTCTGAGAAATCACATGTCAAAGATATAATGTGTTTTGGTCTCAGGGCTCTTAAGAGACTACGCCCGAACGAGGTAGCCCAAAGCACGGGGATCATAGGGAACCAAAAAAAGACTCCACTAGCATTCACCTGGCCACCCTAACTTGTTGGCATAGTTGGTTTGGTCTCACGAGCTTCTATTTGCAAACTACAGCGTCTGAGAGCCCTACATTGACTCATACTGCAGTATTTCGCGTGTTTGCAAATAATAGAATAGTGAGAAAACCGAATAGAAGATGGATACCATCGCGAGAGACTTTCGTAGATGTCCCTAACTTGGAGGTCTCGGATTTGATGAGACATCTCTAGGTGCCACGGAGTCCGAGAAATCACCCATTGAAGATATGGCATGTTTGGGCCTCAGGGCTCTTAAGGGACTATGCCCGGACGAGGTATCCCGAAAGCACGAGTAGCGTAAAGAACCAAAACAAATCATACACTACCGCATTCACCAGGCCATCCGACATAGTGGCCTAGATGGTTCAGTCCCACAAGCTACCGTTTACAAAATACAGGATCTAACAGCCTTACACCGACTCCAACTACACTATTTGGAGCATTTACAAAAAAATAGACAACAAGATAACCGAATAGAGATGGAGAAAACCACGAGAGGATTTCGTAGAGGGCTTCAACATGGAGGTTTTGATCTACAAGATATCTCTAGGTGCCATGAAGTTTAAGAAAAACTCGTCGAAGATATAGCGTGTTTTGGCCTCAAGACTCTTAAGGGACTACGCCTGGACGAGGTAGCTCAAAAGCACGGGTGGAGGAAACCACCAATGTTCAATGATTTTGTCCACAGGATGCAACTATGTAGACTATGAACTTAGTTTTGTTGGGGAGACCACTAATTTTTCAACTGTTTATTTTGAAAGAATAAATATCTTCAATCAAACAGAGAATGAAGAGCCTGAATTTTTTTGGACATTACAAAAAGTTGTTTGTGCCCAAAAAGAAACCGAAGGCCATATAAATTTTCAGTCTTCAACTTTAGATGACAATGAACATCATGAAGAAAAACAATTAGGTGAAGATGTCACTATGATTCAATGAAAGTTTGAATCTCTTCAGTACTAACATGGAAAAATTGTCAGGGCCCTATGAAAGCCTCTCGCGGTTTTATCCATATCCATCTGGTTCTCTCGTTGTCCTATTGTTTGCAAACGTGTGAAATAGTGCAGTTCGAGTCAGTGTAAGGCTGCCATACACTATATTTTGCAAATGGTATCTCATGGGACCAAACAGACTAGGCCAACATGTCCGGATTGCTTGGTGAACGCTAGTGGAGTCTTTTTTTGAGTCTTCGTTCGAGCTACCTCGTCCCAAACGTAGTCCCTTAAGAGCCCTGAGGCCCAAACATGTCATATCTTTGATAGGTGATTTCTCAGACTATGTGGCACCTAGAGAGGTCTCATCAGATCCGAGACCTCCACGTCGAGGCCCTCTACAAAATCCTATTACGGTTTTATCCATCTCCATTCGGTTCTTCTCGTTGTCCTATTGTTTGCAAACGCGTGAAATAGTGTAGTCTCGAGCAATTGTAAAGGCTGCTAGATGTTGTATTTTGCAAACAAGTAGCTTGTGTGATCGAACCAACTACGCCAACACGTTGGGGTGGCCAGGGGAATGCTATTGGAGGCTTTGTTTTGGTTCCCTACACTCCACGTGCTTTTGGGCTACCTCGTTCGGCGTAGTCCCTTAAGAGCCCTGAGGCCCAAACACGCCATATCTTCGATGGGTGATTTCTCAAACTCCATGGCATTAGAGACATCTCGTCAAATCCGAGACCTCCACATTGGGGCCCTATACGAAAGCCTCTCATAGTTTTCTCCATCTCCATTCAGACTGAGTAAGTGTAAGGTTGTTCATTGCCAATCACCTAAATAATAAAGGTGGTTCATATAATATAGGTGGTGAAATGAGAATTTTAATAAGATATTTTTACAATATAGGTGGTGAAATGAAAATGTATGTTTGTTGTTCCTTTCTAATATTTAATTTCTCTTAGCTTCACTTGGCTTTGAGAATAATAAATTCTCTACTGACAGTGCATCAACCACATGAAGGTGGAAGTTTTTTTGGCACCACTAACCTACATAAACATGTTAGTAAGCAATTAAATAGAATTTTAAATCATACAAAATTTAAAAAAATCATTTAAGTAAATATTCAAATTAATTTCATGAAGATCATACCTTTACAAATTCAGTCCAATGAACCACAAGGATCAACTCTATTCTTAACAAGAGCAAGAATTGTTTCATGATCCGATTCACAACCTTCCACATTCTTATTTGATGGCCAACCTCGATATTTGATCAATTCAATATTTATGTGCAAGGACAAATGTGAATAATGAAGTATCTTCTGATGTACTTCAGTCTTCAAACAACCAAATGTTTGATTTTTTGATAGGATATCGTCGAAGCCAAGTTCCAGTGACTACCACTAACCCAATGGGATACTCAAGGTCTTCACCATCAATGAATGTGGAAGTCAATTTTTTCCCCTCTACACAACGAGACAAGAAGTAGTTTGTTCCCTCTTCGTTAAATTCCATCGTAATAACTACAAAAACGTGCCCTATGTATCATAAAGTAAAATTGTTCAGTCAATTTAAAAATACATTAAGAGTTGACCATTTAATAATTTATAAATCTAAAACATGGCATGTACATATATGTATGTACCTTGTTACACTAAATCAAAGACTTGGTCAAAGTCAAGTGATGTTGTCATTTGATCTGAAGACCCTGCAAGTTGTAATGCTCGTGGAACTTGATGTGTGTCGAGTGGAATTAGAGGTCTACAAGTCCATTCATCCACCCACTATTGTGACTCACATTCATTCCACGTAAAATCAATGCATGATATATAAAAACATGTCATGCACCTAGTATAAATAGTCCAAGCATTTACATCTGAACTACGGAATGAGTGCATATCACTTGATTCTCAGTAATTGTCGTACAATCTTCAAAGTTTGCCGATTTTGTTCCTCTATTAACCAAAAATATCTACGAACTATTGATCTCTCTTGAGATTCATGGCCCATGTTCTTGACACACCAATCAACAATGCTTTTTGTATCTATAAATTTAGCACCATCCTTGAACTTTAACTCTTCTCTTAAAAGTGCTCTTTTCACACATGCTCTTGCACCATCATGCTCTCTTTTTACATGCCCCGCCTCGGTAAAACTCTAGATATGTTGTACATTTGTTTCTTTGTGCATTCTACTTGCTTGCCAATAAAACATTTGTGCATTCTTGAAGTGTGATGTGCAGTTGTCCTACCAAATGTAATGTTGATCAAAACTAATGTTCCTCTCATTCAAGTTTGCATAAAACACCCGGAAACACCGTTGTACATATTTTGTAGAATGTGTCTAATCATCGCTGATGTAGAAATGATACTCTTAATATTTTTTTATCTTTCTTAGTGCTTTCAGGAGAGTGCATGAATGTTATATACATGAAAATAGAAACTTGCACTGAGTTATAATATTGAGACTGAACCTCCATTTGTGGCTGCAATGTGTAATTCTCTGCGAAGTTAACTACTGAAACAATAGTACCAAGTGGTAATGTGTCCTTGCTTAACTTGAATTATTCATCTAACCATCGAACTCTGTGTGTGTACCTTGCATACTCATAAAAAAATTTCTCTCTGAATTTGACCATATATTCTAATACAAGTAATTGTTTTCTAACAAGCTCATACCTTTTAGATTCTTTTCCATCTTTTAATTGATATGCCATTGATTTATATTTGGTGAAATCAACCAATTATTTTCCTATTGAATATGTACTCTCCTCGTGGAACAACTTTTCAAATTTGGCAAGCCACCGCATATATTGCACATTTCATCCAAACATGCTTTGTTATAAAAAATTGTCTTGTTGATTTTTCACAAAATATTGTCAGAATAAATTCCCTTTAAGATTTTTGTGGGACATTTATTCCACACTCCTACAACATGATGTCAATATGCAAAACACGGCATATTTGACAAAAAAATATCATAATGCATTGAAAATTCAACATGATGCCTGCAACAACAAGTGGTACATGAGTGATTGATTTTCACATAAAAGGGTTTTCTCATTTCAAAGAATCTTTGGCTAATGTTAATTTGTGGATTTTCATTCTTAAACTTAGAGAACAATTATGTTTGAGTCATATCTAAGAAATGTTTTACACACGATTCACAATTACGAGAACTTATTCTTCTTTTTACTATATCTCTTCTATTCAGTGACACCCTTGTGTTCTCATTCCAAAATTTTACAATTAATTCTTTTAGAATATCGATGTATTCTTGTCTTTTTGTGGAATTCTACTAGAGAAATCCCAATAGTTAGTGTTATTGACTAACTCAAGATGTTTACGTCTCTCTATTGCTTTCATTAGTATTTTTATGTTTAGCTTCAAAGCACTGCTTATTTTTCTAATCAAGCGTTTATTAATTGTTTTATCACTTACTATACAATTAGTAAGTGCACGTCGTGTAGCATTACTATCTTTGGTGCATCTTTTGCCACCTACAGTTTGGTATGCTTTATGTATGTTTTCAACAATTGACGCATTTTGATCAACAACATTAGATGTTCTTAACCCCAGGGTCTTCATTATAGGTCTCATCTTAATTAATTTCATCAATGAAACAAATAATTTACATCTTTGCGTGTTATTTAAATTCTCAAAGTAATTATCCCAAATTTCACTTGATTTTCTTCTCACATTTCTTTCAGACATTTTGTTAGGCATTGGTTTTATAATGTTTTCATCAATTTCAATTAAGTGAATTGGTTTTTTCACAAAATAGAAGGAGGTTTTCTTAGAGGTGAAGATTCATTTACAAGGTTACTTTCTTCATTCATTGTTTTCATACAAATTTTGGGGTTAACATTTGGATTCTTAGGTAAGGGTTCAACAATTGGATCCATATCAATTTCTTCATCCATACCAACATTATCATTCAATTCAATTTCATTATTCATTGCAAAATCATTATTATCTACATTTTCATTATGTATTTCATCCTCATTTTCTAAAACATTAGCTACATTTGATATAGCGGATGTACCTTTTCCTACTCAAAGTTTTTGCATTCTCTTCAATTTCTTTATTCTCTTCTCTTCCAATTGATCCGGTGTCTTATTCTTGACTTTCCTCTTGTCCTTAGCTCAACGTTTATCACCCATGATTAAAAAAATCAACTAGTGGGGTAGGGGAAAAATGAACTACTAAAAAATTATGCAAGAATGTAAAGAAAATTGCACACAAAACAAAATGTTTGCAGAATTCCCATGAAAGAGATGAAAGGGACATTGGGGGGCCACAATATATAAACAAAGAAAAATGCATACGCGTTTTGTATTTTCTCTTTTTCCAAGCCATGCCTCAAGGCTTGGGATCCGGTTTGGATCCCCAAGCTTGAGGCATGGACCTGTACAAACACAAAGAAACATGTTTTTGCAAGAAAATGTAAAAATGCCACTTCCTCTATGATAAATCAAAATAAAAAAATCAATCCATTTAAAAAATTATACCACGACGTAGAGCAAAGTTTCTTCTTTCTAAAAATATAATTTTTCAAATTTTCTGACTAATATAAGGTTTCCATATTATTTATTTCTAACTATGCCTTTTTATAGCTATTTTTTGAAGTGTAAATATGTCTATCTTTCATAGTGTATCTTTTTTTGGGTGATCAAAATTTTAAAAAAATTATACTATCTAAACTAGGCATAATTCTATACATATTAAAAAAACTAATTTTCGATATTTTTGAGGTAGTTAGGGGGGGCACAGTTGAGCTCCGTTATTTTTCAAAACATAAAATTTTTGTACTAGAAAAATCATAAATAAAAAAATATTTGCTAAAAAATCTTTAAAAAATGAAGCCCAAACTAGATACTCCTAGCTATCTTTCCACGAAAGGGTTTTCAAAAATACTAAATGGTGCTCAAAAAAGGTGGGGGCACAAAAGTCACTCTATTATGTTTTTTAACAAAAATAGGAGCATTTGTTGGTATTTTAGTTGTTTGACCCACTTAAACTTATTTGTTTTCAATAAAATTTAGTAGCTTAAAACTAGATTCAAAATGCTACGATTCATATTTCTATAACATCTTCCAATTTTGAGTGTAACTATTTCAAAAACTCATATAAGTTGAAGTTTTTTCAGAAAAATACGTCCACTTAAGACCCCCTTTTGGCCCCCCAACTTGGTGCACTTACCCATCACATCCTTCCTAATCAGCCACAACTCAATCATACTCATATAAACCAAGGTGGATCTTCATGTCAAAGTAATAGACAAACTAGCTAGGTGGATCTTTGAGCATGACCAATCCAAATACAAACATTCTGCAAGCCCGTAATATGATTCCAAAAGTGGAAATGCATAAGTTCAATGGAAAGGATCCACTCAATTGGATTAACTAGATGGATAATTTCTTTGATCTTCATCAAATTCCATCAGGACAAAAGGTTACCATGGCATCCTTTTATATGTGCTCAAAGGCAAAAGAGTGGCCTCAATGTTACATGGACAATCTTCACCGAAGAGTTGCAATTGCACTATAGTTATAGTGTGTCAGAGAATTATTTCAGTCAATTAGCAAAGCTAAGACAAACATGAACAATCAAATATTACATCCATCAATTCCAAAACCTTTCCTTACGGGTGGAAAATATTCCTAAAGAGAATTTAAATGACTTATTTATTAGGGGTCTTAAAGAACACATTGAGACTGAGGTGTGTATGTTTAATCCTCATAAGGTTTCAGATTCTATGATCATGCCACGTAGGGCAGAGGAAAAAAAATTCCAGTAGGAAACAAACTGCACGTAATATAAGAGATTGTAGCACCTTTCCACCATCGTTCCCTCATCTAGTTAGAGTGACACCTCAACAAATTGAAGTAAAGAGAGGAAAAGGGTTATGTTTTAATTGTGACAACAAATTTGGACCAAGACATAAGTGTGCTGAAAATAAGTTGTTCTACATTAATGAAGAAGAAAAATGAAGAAGACGAAGAGGTAGATCCAGAGGAGGAATTAGGAGATCCCAACCAACAATATCTTGTCATGCAATTTTAGGTATTAGCACTCCCAAACTCTCAAAGTAGTTGGATTCTTAAAAAAATAGAGGGTAACAGTGTTGATTGATTTGGGAAGTACTCACAACTTCATCAATCATAAGTTGGTGGTACGCTTGAACTGCTTTGTTTATCCAGCTCAAAATGTCAAGTCATGATCGTTGATGGGAAAACTATTAGTTGTTCAGGAAAATTCCATAACATTAATCTCACCATGGAGATTACTTGCTAACTAGCAATATGTATGCCATTTCCATGGGAGGAGAAGACATTGTGTTATGATTTTAGTGGCTTACCACCTTGGGAACCATTGAAATGAATTTCCAAGAGTTTTTCATGTGATTTTAGTCAGAAAGGAGGACTTTTAAACTAAAAGAACTAAGAGAAAAGTACCCACAGTTGGTAAGTTCTCATCATATGCAAAAATTTCTTAGAAAAGGTGCATAGGGGTTTGTGGCACAACTATTTTCATTAGAATCACATCATTAAAATACATTTATACCCTCGTAAATGCAAGTAGTTTTAGATGAGCACTCGGTAGTGTTTGGAGAAATGCTAAAGGGCTTACCTCTAAAAGATACCATGACCATGTCATCCAGCTAGTACTAGGGATTCAACCACCCAACATCAGACCTTATAGGTACCCATATATGCAAAAGAGTGAGATTGAGAAGATAGTTTAAGAAATGTTAGGACTTATTCATCATAGTCATAGTGCTTACTATTATCTTGTAGTTATGGTACGGAAAAATATGAATTGGAGCATGTGTCTAAATTACAGGGGAACTCAATAAGTACATAGTTAAAGATAAGTTTCCTATTCCTGTAATTGATGATTTGTTAGATGAGATGCATGTTGTTTTTTATTTTTCTAAACTTGATCTTCATTCTGGATATCATCATATTAGAATCAGGGATGAAGATATTCATAAAACAACCTTCAAGACACATGAAGGACACTATGAGTTCTTGGTAATTCCTTTTAGACTAACAAATGCACCCTCTACATTTCAAAGCTTGATGAATTCTATCTTTAAGCCATTTCTGAAGTTTGTTTTAGTGTTCTTTGATGATATATTAATATATAGTAAAACATGGGAGGAACACTTGCATCATGTAAATAAGGTGTTGGAAACTCTTGAACAACATCAACTTTATGCAAAGCCTTCTAAGTGTTCTTTTGGTGTCAAGGAGGTTGAATATTTGGGTCATATTGTCTCTTATGAAGGTGTTAAAGTGGATCCTAACAAGATAAAATCCATGCTTGAATGGAAGGTTCCCAAAACCCTAAAAATTCTTCGAAGATTTTTGGGTCTTACAGGTTATTATCGTAGATTTGTAAGGAATTATGGAAGCATCACAACACCACTCACAAATTTATTAAAGAAGGACTCTTTCCATTAGAACAAGCAAGCTACTACAACATTTGAGAAGTTGAAGGAGGCCATGTGCACCACTCCGGTTCTAGCCACCCCATATTTTTCCAAAACATTCATTATTGAATGTGATGCTTTAGGGTATGGTATGGGGCAGTACTCATGCAAGAAGGTCGACCCATTACCTTTTAGAACCACTAGTTCAAAGGTAAGAATATATCTAAACCAATTTATGAGAAAGAAATGTTAGCCATACTTCATGCAGTGAAGCAATGGAGACCATATCTAATGGGTAGACATTTCAAAGTAAAGACAAATCATGATAGTTTTAAATACTTCTTAGAGAAACGTTTATCATATGAAGAACAATAGAAATGGGTCTCAAAAATGTTGGGGTGTGATTTTGAGATAATATACATGAAAGGGAAAGAGAATGTAGTTGTTGATGCTTTATCTTGGAAGGATGAATCAGCCGAAGCATTGTTGTGTGTGATATTTGTATTACATGAGGATTTGATAGAGGATGTAAGATCTAAATGGGAAAATGACCCAAGTACACAAAATATCATTCATAATCTCCAACAAGATCCAAGCATGTCAGAAAATTTTGTATGGAAAGGAGATGTTTTATGGTATAAAGATAGATTATATCTATGTAAGAATTTTATCCTTAAAAATGGGATTCTATCTCGAGCTTTGCTTCTCCAGTAGGGGGCATTCTGGGTTCTTGAAGACTTATCATCGAATCAAGCATATTTTTTTTCGGGAAGGGCTAAAAGGGGATGTCCAAAATAATGTGGCAAAATACATGGTTTGTCAAATATAAGGTGAAACAATTAAATCCCTAGGTCTTTTTACAACCTATATCTATTCCTAGCCGAGAGGTGGGAAGAGGTGTTCATGGACTTCATCACAGATTTCCTAAATCGAAGGTAAAAATTAATCATGATGGTGGTGGAAAGACTCACCAAATATTCCCATTTTTTTCCTTATCACATCCATTTTTTGTACGAGTACAAGAACATCAACCTTGGGACACCAAATATTCTAGTAAGTGACCGAGACCCTATCTTTACTAGTAATTTTTTAACCGACTTGTTCTCCCGCTTGGGCACACAACTAGCTCGTAGTTCCTCTTATCATCCCCAACCTGATGGGAAAATAGAGGTGGTAAACAAGTTCTTGGAGGGATATCTTCGTTGTTTTACCTCAGATAAGCAAGCGAGATGGGTCTAATGGTTACCACTGGCAGAATGGTGGTATAACACCTCCTTTCATACTTCATCTAAAATGTCTCCTTTCTTGGCATTATATGGGTACCATCCACCATCTATCACCTCATCTTTGAGAGTCCAACCAAGGGTTTGAGAAGTTTAAGAACATATTCAACACCAACATGAGGTGCTTTCTAGTCTCGAAGAGAATTTGGCCATGTCACAAAACCATATGAAGCAGTAGGCAGCCCAAGATCGCAGTGAAAGACATTTTGAATTCGGTGATTGGGTTTTTATGCGTTTACAACCATATAATCAAATGTCCTTGAAACAAAAGAAAAGGGATAACAAGCTTTCACCTAAGTACTATGGCCCTTATCAAGTGTTACAAAAGATTGGTAGTGTAGCATACAAACTGGAACTTCCTCCGGATACTTGAATTCATCTAGTCTTCCATGTATCTTGCTTGAAGAAGGTAATTGGACAAACGGTATCAACCCATACATTGTTGCCAGAGCTTGAAGAAGAGGAAATAATCATCTTGGAGCTAGAATTCATCCTTCAGACACGCACTAAGCGATTGAGGAAAAGGGTCATCACTAAGTATTTGATCAAGTGGAAAAATCTAGACAATGAAGACGCAACTTGGGAGGATGCAAACTTCCTGCAGCAGCATCTAGAGCTTCTCAACATTGGGGACAATGTTGCTTTGAAGGGGAGGGGCATGTTACGCCCTTAATCATATATCTTACATTGGATGTATATAGCCAACTTTTGGCTATCATAACTTCTTATCATGATGTATATCTTTCATATATGTTATATTATCATTAGTGGGTCAGCCTTGGTGTTGGCCATAACATAGGAATAGTATATATAGGGGTTAGTAGGTAGTAGTTTATCATCATATTGAGCATTTGAGTCTTATTGTATGTTTTGGAGGTTGCCCCCTCGAAGTGGCTAAGCTATTATACTTTCATATTGTGATCATTTATCTACAATATTGTGTTATTTGGTGTTCTATTGTTGGTGATAATCAGAATTATTCAAGTAATTTCATTAGAGAACCCTTGAGGAACCTTGTATCATCTTGTTAGGAAAATTCTTATTAGAAGAAGAGTGAACTAAGTACATAGAAATTTTACACGAATTTTTCAGCGTATTTTCTTAGTATTACATCAACATTCTAGGGATGGAATCCAATACCATTGTCCATAATATTTTTCTCAAACCTAATTTCAATCCTATCAAACAAAAGTTGTGAAATATACACCCAAAAATTAAATTGTTAGTCAAGGAATAATTACAAGATCTCCTTGATGTAAGATTAATTCAACCTATAGATTATCCAGAATGGATATCCAACATTTTTCATGTAGGAAAGAATACTAGTGGAATCCATATTTACTTGACTTTCATGACATTAATAAAACATGTCCCAAGATGATTTTTCATTGCCTAATATCCACACCATTGTAGAAAATATTGGGATCCATGAAATTTTCTCATTCATGGATGGTTTTTCAAGTTACATTATTATTAAAATTGTATTTTAATACCAACACAAGATTGCATTCACTACACCTTGGGGGAAATTTTGTTATAAGGTTCTTCCCTTTGATATAAAAACATTGGTCTCACTTATCAATGTGTGATGATTATGTATTTCATGACTACATCCATAATATTGTGGAGGAATACATTGATAACCTCCTAGATAAGTCCAAATTATATTTTGGTTGCCTAAACATCCTTCATAAGATCTCTTTACACTTACTCTCGAATATAAAATTTGGTTGAATCTTGTAAAATGCATCTTTGGGGTCACATATGAAAAATTACTAGACTTCATTGTATCACATCATGGAATTGAAGTCGATCTGGTAAAGGTTAAGGATGTTATTGAGATGCACCCACCCAAAAACATAAATAAATTATGTAGCATTCAAATTGAAATTCGAAGCCATCGATGTTTCAATGCATAAGTACCATATCAATGTATACCACTCAATCAACTTTTTAAGAAAGGTGTCACCTTCATTTGGGGGAGGAGTTTCATACTACATTTGATCAACTCAAATGATACTTTCTCACACCTCCTATACTATTACCGCCCATTCCAAATTTTCCCTTTTACGTTTACATATCTTTATGAGTTTTCTCTTGGTATCATCCTTACACAATGCAATGCTAAAAATTGTGATCCCGCCATCTTTGTTATAAATGGAGTGATAAAAAATATAAATATATTATTAATCCACTTCAAGGGGGTAGCCTCCAAAATATTCCAATAATACAATAATTCACAAATGACACCATGCAATATATTTCCTAACCCATATATATGTATGTGTGTATGTATGTATGATTACGAAGAGTCATACGCCTTCATCATAACCAAGTTATCCTAAATTAATGATTAACTAATTTATATAAATATAAATCTTAAGTGTGATGCCCACAAATAATTCAATTTATGCTATAAGATAAGGGCCATAACATGCTCCTCCACTTCAAACCAACATCGTCCTCGATGTTTACCTTCACTATATTCTTTTGTAGACATTCATCATTAAATATAGTCACTTGTACTTATTCCATATGAAAATTTTGTTTAATATCCAACTTATGATCAAATTTACTGACATGTCTTTATTTTCCCCACCCTTGTCCAATGATTCCAAGTCAAGATTATTTTATTCCATATAACCATCTCAGACACTGTTTTTTATGGTCTTGATCCATATTTTCTTTTACCTATTAAATGTCATGTCTTGTCCGATATGAGTCAAATTTGGTAAATGGGTTGACATAAGTGTACAATTCCATATTATGCACAAATTATAAACCTAAAACCTCACATTTTGTGTAAAATAAACCCCTAAGGTGGTACTAATCTTTTCCACTTGAAAAATCTTTAGAATACATCTTATAGTGAGAAACATGCAACTCTAGTCTATCAACATTAAATATTAGATTTTCTCATATTATTTGAGGATGTAATGGACTTTCCACTAGTGTGACCTCTAAATATACTATATCTAATGTGTTTACATCTAACATGTGTAATTTGTATCTCACTCATATTAGATAGGGTGTCATCGAATATTTCATCAATATGTGTTTCCCCTATAATTTTGTTTCTCTAAACTGTCCCTAAACAAATTTCCCATAGGGTTTCTCTCTCCTTTGCGGCCTCTCACTAATTCTTCCAATTACATAGGGTTGTGTCTATTTGGAAAATCATGGTTATTCATCCCACTTGAGTTGAAATTATTATTTCTTTAATATGCTCATATAATCTGTAGTGGGCATGCCCCTTTATGGTGTCTTCCACATTTTATTTAATAACCACCATACACGGTTCTTCTATAACCAAAATTTGGTCACCTTGGCCATTAGACACTTGTGGATGAAGTTTGAAACTATTCATGGACACTATGATTTCTTTATTCATTTTTTTCATGTTATCACTGATGTTGAGTGCATCCAAATCATCTTATGTTGCTATTTTTATTATACATTGTGTAAATCATACTTGAATTGACTTACTTGGTGATTTATTTTGATTGTATCAATTTATAGGTCGTGAACAATATGATCTAATGAAGGAGACATCCTATTGGATAAACACCCTGGTTCTAAACTAGATTTCATTTTATCTTTATAATGAGTTTTCCATTGTGTATGAATTTGTGTCCCATCCTCATGTTGGGGCCAAATGGGGTAGAATTTAAATGTCAAATTTGACCAGTGAATTTATAAATTTAGAATGCATCAAATATGAAATTGGAAAGAATGGACTCTAATTAAAATTTGATGAACTTTACGAAAATGTAAATAAGTCTAAAAATCTCGGCCTATAAAGGTAATTCGTCAAAATTAAAAACTTGTGATAACTAGAGAAAATATTACCAAATAGATTGAAATTTGGATTTAAACATATTTTTCACATATACTAATTTCCCTTAAAAATCCAAAAACTTTGTAGCTTTACGTGATATATAGAAGAAACAAATTTTGGTGTCAAAATCAATGCTTTGACACCACTTTTTATGGAGTTAATGAATGGAAATATATAACATAATATATAATATATAACTAAGCCACTTGGCGGGGAAACCTCCAAAATATCAAAATAAAAATAAGCGGCAAATGAAACATATGAGAGAGATTTACTCATCCATGTATAAAATAATATTACGCAGGTCTCACCCTTTCATCATTATTAGGTTAGAATTAAGGATCAATTAACTAATGAACATAAATATAAATGTTAAGTATGTCATAGGTCAGCCCATATATCTCAATATATTATGTAGGAAAAGGGCCATAGCGAGACATTAGTCATATGCTCATGACATATGAGCTTAATTACACCCACATTGAAAAGTGTTTCCTAGCCATTGTTTTCTCTACTCAACAACTACATCACTATATGCTCAATTGTACAACATAAATTGTTTCCAAAACCATCCCCCTTCATTACATGATGATTAAATCCTATCATAGTAGCTACACAACTAAGTGGATTATGTTTCTCACCAAGTTTGGCATTAAATTTATCTCACAAAAATATCTAAATGGTCAAGTCATAGCAGAACAAATCATAGATGTGCCACTTTTTAGCACATTTCCATTAAATCTTGATCATCTTGATGATTCCATATTCACCATTTGTTATAATGAAGACCTTGTAGGCATTAATGATGAATTTTAGTGACATTACACTTTGATGGATCCAAAAAGAGAAAGGGAGTAGTGATGGGATTATATTTATCACATCTCAAGGTGTTTTGATTCCGTTATCCTTGAAATAAAATTTCCCATACACTAATAGTATGACAGAATATGAATCCCTATCATTGGCCTTCATTTGGCCCATTACTTAAAAATTTATAGATTGTACATAGTTGGTGATTCACAATTAGTTGTGAGCCAAATTCAATGGTTCTATTAGTTTTACAAACTCTATAACAATTTACAAGTCCCTCACCAAACCTAGATGATTCACCCATTATGAAATTAAATCATCTCCACAAACCACAAATTGATTTGTAGACATCATGGTTTATTTAGGTTCATATATACCTTTGGAGAACAACACCAAGTCTGATATCCTAAATATGCATGTCTAAGTCCCATCTCAAGCATCATTTGATCACATTAATTCCCTAAATGTATTCATCATTGATGTAGCACATCTTCCATTTGGTATAAGGATATTATGACCTATATAAATTTTAACACATTACCTTCGACCTTACTTGATATGAAATATACCGACATAAAAATAGGTCATATGGTCTTCAATATATCTTAAACTAATTACAAATGAATATCTAGTGGATATATTTCCATCGCATTTTGAACAGGGTCAAACCAACTTCATATGGAAAATTCAAGGCTCGTTGAAGATTTGCTCCAATAGGAAAAAATGTGCACAAGTACAGTGTTGATGTCATCATGTTGACTAGGCTTTCCAAGGGGACCAATTGTGAATTAACATATGACAAAAGAACATTTTGACAAAATGGTTTTTTGGTGTTTGGGCTTTGGTCTTTAACAATTGAGTGTGGGGCCCACGCTATTTATCGGTTGGGGGCCCATCAATCAATGAGGTCCTTTTTAAGGAGGGAGACCTTGACGCCTTATTCTTCACATTACATCCCAAGTTTTCTTATATATAAACCATGTTGAGACCGATTCATAGTGAATGTGGGATTAAATCCCATAGAGTTCAAATATTTTAAGACCGAATGCCACGCATCTCTACTACCAAGAAAGTCACTCAGTGTATTTTCCAACCAACACCGAGTTCAACATGGATAGATTCACCAACCACCGCAAAATTAATGCCAAGTCAGGGCGGGTTTGGCCAAAAACATGCAAAAGGTGGCTTGTGTCATGACTCACCTAACAATTGAATGGCTATAGAAAGTGCATTTTTGTTCCCTATGCAAACAATGTGGGATTAAATCCTACCACAAAGGCACTAAGACTCATCCAAAAGGAAACATCAAGAGTGGGGATCGAACCCACAACCCCACACATGTTGTTAAAATCCCTTGCCATTAGGTCATGCCTAACATTGCTACATTTAACCAAGTGATTACTATATATCCTTAATTTCAAGCTTTGGAATCTTCAAAGAGGGCGAGTGTAGGGGATTTTAACCCAAATTTTCATACAACAAGAATAGTGACCTACCCTATGGGCCGAGGCCTCTCGAAACACTATAAGAATGATTTTGTATTCAAAATGATAATTGATTACCCTTTTATAAAAGGAAAACATTGTATTGAAGCCTCTTTTAGAGATAGATATGCTTTCCCTTGTAAGGGAGAGAGAT
The DNA here is from genome assembly GCA_018340775.1 of Taxus wallichiana var. yunnanensis. NCBI lineage: Eukaryota > Viridiplantae > Streptophyta > Pinopsida > Cupressales > Taxaceae > Taxus > Taxus wallichiana. Next base: position 347,187,930 of record CM031234.1, on the reverse strand, counting down.
TATTTTTCCCCCTTTAAGGAGAGGTAGCCCTTCGTGAGGGGAGAGAGAGAGCATGATTAGAGCATAGACAAGAGAGAGAGAGACCCTTATTGGGAGAGTAAAATAGCCCTTTGTAAAGGAGAGATAACCTCTTTTAGAGAGAAAATAAGTAATTTATAGTTTAGTTATTGCAGGAAGAAATTGTAATACCAAGACTCTATTACAAAGCCTTCCTAGAGGACATCGGAGACTTGTATGTAGATCGAGAGCCCCATATTGGGATAAATTTTATGTAAGACAAAGTGCATTTGCAACATTTTTAATTGATTGGATCATGTTTGAGTGGACTCGAGACATAGTGTGAATTGGACAAACTTCATTATCAACTCATTTTACATTTCTCTTTTTCTTATCATTTACTTGTTTTTAAATCAATATTAGTTTAATTTTTAATATTTAAGAAAAAAATTGTGTGTGGGAAATTACATGAAATTGAGAAAATCAAGTTTGGTATCCTAAATTGATGAATCACTGAGAATTTTGCATGAAATGATTTTTGTGGATCAATGTTTTATTTATTAAGACAATTTTCACGTAAAAATATGGGAAATTGGGAAAATTGATTAAAAATGCAAAAATGGAGAAAATGTAGAATTTGTTTAAAAGGCCCATTTTCATATCATTACCAAATAAGGGAGATGAGTATTCTTATATAAGTCACTTATTATATGTTCATGGGGATCTCCTCGACAAACATTATGTTTATCATGAAAAACATTGTTTGTCACTTCAATATTCCTAATAAGATCATCTTAGACAATGGAATCTCCTTTAAAAATAAAAACTTATAACAATAGTATAATAAATATATAATCCAACACAACTTCTCCACACCATACTATCCACAAGCCAATGGATGGGAAGAAGCCTCAAACAAAACTATAAAGAAAATCTTACAAAAAGTGGTCAATACATCACCAATATTTCGGCACAAATAAATTTTCATATTCCCAATAAAACACCAATTGAGGCTACATCATTTTCACTTTTCTATGGTGTTGAAGTTTTTCATGTCGCCACTTGAGCTCAAAACCCATCCCTTCAAATCAACTACCAAAGCCGAATTAAGGTCTTTGAGCACCCTTGATTTTTGAAAACATTTTATAGACAAATGTGGAGGATTTTGAAGGGTCAAAGTTTACACTAGGTTGGTTTTTATTTACTCCTCCCTCCTCCTTCAAGGCTTGCACTAAGTCCATATTAGGTCTATTTTTAAGTTTGAGAAATTCACTCAAGTCTCCTCTCGAGTCGAATATAATAAGTACCACGATTGAGATTCACGCCACATTTAATTGGTCTATTTTCAAATCAAAGGCCACCGAATTTGAACGAACCATTTAAATGATTGTGGTCTATTTTCAAAAATTTGTTTCAGGGATCGCTCCTCGTGTCCATAATGGCTTCAAAGCTCACAAAGGGGTTCCCACACCAAACAGGCTGTAATTTTCATCATAAATTCTCCATATCCCACTTAAATTAGTGTCTCAAATTCTTAATGACTAAAAGTGTGAAGGGATAAGTCTAATTATATAGACTTGATTCACAAAACTTATATTTTCCTCATTAGTTTCTTACTTGATTGCGTTATAGACTACAATTGCTTAGAAAAAATTCAACTCTAGCTCTTATATAAATATCTTAGCACATGAGATTCACCCCACATTTACATTATCAACATTATCTAGATATTGGAAGAAGATGATATCACTAGAATTATAACACATAAAAAGGCCTCAAAGGACAACAGACTTGAACAAATTAGCCATTCTATTTTCCTATTTGCTAAATCCAATTTGATATAATCTACTAGATAAAAACAAAACTTTCAGCCTCTCTTCTACACCATTACAAAATGTATATTAATCTAATTGATTGAATAGTATATAAGTACATAGTATGTGAGAGGAGATCCTTTTATTTACTCCTCCCTCCCTCCTTCACACCTCAATGTAAATGCAAACACACGGGAGAAAAGAGCTTGTTTAACCACATCACAAAAGGTTGGGATGCAATTCAATTACTTTCAACCTCCAAAAATGGGGAAGAGAGGAACTAATTAATTACTATGGGTAAGTGCCCCAAAAGGGGTTTCCTTACCCCTAAATGATGGGGAAGGAGATTCAAGCCAAATGAATCCACTTCCCCACCTCAACCATCGAGCAAAAAGTTGACAAACTCCATCATGCCATCAAAACTTCATCCTATCAACTAAAATAAAGAATTTACCTCAATAAAAAGAACCATGATTGTGGTCTATTTTCTCAAAGTTTGGGAAATTCCACATCCCTTATATGGATGTGACAACCTAAAAAAGTTCAATTGCGCCCCAAAATTACCTAAACATCCAAGGGTAGAGGTCATGGGGACCACCCGAAATCCCTAAACCCTTGCGATCGCGAAAGTTTACAACTTTATTATTAACTTCAAAGCAAAATACAAGTGAAAAGTCCCTCAACTCTATAATTTGAAAGGAGAAACCAATCCTCACAAATGGGGGTGACATGTGTCACCCCTCTCCCTCATGGTCCGAAGATGCTAAGAGCGAAAGAGAGAAAGGGTACATTCCAAAATAAACAACCGAACCCTCATTTTTCCCCACCATTTTCTCCAAATCTACACATGTCCAATCTGATATAATTAAATGACGAAGATATCAATGCATCTTTGAACCAACCTAAAATTTCAAGATGCTTTCCATTCCTTAGACAAGATGAATACGCATTTCCCACCAAGCAACAACATTACCTTTCCAAATTGCAATTTTAGGCTAAATTGGGCGCTATACGCTTTAATGTCATGTCGCGATATAATCAAACATCTAAAAATAATGTTATCACCAATCACTCTGTCAAAACATGTCTATGAGCCACGAGCTATAAAAAGTGTGGGCACTACAAAGACAAGAGTAAGCCCTCATTTTTATCAATTTTCTTGCATTATTAATTTCTCTCACGATGACTTCAATAAAGCTAGAAATCTCCTAAGAGGCTACTCAACTTCAAACTAAATCATGAGAGAAGATTGAAACAATGCATACATGCAAGATTTATGCAGCTAAAATGAAACAAACCAACTCTTCTACCTCGTGGAGTAATTTTTCCAAGGCTTCAACAAGAAAATGGCCTAGCTCTTAGAGAATGGTCCCATAGAGGGGCTTCCACTCCTATTTTGTAGTAAAAGGTGTCATGAATTTTTGTGAGGTCAACTACAAGAAATAAAATAATCTTGTCCTAGAAAATAGGAGCTCCTCTTTTTTTTGCACATTTAATTTAAGAGTTAGCTAGGGACTAGGGACTAGAAGTTTACCCATATGGTTTAGGGTGATTTTTTTATCGGCATATGATATGCATTCTTTCTATCAATTTGTGATTATTTTTGCTCACATAAACCTTTCCCTCGAATTGTCTTAGCAACTTGAATATAAACATCATATTCCATGACCTTTGTTATCTATTTTTCTCTTTTCTCAGTCAATTCCTTATTTAGAAAGAATGCTTTCACACTTGGATGAGAAACAAGGACGTGGAAATGTGACCTTTATTAACTTACAACTTATCAATATTTTTCAATGGGGTCCTAAAATATCTCAAATGGGTATTGTTGAGGAAATTAATAAAAAACACAACCTTTAATCTTCTAAATGCCCCTAAATTTTCTCAAAGAACACCCATTCATACATTTAAGGAGATCCTCCATAGGATCATGGCCTTATACACTTTATTATTAGTTTCTCCCACAAGTTTCTCAATTCCCCTTATACTACCTAAAAATTAATGTAAGCTTATCTCCAAGATAGTGAAGATCAAATCTAAAGTATTCTAACTCCTACAAATGAACCACCAAGTTTAGTGATATTCTTCATCTAAAACCAAACACTTCAAGTATCACTTCCACCCTCAAATCCATCTTTCCAACATCTATCAAGTCTAATATTTGCCAACTTTCCAATAACACAATAAGCCTCGAAAGTCCATTTAAAATTCATCAATCAACAATGCCACAACTTAATAACACTACCATGTAAATTTAGTTTTCTATAAATCAATAATCATATCATCACAACGGAAGCACTTAAGTTTCTACCAATTAATATTAACACCAAGCACCAACATCTACACACAATCGGTTAGAACAAGGTCACCCAAGGTGAAAACATAATCAACCTAGAAAGAGAATTAGTAAAACAACAATACACGATGTGATTTCGAACTCATCACTCAAAGTGCAATCAAACTATCCAAATAAGCTAACTACATTTGAAAAGGAAAACATGTTCCATTTTTAAATTGTCAACCAAATGACGACTTCCTACAAAGAAGAGATCGATAAAATTACAATTGGGATGAAGCTCAAACAACTACTTAGCTATGATCAAGACAAGTATGAATATGACTAAGAAAATAAAGTGACCCCCACTTGAAATTAAATTATGGTATGGATCATAAATGCTTAGAACTTAGGATTTAATTATATTTGAAAAGGGTAGGTGTAATTTTTGGTGATAATATACCCCGTATTTGAGCATGTCTTTACCTCTACATTTTTAATTGTGTGAAAAGTTGATCAAAACATTAATAAGTATCAAATTCTACTTTGTATTTGAAAGGTGCGAGAAATATTTGTGTAAATAGGTTGATGAGTTCACTTCTAAAAAACTTGTTAGTCATTTTAGTGACCATGGTCTTAAATATAAATTCATACTCGTTAATATGTTCATTAGCACCTTGTCTTGATTAAGAAATATGTATAAATGTGACTTCATGCTAATGTTGATCAAAAATGTGCAAGAAAATTATAAATTAGTGTGGAAAAAGTATGTATAGATCCTCAACATAAAGCATGGAAGTAATCAAGAGCACAACCCTTTAAAACTCCTAGGAAATAACTTGGTCAATCATTGATTATCATATACAAAGTCTAAAAAGAGGCGTAAAATGTCCTAAGGTGATGAGATGGATCTTTTTCCCATCGTATAATTCAAATTTGGAGCAATGAACTGAATAGGAAGGGGTACGCAAGTATGTCATAAAAATGAAGGGTTAAAAATAATATTTCACTAGAAGTGACCTTAAGATAATTCCTTAATTTGATTTTTATTTCACACAAAATGTTCATCATAGTGGTTATCTCAAAAGGAATGGAAGAAATAATATAATTTTTTGGAATGGAAACACTAGGAAAGGGAGAAAAATGAGAAGCAATGAGAACAACGAAGAAATTTGAGAAACAAGTGGATTAGGAAGACATTGAGAAACAAGATGAGAATTAACTAGATAAGAGGTGAAGAAGTAAGAGAAACATGCACATTATGAGACGCATGAGGAGGAACAAGCAGTTAGAAGAAATCCAAGAAATGACCACATGAGAAGTTTAAAAAGGTGAGCGTTTAGTGCTTGATCATTCCTAGCATTCAAATATATTTATGGTTCACTTTGTAGGTCTTATCTTGAATAACAACTCTATTGGTAGTTTCTTGAAATTGAGTTTTTGATTGGACATCTAATATAACATTCAATATGTCATCTATTTTATGAGGATTCTTCAAGAGATGTTTAAGATCGATTTGGTATTGGATTTTAGTTTGATCACGTGAAGCAACATATTTCCCTTTACTACTATGACCTTTGGTAGGAACTTAAGAACCATTCAAATTACCATCATCCATATGAATCTTGAGAGGGTTTGGTATAATTTTAGGTTTGACATGAGCCTCATTGAGACTAACCATTTTCTTTTTGTACAAGTTCTCTTATGAAACTTTTCACCCATCTAAAGAACTAGGAAGTAATATTCATTAATCTTATTAATCTGGGTAAAAGGAAATTATAAAAGAAAATATAAAGATGAAGTGTTTAGCATGAAAAAGCAAAGTGTAAAATAAATAATCTGATAAAGAGATAGGTGTGTAACAAATTTTGAAATAAAGATTAGTTGATAAATTTGTATTAATTACGAACATGTATGTTCGTTGTACAACTACCTTGGAAAACTATATAATATATTGAAAACCTTGGAAATAGGGCATTCAAAACTCTTGTGTGATAGAGCAAGCTAGGTAATGGGTAGGAAAAGGACATACAAGGTATGCCCAACCAAGGATACAAAGTATACCTTGATTGGTCTTGGCCAGGGAAAATAAAAAGAATTTGAAATTTATTAATTCCTTCTTGTGGTCATAGCTTATGGACTTGTGCTTTTGATCACAAAGGAGAATAAGGTCATTTCCAATAAAGATAAAGATATGTATTTCAACCTTGTATTAATGTCAAGATGGTCTTCTTGTTAATTATTTGAGCTAAAAAAATATAATGTTTTGGATCTTAGAAAAATATTCAATTTGATGTATTTAAATTGAAGTCTAGAGGAAATATTTATTTTGATGTGTCTAAATTAAGCTCTAAAAATTAGCCCATTACAAACTCTAGGATGAATCAAGGGAATTTTGATAAGATCAATCAGATTGAAATTTACCTAGCATGTCTTTTGGTTGGAGTCTCGAATCTAATAAATTTGGATTGCATAAAATATATAACATGTAAAAAAGCAATGCACAACCAATTTCACACAAAATAGCGAAGACTAGAGTATAGAAACAAATAAAGAAAACCTTGGGATAATCAATTATATCACCAAGAGGCAAGAACTAATCCTTTGAATGTGATAAATAATGTGGGTTCATCACATGAGAAAATTCTTAGCTTGGTTGTTCGATACAAATGCAAGCTCAAACAAATTGCAGATGTGGGAAGTGGTTTTACACTAATAATGCAATACATTAACCATATATGCAACTAGGTTTAGTTCATATAAATAAGAAAACGTGCCTAATTGTAAAATCTATACAAATCTAGAACATAAGGAAACCTAGAAATACTTGAATAAATAAAATGTTTGGAAGGATAAGAGAATTGGGGTTTTGGAGGATATATATATATTTGTTAATTCAAAGACAACCATCACCAAATGACAACAAGAAATAAGTCCATGTAACAACAAAAAACATACGCAAGAAGAAAAAATTGTGCAACCAACTCGACTATAAACATATAAGTATAATTTTGGCCATGCCAGAATCCTAGGAGTATGGAAATGCCCCCCACTTGTAAATACCAAGTGGACCCAACGAATGTGATCTAGTATTGGATTCCATGTCGTGCCTAGATTTGTACTTTCCCCTCAATAGGTTAAAACACAATTTTTTTAAAAGTATATATATTGGTGATATTTCAAACTCTAATGTTTCTTCCATGGAAAAGACAATATGAAGTTGTGGAAGGAGGTTTTATTCTTGAAACAACTAGAAGCATGCATTCCTCTACACATCCGAATTTGGTTGGCTTTAGAGTGTTTAATGTTATTATTTGGCCTCAAAACTTCATATTCCGTAACTTATTTTAGTTATTATACCAACTTCAATGTTATTAGTTATTATACCAACTTCAATGTTATTAAAATAATATTTTACGTTGCAATTTTTACAAGAGCTTAGCGAGAGCACAACACACATTGGTGTGGAGGAGTGAGTGGCATTATCTCTTCCCTCCCCATTCACCACTTCTATAGAATAAATAATTTGGGGGAGGGAACGAGGGTAGCTTTACCCAACCTTTCTTTTTGAACAACTTTGTTTTATTTTTTAATTTGTAGATATATAGGTGATGTTTTCAATTTTTCTCCTAAATTGCAATCTAGGTCAAGGTAAAATTGAAGTATTAAAAAGGAAATGAAAAATGTTTATTGTATTTGATTGTGTTTAAACGATTGTTATTCTTCAAAGACTAAAACAAAAATTAAGTGATTTTATTGTTTTCTTTTGAGATTTAAAAAAAAAGAGGAGTTGTTATTAGAAGCGTCTCAAAATTTGTCGATTGTGTGTTTCTAATAGGATTGGGTCCCACTAGTCAACTATTGCTTTGTTTACATTCGTTGTAATATTCAAGTTGTCTCGTATTTCTAGATCATTGCCATTGAAACGTTATATGGGATTGGAAGGTGCTTGTTGAATCGCTACTATTGATTGTGCTTGATGTAGGTTGTATTTTAAAAGAGAAAACTATGTTGTTTTGCATTCATGTAATACTTCACTATTGAATTGGTATGTTGACAAAAGGTGTGTACTTTGTAGTTATTAATCATGTTGTTGTAAAATAGTATTAAGGAAATCTACAACCCTTTAACTGTAAAAAAATCATGTTTTGACGTGTTTAGAAGAAAAGCATACAACTAGGCACTACACTCCACAAACCTTGCTCATTTCACCTGATTTTTCTATAGATCATTATTAAATTGTCATTCTTTTATTGAGCCCTAATATGACATAAACACCTTGCAAAATAGTAAAAATTGAGTTTGGATTCAAGGCCATGTCTCAACCAAACCCCTTTGAGGAAAAAGTAATGAAATCAGCCATCAATGCAAGTCGGCGGGTAGTCGATGTATGTAAATGTTCCCCCTTATCTTTCAAATGGATGCAATAAATAGTAAATATGAGATGCTCTCTAAATGTTTGAATTCATCTTTTGGAATGGGCATGCTCTTAAAACAATAAAAGTATGCTCTTACGAATCTAACTCTTGTGTGAATGAATTATTCATTATTTGATTGTCCATATGATTGTCCTAGATGCATTAATGCACTCATGTATGTATAGAATTCTTGGATTCAAATTAAGATTTTATTGGTGTGCATACCAATGCATAACACAGAAAGCCAAAAATGGACCACAAAATTCCAAGGAATTTTCAAACAAGGGACAAAGCCAAGACTCGAGAACCATACATGTACGATTCTAGCGAAATCCCAAAAGGAATACATGAAGTGAGAGAAACCATAAGAAACACAAACAAATTAGAGAAGAACAATAAGAGATAGAATCAATAAGAGGGAAAATAGTCTAAAGTCACACAACACACAAAAGGAATGTGTTGAAAAACAAACACCAACAAGAGCCTAACTTAGACCAATGATCAATAAACACAAAAATAACACTAGCACCACAACAATTAGCTAATTCTCTACCAACATTAAGTGTCTACAATAACTAATACTTTAGTTGTGTGTTATAAAGGGTCCCCTCACCTTATTTTATTACCAAAAAAATCTGAAATTTTTCATTTGAAAAATAAACACTCATGAAGGTCATTTGACTTTATGAATAAAATCCCTAAAAGAAAAAAGGAAAAAAAGAAAATATAACTTTCAATTATCTAACTATATCTAATATATGACCATCGTGAAGATCATATGATTTTATAATTAAAATTTCAATTAACTAACTCATATATCTGAAATATATCTAGTATAATTGATTATATTAGAAGGGGAAAACTATTGAGAGATATATATCTTTAAAAAAATCCTATGAAGAAAATCACCGTGTGTTTACTTGTTGCACTTTTTTCAATCCATTTTTTAAGCAAGAAAAAACACGTCTTTGAAGGATTTAATAGACATGAAATTTAAGATTGAGCATTTGTATGAACAAACTCATAACAAGTGTTATTTAATGACTTATTATTGTAGTTAAAATTGAATTTGTTGAATTGTATTAAATGGATGTTTATAATTGTAATTGTTAAAAAAAAAAAAGGTATTGATTATTTGGAAGCATATTTAGAATACATATATATGGGTAAATATTTTTTTAATTCACGAAATTTGATATTGTTATGGACTGCATAATTATTATTATATTAATGTATTTGTGTGTTTATTAAGTATCAATACAAAATTGATTAATTGTTATAATTTTAATGTAGTTGCAAGTTTACTCTTTATTGATATGATATTTAATTGTTATAGTATTTATGTAGTTCTGAATTTATTAATTATTATAGGACTAAGCCTAATTAATTTATATAGTATTTATAGTCTTAATATATTTACATGTTTATTGAATAAATTTATATAATATTAGTTTATATGTGTGTTTATATTATATAGTTATGTATTAATGTATATGTTTATATTATATAATTATGTAGTAAGTGTCGGTGTAGGTTTTGTTAATTACGTCAAGGTGTTCCCCCTATGGGAAAGGGCTTTGCGGACATTCACGGGACTATGTTAAATTTGACGGCCGATGTTTTCCTACTATTTTTAACAATTTTTAAAATTAATAAAAAAACACATGTTACTATGTTAAATTTGACGACCGACGTTTTCTTGTTATTTTTAACAATTTTTAAAATTAATAAAAAACACAAGTTTTTTCGGCTATTTTTTACAGTTTTGTTTTCCTGTTTTTGCACGATGTGTGTTTATTGATTTTAGTTTTGTTGTTTGTTAGGAGTATTGTTTTTCTGTTTTTAGCGGCAGTTGCATGCTATTTGCAATTTGTAATTTGTTATTTTTGTTATAAACCGCAGTTGAAGCCTAGATCTCGATCTACTTCTTTCATGAATTCATACTTAGATTTACAGTCACCATGCGAGTGTGGAATGTATGTTAGTAGTTGGTTGCAAAGAAAGCGTTGACCACTCGGATTGGATTGGAAGACCTTTTGGAAGTAAGGTCTTAAATAAAAAGGGTGGTTTTGTGTATCTGTTGGCCCCAAATCTTGAGCTATGGACACTTGTGTTGAGCCACAGGACTCAGATCCTATACATAGCAGATATCAGCTTTGTTGTCTCATTTCTAGAGATCTATCCGGGGTGTTTGGTAATGGAATCTGGTACAGGAAGTGGTTCACTCACTACTTCACTTGCACGGGTTGTTGCACCTACAGGTCATGTTTATACATTTGATTTCCATGAACTCCGGGCAACTTCTGCAAGGTATTGCCTAAGCTCATCTTAGCTTCAGTAGATGTAAAAGCAATGTATATGTGGGTTTGAGTAAATTGCTACCTTAATTTCTTTGCATTCATAGGGAGGACTTTGAAAAGAATGGTTTGAGCAGTCTTATAATGGTTGAAGTACGGGACATTCAAGGCAATGGCTTCCCGAGTAAGTTTCGTGGGGAGATTGATGTTGTCTTTTTAGATCTTCCTCAACCATGGTTGGCTCTTGCCTCAGCAACAAAGGTATTAAAACCTGATGGAGTTCTATGTTCGTTTTCTCCTTGCATTGAACAGGTGCAACATACATGTGAAGTTTTGAACACTACTGATTTCACAGGTCAGTCCTTTCTTGCAAGCAAGCCATAAGATGTTGTTCTGCTAAAACATTGATATATTTTGGCTCGGTTCTGATCAGTGCTTTTTTAATAGTGAATCTTATGGTTGAAATACAACCTATGTATGAGCTTTGCATTCTAACAAATAGTTGCTACCACCTAGATATTAATTATTTTCTACCTATTTCTATTTCTATTTCTCACTAAGTTAACAACGAGTCTCCAAGATGATGATTGGCCTTACACTTCTTATGTAGATGTTCGGACATTTGAGGTCCTCCTCCGTACGTATGAGGTTCGCGAATAGTCAATTTCAAAGATGACAGAAGAGCAATCATCTGATGTACATAGTTCCTTTAGTTCATTGCCTTGTAAGAGATTGTGTTCTGAAATGGCAAAAGATAATTGTTTAACCAAGCCTCCAATTGAAACAGAAGTAAAAACTGAGAAGGTCCACATGGTTGTGGCTAAACCATACCCAGAGACAAAGGGTCACGCAGGTATTTGACTTTTGCTCGACGCTTTGTTTAGATCTACGGCAATGCTTTCTTAAGGGTTGCATTCCGATGTATTGAATTTTTTGATGAAATGATGATTTAGATATTTTATTGAAAGTGATGTATCAAAAATTTGATGTCAAAGCCTTTGTAAGAATATGGACTCTAAATTTATGTTCTGCTTGAGGCTATCTCATTTTGTTCATCATTATTGGTGCAAGTAGTCATCAAGGTGCCACATGGTGTGAGTACATAAGTAACACAGAATTTTCACTAGCTCTATATTTACATTCTTTGATCTTATTCCAGTTTGTTTGATGTGTGCAATGTTTTGATCTCGTCTCTTATTTGATGTATGTTAAACCATAAGGGATAGGAAACTTCTGTATATCACATACCATTTTGTTTCACAAACCTCTTTTACAAATTTGTCACAAGAAAAGGTGACCCAAATGATTTAATTCTAGTGTATGATATGGTGAATCTCCTTGGAACAGTCATTTGTGATTATCAAGTAAACGAAGCAATCTAAAATATCAAAATAATTTCATTTCAAGCACTTCTAACTCTTGAAATTCATTATTCCATAGAATTAGCTATTGCCAATGTCTTATGCAAAGCTTCCTCAGTTTTTCCTTCTCGTAATTGACATTCTAAGCATAATCAAATCATGATCAAAGTGATGGGTGAATCACAGTAAAATGCAAGCAAGAAGCATAGAAGATGTTTCAAAAAAGAGTGTCATCCATCATGTTATTTGGGATGCTGATAACCTCTTACAACTCATAAACATCCAAAAGAAACCCTATTTTTCCTTTTTAATGGTGTTTTTGTGAATGGGTGCAGGTTGGGAGTCATTAGGCCATAACAGGTGAAACTGTAACTATCATTCTTGTCGTATGGGCATTAGGATGGAGTGGCAACCATCATTTTTGGAAAAGGAAGAGCCGGATGGGAGTTCTTGGGAGCTTGAAGACTACAAAAAAAAGTCATTCTTTGAAGCCAAAAACGTTTTTCATAATGGTTGAATGTAAAAGATTGTTGGGAGAGGGAAAGGATGGGGTGTTACCTTTGGAAAGCGAGGAGAAAACTCAATTTAAGAACAACAACAAAGAACAATGAAAAAAAATCAGTTTTCAAGGTGAAATAGAGCAAAACAGGGGACTTCCAAGCCACTTCAAGGTTGCAACAATTAAGGAATTCCCATGGAGATCAAAAACTTCAAATGAAATGGGTTTTTGTCTATGATAGAGAACATATAAATTTTTGGTTGTAATTGTGGGTCTGTAGGGAGAAATTAAACTATGAAAATGAGGCTAACTAATTCAAAGTTTTGCTATCATAATTCGAGGAAAGAATGTCAAGGACTGTTGTAGGTTTAATTTGAAGTGTTTTTTTCCCTTGAGAACCTTGTTGTAAGAGGATAAACTGAGATTTTAGAGTTCTTGAATTTTTGAAATCCTTGTATCATTGAAAAGGCTAAAAAAACCTCATTTTTATCAAAAACAATCAGTCCTTGTTATAGCTGGGCTCCATATAGTATTGGAAATATTCTAGAATATATGGTGAGATTCATTGTGACTACCCATACTCCTTATCCTCTCAAATCTCTAGCAATTCTAAGCTTCATGATTGGAGGAGTCCTTCTAACGACACAATTGACACTTAAAAAATAGGGTAAAAGTATTTGCGTCCTTTCTTTTTCACTACATTTGGAATTGTTTTTTTCTTGTTAGATTTCAATATCTAGGTTAATGGAAATATGGGTTTGATTGAAGATGACTTAATCGAGTTAAACTTGGTTAGTGACTCCATTAGAAAGGAAACTAAAATACTCCATGAAAATGTGTTGATTAATAGATTCCCGATAAAATGGGCAATGTGTGCAAATATGGAGTAACCATGTCGAAAAATTGGGGATGGAATTTTTCTCATGATTGCTTCCGATGGCTTCTCCGTGGAGACTTTTCTCATGTTGGGTGATAGTCAAAAGTTGTTAAAGGTTTTTGGATTCCACCTCTTGATATGGGTTCGTCGACGTATTTAAAAATAATCATAATCCGTGCAACTGGAGAAAGCGGCATTAGGCTGACTTTGTGTCCCTTATGTCGTTATCGCAATGTTGTAGTAATGATGTGTTATTGGTTAAAATCCTCCAAGTCGTGCAAAGGCGGATTGGTTATGTTTCGTCACATTTTGCGACTTAGTCCAGTTGCCTTCGTAACGAGTATTTGTTTGATTGTTGTATAACTATTTAAAAAAATTATCACCACTTTATTACCTTTCCAATCTTCAATCGAATATTTGGTTTTCTCTTATTGTGTTTTGGGACTCGCGTGAAGCGGCGTGATAGCAAGTAAGTTGAATATCAATTGCTTTTGAGATAAAATCTACCATTTAGCTTTACACATAAAATGTTGGTGAATGTATGATAACTATGTTATATTTATCTCAACCTACGTTGGCACTTTGGGTAGAATGAAAGTATGTATATATTTTGCTATACTTTTCTCAAATGATGTTGGTGCCTTTGTGATTGCCTAATGTTTGTTTTCCGATTCTTGATTGTTACGATGCAGGCTATAAATGAAAAGATGGTATCTCTAGACTCTGGTGAATATAAGGCGGATATAAATATAGTGGACTCTCAGGAGTCCTTAAACCATGGCGTTCTTATATTGGTAATCGGGGCTATCTTGGGTGAGGCGGAGTAATGACGGTTGCTTCTTGTAATTTTTAATTGTTTGTAAAACTTAAGTCTTTGCCGTGATTCTTCTTTGTTTCTGATTTTTAATTTCTGTCTTTCCATTTGAAGAATTGGCTCCGTCATAAGAATTACATGAATCAAGAACAAGCTCCCCAATTGGATGAAGAACTTCTTGTTGAAGAAGAACATGCTTCTCCTTTGGAACATGAAGAAGGGTCAGGTGATTAGAGGAAGCTTCATCTTTTGAGACTGCTGAAGTTGTTCAAAATGAACAACCTCTGGTTGTTGACATATCGGTTGTGCCCCCTGAAGAGGCACCAAAAAATCCTATGCTTCAATTGTTGGATAAAATCTAAGGCTTTCAGGATTTTGATTAAATGTCCAAGGTTGTGGTGTCCTACTGGATGGGTCCATTGTGGACTTAGTCCTGTAATTGTGTAATATTACACCGAAAATAGATTTTATATTTCAATTTTTAGAAGAGTAACAAATTGTGAAAAACTTACTAATTCTTCCCTGTGACTTATTTGCTTTGCTTTCCTAGCTTTCAAAGGGGCTTTTTGTAAGCAGATGTAACATATCCCTTTGTTTTAGGAATAGGAAGAATACGAAGAACATGAGATTCTAATGAGTGGAATAGTGAAATTCTTTATCTTGATCCTTTGATGTCTTCTAGCATTTACCATGTCTCATCTCTTTTTGGTAACTTCTGGGATTTGTACTTTGGTGAATTATGTGAAAATGTGCTTTATCGGCATCTCCACCATGTCAACTACACCCCTTTAATAGTCCATGACCTCCTTGATGTGTGCTAGGCTAGCTTTCATACCATGAATAAAAAAGGAAAAGAATTTAGAAAAACATCTCCATCATAGTTAATGATCAAGGAGGCCTTTTTCTAATTTCTTAGCACAGTCCAACTATAAGAAAAGTTTGTCAGTTGATGAATACAATTTTGAAAAAAGTGGGTCTGGTTTCATTCTAAACCCAAGCAGTATGCACTATCTGTAGAATTATAACAAAACTTTCACCATATTTTCCAATAGTAGGGCCTTAATGAATTGAATAAGATGTGGAATTATTTTGTATTTAAAGACAATACCCTGGTGCCACAAGAATGTATTAGTTGCATGTCCGCAATGCATAATACTTATTTAACTCTTACATAACAATTGACTCAATTCACTCTTGATTCAGATGAACGATCATCGATATGTTTTTGGATGAATGTATAGTTTAAATGAGCTTTTCACTCAAGTTAAATAGTTCGTTTTACTTGCAACGTGCATTTATTTTCTTGATAAACTTTAGCATTCTTATAATTGGACTAAGAGTTTTCCACCCCTTGAATATTTTTACTATTAGAAATTTATAAAATGGTTTTGTTTTTATAAAGAGGTCTACGTGATCAAATGATCACCTAAATTTTTGAAGTTTGTTGCATGCTTCTTCACATTTAGAATGAATGATATTGTGCTTTAGGGGTCGATTACTTTAAAGCACTGCTCTCTTGACTATTTTTTGAAAATGATTTTTTTAGACCAATACAATAATGTAGCTAGATTGATGCCATGTGTCACTAAACAATATAATTTAAACAAATAATGTAATTGAGTTATTAAACAATGTGAAATGGAAAAAATTAAGATAAGAACCTTGAAATTAATATCTTTTGGTGTATTTTAGATAGATGTATTTAAGTTATCTATAATAGTTATTTACACATCTAATGTTTGAGGCTGGTTGGAGCATTCATTTAAACTATTGTATGTTCATCGTTCCATCCTTGAAGTTTTCCTTTGTCATTAGTCTCGGGATGTTTTTAAATTGACCATGGTTAGTTGCTCCAGGGTTCAAGTGATGCATTTGTCAGAAGGAAGTATTTTCTCTGTTTAGTCCCTATAAATGGCATCATTGTAGATTGACACTTTTTTGTTGTTTCAATGAGAAGAATTCTTTTGCGATTTTTCTGAGGGTCGTTGTCCATTTAGAATTCTACTCTACACAAGACCATTTTAAAATCTTCTCTTCTCTTAAAGGGCGTCCACCAATCACTTCTCTTATTTTTCCGAGGGTCGCATTGTCCATTTAGAATTCTACTCTGCACAAGACCATTTTAAAATCTTCTCTTCTCTTAAAGGGCGTCCACCAATCACTTCTCTTAATATCACAAGGCACTTCATTATATTATCAATCAACTATTGGTATTGCTTATGTTATTGATATTAACACACTTATACCTCACTTATTCATGGGATTTGACATATTTTGACATCGTAATTGGCCTCCAAATTGATACCTTGGTCCATCTTTATTTGATACTTGACCAAAAACATAAAAATCAAAATCACAGTTTCCATAAACCCAAAGCACACTGCATTCACAAAGTTATCAAAATGCCTCAATTACCAAGTTTTGTTCTCCCACCATCTACTTTCCTGCACTTTCTTGCCCTTGCAACTGGAAAGGGAGGCTATAAATTGCTACAAAATGAATCCATTCCGGTTGGGTTTAAAACCCTAAATCCTCAATTTTTCTTGTGTCCTCTTTGTGAGATTAAATTGCTTAAGTGGAGCATAAATAGAAGATATTATTAGGGTTTTAAAAAACATATCCATGGAATAGATGTGGGTAATGCAATCAAAAGTCTTGATGTACATTTTAATCATATGACCAATCATTGTAGGGGATCAATTGTCAATGCCTATCTGTGCATCAAGTATTTCCTCCAATTACCTCATGTGGTTCTCGAAAGCTATAGTTTTGTATTTCCTCCCTCATTCCGTTTTCCCTTCCCTTACAATTCTTCACCCTCATATCCCTTACTCTACGCCCCTCTTCCTCTCCCATTGTCTCTCTCACTCCAATTTTCTTTCTTCTAAAACTCCCCTTTCGCATTTCCATCGTACATTTCACCTGATATTGCAGTCTTGCAATAACGAGGAATCACACCTACATTCTCTGAACCTTTTCTCACTCATAAATCCCTCTGCATTTCCCTTCCCCATCCTTCCATACTACCAATCCTCTTTTCTTTTCTAGCTTATCAGTCTACCCTCCTCTTCGACTGTCTACGATTGACAATTGTATTCTCTATTACTTATACATGCATTACTTAATATTTAATTAAAAACATAATTTCTTTATTCCCTTTCTTCTTTTTGCACCATACTTTATTCTCATTTCCACATCATTCACATGCCACTAACCTTTTGGTGTTAACATCACACTGCTTGTGTGCGATTACTAGTTTATAATTGCTATGATATTAAATCAATTACAAATTTATATCCCTAAAATTTTGAGATACAAAAAAAAAAACGCTAAAATAAGATCCATACGAATATTCCTTTTAGTTCCTAATGTCAAACTCCACAAGTTTTAAAATAAATAAATATTACACTCATAATAATAATATCAAAAACAAAGTAAAGGCTTTGTTCTATCTCAACAATGGTAAACACACTTTCACATACATTTGCACCCAATAATCCCATGCATAAAAATATATAATAATACAACGAAAAAAGTTCTAAAATTTAGCATAAAAAAACATTTTAGTCCCAAGATTTGTCACGTATCTACAGCACTTGTGCATCAATGGTTCACAACTGTTAAATATTGTCCATAAAGTAGAAGAGTTAGTTGTTGATGTACTATTACAGTGAAGTAACCTGACTTTTGTTCATATGAATCTGCTACCTGTATAGGATTACAGACACTACATAGACTGCCCCACTAAAATAGTGGAAGTTATTCTCCTGATAGAATGCACCGGCGTTAGATGCATGCTCATAAATGTACTATAAACAACATGCATGCCCATGCATGTGTGGGACCCACCATCACCTGTCCAACCACAGGTAAATTGTTTTTAATTATATTGGTTTGAAGCAGTTTGGTTGCACATGAGCAGCTGTAGCTGGATTGTTGCCCACTAAAACAGGAAAATAATGTATACTCCTCCACTAAAGAATCCAATCATTTAATGACATAATCTCATTAATTAAGGATCAATACAATTTGATATTTCATTGCTGGAATGCTCATCTTCTACAGCCTTGGCCTAAAATTTGAATCCATGCATTGACAATGGCTAGCGAAAGTGTTGTAGTCTGTTTGGTTAGGATGATGGTATGTCACATTATCCAGCACAGTATAAATTCTCAAAGACCCTGATAGGGTAAGGACTAGGTTCCATCTGAGGGTGTTTTGACAGAAGAGAACCCCTCGTCATGGCAGCTTAGCCAAAGGAAACTCAGATTTAGGTGTATACTCACACCATAGTTACTAAATACAGTAAAATATTTTTAAAAAATCATATTTTTCCATTTTTTCTATTCAATCACATAAAACTTTGTATTTTCTGTGGTCATATATTAGAATACAGGATTTAGAAAATTTATGTTATTTATTATTATTTTATATTATAAATATTTCAAGTATGACTACTTCCAAGATTTTATAGTCACCAGTTAAAACGATTTTTATTTTTCAACACTGTTTAGAAGGTTTTCAGCAATTCCTGAAGATTAGTAAGACCGTATTTTTTCTGTTTTTATTGTATTTTTTGATCGATGGTTTTTTTCCATATTTGAAGACCATCGCTTAATACTCTCCATAAGAAAGTTGCTACCTTGACTCACACCCAATTGTATCTAAACCAAAAAAAAAAAAAAAATGTTTACTCTACATATGTCAATATCAGATTGATTTTTTTAATTTGCTTTAGTCCTAATACTACTACAACACTACCAACCAGCTGATGTGGCCCACGTTTTGCATCTGATTCATTTGAGGGAGGTTAGATGCAGGATTGATGGATTGAGTGCAACAATAAGATTTGAAAACAACAATAAGATTTGAATGTGGGACCGGAGAGTGGATTTGTTGGGAATAATTAAATATCTCAGGGCAATATTTGCCCATAAAATACCCCAATAGTTCCTTCCGCAATTTTCTAACAATGACAACATCTTTTCTGCTTGAATTTACTTATTACCACTCGAGGATTTCATTCAAACTATAAAAGCTGAGAAGCTAGATTTATACTCATTTTAGAAGCTGCTCTGCCTAAGAAAACTCCTCTTGTTCTAGACATCTGTTTGGGAAATTTAATATCTTATCAAGTGCAGAGGTCCTACATCCTACAGATGATTCAGTAGCTCATGAATGTGTAAAGATTGCAAGCGTTAAAAAGAACATCGCAAGCTTTTCCATCTATGTTAAATAAGAGATGATGCTCTGGAATTGAGATTTTCATTTATTACAATAAATAATTCAGAACATTACTGCCTCTGCAGTACCACGGTGCCCTTCTCCTTAAAATGGAATGCATCACCGACGTTGAGCAAGAAAAATTTTCCTCAAAGAAGTTCTAACTACAAGCCATTTGGACCATTAGGATATTTGCACCATTTAATACAAGATGTTTGCACTGCCTGATACTATTTGGGGTTAAAAATTAGGCCATTCATGCAAAATGCTTGAAATCGTACTCGATTCCATTGGATAAACACTGTTTTTTCAACTTATGCCTAGATTTTAATAGTGTGTTGTCTTAAATAATTCCCATTCTGATAATCAAAACATTTGATTATAGGCGAAATGTGGGCGAAAACATTATGATTTCTTCCCAATGGAAAACAGATGCCCTTGTAATATCGCTCTACCAAACCATGATATCAACTTCTACACCCCATGTTTAGTTACCATATCAAAATCGTTAAAGACCAGTTGATGTTTTTAACAAGATAACAAACATTGACCACATATTTTGTAGTAATGGGATTGCAGCATTAAGCTTTCTACCGAGGGAAAGCCGTGTACATAGCTCTGTCACAACTTTTGGTGCTTGCCCTTCTCAGAATACAGTAATATTCTGTGCATTCAACCTCCCTAAAATAAAGTAAAGGTGAAAGCTCCAATGAGCTTTCTGTGATTCGCCTCTAGCACAGCTAGTTGCCAATTTTGCTTCCAACAAGCATGCCTTCTGTTGGTAGCTACTGAAGGAGGTCAGAGCATAAGGAATAACATGCCAAGAGCTGGAAACTGGCTAATAAGCAGTGTTGCACGGAGAATCATCTCCTATCAAAAAAATGTGCCTTGGTAGCTGGTACTGCGTCTCAGAGACTTGCATTTCAGTGTTTTTAAAATATATTTTGTACTCAGACCTTAGATATGATGAGATATCAATATAATTACTATCATCTTTTGTCAACATCTAAGATCTTTACTTCAAAGAGTTATTATATTTTTCATAGCGTATATTAAGCCGTTTAATATTATTTTATGTAATACACACACACACACACACACACACACACACACACACACACATAAATATATGAATGTGTGTGTGTGTGTGTGTGTGTGTGTGTGTGTATTATTGCCATCCCAAGTACTTATTTCCTATTTTTTCTGAAAAGTGCCGTAGCTGTTCCCATCTCCTCCTGTCGTGCGGTATCCATACCCATCTCTTGGTAACTATGCAAGTAAGTTTTTTAATTCACCAATGTTGAACATCCGCATAGTCAAAGCACATGAATCTTAACTCTTAGGTCATTGGTCGTGTTTTCGCTCTTCAATCTCTGCTTCAAGCTTTTCATTATAGTTAGTGTTATATTTAATTGCAGAATGTATAGCACTCTGATTTTGTCATTAAAATCTAAGCATGTTACAAAGTGCATCCCGTGATTCTCAATTTGATATTTTTCATGGATATAATACATGCTATACCATCGACATTGTGAACTTGTAGAGAGCCATGGGCAAGGCTAAAATTTTTGGTCTCGTCTCCTACATGAGTCAAATACATAGGAACAATCAAACAGTGGAACAGAAGATGCTCCAAAATTATATTCCAACTTTCTTGACAAAATGTAACTGCAAAGCCTAGTCAAATATGCCCGTCTCGAGCTGATTTTCTCTTTTCCAGAAAAGAAGAAAGTAGTTGACCATATTCTATTTGGGTTCGCCATATCAACCATAGTGTATATGCACCACAACCTCTTGTTCTTGTTCCAACCGTATTTTATATGCACTGTGGCTTCGGAGTCTGAGACTGGATGGTTCAGCAGCCACCCTCGTGTTTATAATAAATTAATAATGAAACAAAAAAGTGAAACTCTAAATTTTTACAATTAAGACCTATTAACATTGTCAAAGTATAACCGTGAATCAGAGCATGCATTTAAAATGAGATTCTTAACTGACACTGTTCAGGAGAAGATTTTAAATCCGAAGCATTCAAAATTCAGGAAACCTACCTTGAAAATGTCGTTCTGCAAATTCATTAGTCTGTACACAGTGTAACATAGCCACTGACTTGCTAGCAAAAGCCAAATGAATTTTAAAAATAATAACTGGACAAGCATCCTTTCTATAGAACAATACATATAGAAATGTAAAAGATTGTGCCATGCCATAGGAGCCTTCATCTCCCCAGTCCATCCTATTTTCCATTTCCTTTGCTCCATAAAAGAGAACAAACTTGTGCTCTTCCAATCCCTGCTCTAGTACCACTTGTAAGCACCAACATCGGAGAAATAACACCAGGGTTTAGAGAAGGCCAGTGCAGAATGGCATTATAAATAGCATAGCAAATTTCTTAAATAGCTGAGAATCTAAGACATCTTTTCACTATCATCTTCTTTCTTGTGGTCAATCCCATTTACATGTGATGAATCAATCCCATTTATGTGTGATGAGTCAATCCCATTTACGAGTGATGAGTCAATCCCATTTACGTGTGATGAGTCAATCCCATTTACATACGAAGAATCAACCCCTTTAGATGTGAAGACTCAACCCCTTAACATCTGATAAACCAGCATCTGTCCCATCAATTGCATTTGGATGTAGAAGGTGTGAGAATCCTTGCCCAATTGACTTCCACCAAAACTGTGTTGGAAGGGAAGACTCTCCATTCTCTGAACAACCATTAGAGTATAGATCATGATCAACAGGCTTGGCTGAAGCTGGATCCAGCTCTGAAAACCTAACTGCTCCTAAAATCCTCTCCGGAAGTTCAGCCTGAGTCTGACTTTCAATTAGAAATGCCAAATCAACAGTCAAACTTGTAATATAACCAAATGCCAAATGCACAATTGCATTGGCAATCATAGAGGCCCCAATATCCACATCAACCTCTATGAAATTTTCCCCCTGTGAATACTTACAAGAAACAGCTCTGCCAAGAATGCAAATAGCCTGTTCCCCAACAGCTGTTCTTACAATCCAAGGTCCCTTGACAATATTGGCAATCAGCTTGAGGCGGTTGTTTCTGAATGCATCATCACCTTTAAGAAATTGATCCATGAGAGATCCTTCAGATATGGGATCACAAGTGTAAAAGTAGGCAACTGCAGTGTGGTTATCCTTGCTGGGGACCTGCAGACTGAAGGCCCAAACAAAAGGCTTCTTGTCACCCTCGCAATCCTTGCAAGCTTCTTCTAGAGCCTGCCTAACACGGCCATAAGGATGCTTCAACACCTCATGAACCTTGGAGGAACCCTTAAGCCAATCAAAAGCCAAAGGCTTAAGAAGCCAATCCCCACCACTGATCTTTGCTTTAGTGGTAAGATAGTCAGGTCCTCTCACTCGGAAACGTTCCCCAGGAGGAGAGGCCCAACCATTGGGAGCAATTGTCAAGATCTAGAAGGGGTACAGTTCCCTGATGCTTGAGCCTTTTGACCCATTCCGGATCATTTTCGCCCTCAATACCAGCCATGTATGAACCTTTGTATGACAGAGACAAGACAAATTTTTCAAACAAACCTTGCAGGCAGATGTCTCAAAAATTGCTCCAGTATGGAATGTTATCCAAGCTAAACAGGACACTTTAATGAATATTCGCCTAGTAAAAAGATTCAAACAAACCAATGACCTAATGTCAGTTTCTGACCTTTCTTTCTAAAAGTTGTCAATGTGAACTTTCCTCAACACAACTCAACCTGCCCAATGCGTCAAATTGGTTGTGAAAAAGTCTCCACGGTAAAAACTTGATATCTCAAAGATTTGGTATCCCTCCAACCCCAGATCGTCATAAACTCCAGCAGCAGAGAAGAAATAAATTAACTGATCAGCACAACATTGAAATAAATTTTCCGGCTTGGTCACTGCAAAATCCAAACACCCACTCCTCTAGTTTCAAAATCTAACCAATACTCAAATCAAATCAAACAAAAACATAATTCTTACAAAATCCATACAAAAAGACACCCCTGAAATCCTTACAGAAAGCAACATAGAACAAACCATGATTTAATCAACCCAACACCAAACAAAAAAGGTTTCAGTTTTTTATCATTTTTCCCAATTAATTTTTCTCAAAAACATAAAAATACATAATCCATAAATCGTAACCCTTCTTCAAACTCCCCTTATATAAAACCTAGGTACAGAAAAAACAATAATTTGCACATGTATTTTTGTTATAGAAACCCATCACTTTAAATCCCATTTGTCAAAAACTCACCACCACAGAAAAACGATAATTTGCACATATATATATTTTATTTTTATACAAACCCATCACTGTTAATCCCATTTGTCAAAAACTCACCACCACAGAACGGATCCAAAACACGAAAGGACAGAAACCCATAACCAAAATAGCCCTTTCAGATCCGGGTTTAACATAAAACCAACGTGAAAATCGCTCTACAGACTCCAAACCATGGATTATTCCTTTCAACAAAACAAAAAGAAAAAACCTGAAATCAGAGGCAAATACATACCTTGTAAGAATATTTTATAATGAAGAAAGTCGCAGTAGATTTTGAATCGATCGAATACGAGTCGGAAAATCCAATTCCACTTTGAAAAAATCAGAAACTGTTGATCTACTCCCTTCTATCGGGCTCCCATCACAGATTCTAACGCTAATGAGATTTCTTCAAGCATTGAAAAAAAAACTGCAATAGATTTGGGGAAAATGGCAAGCAAATGAGACGTTCACGCCGAAAAGAAAGAACGTTTAAGTCTAAAGTTTCCGGGAAGGCAAAGAACAAAACAAATGTCAAAAACATTAATAAAATAGGAGCACCTAGTGGGAACTTTTAAGTATTTTATGTTTTGGGGTTTCCATTAAAGAGGGGTCCACTTAAAAGGGACCTTAGGAAATCAAGGGTATATCTTGTTAATTGGCCTAGCATGGAATTTGACATAAATCATTTGTAGATTGAGACTTAGTGAAAGTTGTACAAGGTGCATTTGTCTATAGCTAGTGTATGGGTCATTGGGTAAATCTTCATTTTTTTTTTTAGTTTCTATTAAAAATATATGTAGTTTAGATATTTTAAATATATTTATCCAAATTATATTGAGAGATATTGATCTTTAAATATTTATTTTAGATTTTTTTGTGTACCACAATTACTAATAATTTCATCTTTTTCAAAAAAATCTTATAGAATAGTAATAAATAGTCAATCTAACTAGTATGTAAGGCTCGAAAATATATTTGTAGAGAAAAAAATGGGCTCAAACTCTACTATATGGCCAAGATATAAACGATTCTTTCATTGACTTCTTCGAGAAAAAAAAAAAATTATTGGTGACGTTCAAATAGACGTCGAATGTATGGTTGGAATTAAAAGTGGACACACTTACGGACATTATAGTCCACCACCACCCACGTTAGTTGTTATTGTAAAATGCATCTCAATGTAATTAGCATAATACTAAACTAGTTCAAACATCTTAAACATGTCTATCTCAGAAACGTATAAAGATAACAATATTGAAGCACTTTTTTAGGATTGTTCACATAGTTTTTATCAAACACGCACTTTTATATTAATAACAAAAATGTACAACGCTAATCATACAAAAAAACAGGTGGAAAGAGTCACACCCCAGAATGCCAAGGGTCTAATCAAATCAAGCCAAAAAGGCCTCGAGAGAGGCCAAGTCACCTCAAAGCACTTACATTAATAACCACAAAGTGCAAACTTCAATAAAAAGAGAGCATTAAAATCAAAATAGTTGTTGCAAACATGGAGGTAGGTGACGGAGGAGCAGGCGTACTATTGGGCTTATCATCCTAGCCCGAACCAGAGGGGTGAGCCTTGTCAAAGATAGGCTCCCACCCATCCCAGCCAGTTTCCTACTTTGGTTGTTCACTAAGATCTTCATCATGCCTGGGGAGAAATGGCTAAATCTAGCTGAGGGAATTTGCCTTGAGACAAGCCAAGACAACCAAAATCACCAAGCGGAAGCGGAACACAAGCAAAGCGGCCTCGATCGGGGACCTCCGTCGAGGAGGGGACTCTATGGACAATGGTGAGGACCCGCCATCCTCGATCAAGAGGTGGCGAATAGGTGGCACCAAGGTGGCGTGACGACGCAGAGGCACATCCGCGGGTACCCGACTGATAACACAGGGAGCCGAACCCCAATGGTCAAGGAGGTCTGGAGATGCTCCACCTCTAAGCACACTTTTTCAACTTGGTTTTGAATCTGAGCATAGCAATAGAAATCACAACCACTTTATTAGTAATAGAGAAATCATAATCAAGAGGAACATTATTAAATATGGCATTATTTTTGTCTTTCCATAAATGGAACAAAATGTCAGTTCTAAAGATGTGCCAAATTTTGTTGTAAATTGCAAGTAACATGGCTAATCCCCAAGAGAACCACTTTCCAAGTGAAAAAATCGGGAGAAAAGGGTTGGAAAAGGGAGTGAATCCATCTCCAAGTCATCTGAGAACAAGGGAAAACCAAAAATATGTTTAATAGACTTGGTTGATTATAGCACAAGCAGACGGGGTTAAGCCCAAAATGCTTGAGTCGGGAACCAATGAAGACCTTGGTGGAGAAGACACCAAAGGAAATGAGTTTTTTTAGGCTCAATAATACCTAACCAAACCCTTTGAAGCAAAGTGGGACCAAACAAAAGCCAAGTAGGAAAGAGACCAATGCATGTTGAGCGTATCACTATCAACAAAATGAGGAGCCAATAGAGAGTAACCAAGGGAAGGTTTGTATCTGTAAAAAGGAGTAACAATAGGCCAATTCTAGTCACACCACCAAGGAACTCTAGAGGTAATTCCTATCTTGTGTAAATAATCTTCAGGAATGTAGTTAATTAATTGTCATTGAGCAACATCTGTAAGAAGAAGCTGGAATTTTAAATCCAGAGTCTCCCAAGAAAGCCAGGAATGAGAGTTTTTGTAAAACAAATCCCCAAAAAATTAATCCCCTTTTTGAAAAATCTGAGAGCTTTAGCCCAAGGAGCCAAAGCTAGGGACAAACCCTAAAAAGAAAAGAGAGAGGACCACCAGAGAGAGAAATAATTGAGAGAGATGTCAAATCTAAGCCATTTCCAACCCAAAGAAGGTGTGGTTTGAGAAATTCCCAAGCCTTCCAAATACTCTGCAAAATAAAAGTGCCCTTAATCTTAACTAGAACAGGGCAGAGAAGGAGAGATTGAAATTTAAGACCCTTCCAAGCAAGCCTTCCCAAAGGGACACCTTGGAAAATACCATGCCAAGGAGAATTTTCCATGCTTCATTCCCTTCCAGGCTACACAAGATCCATTTAGCACAAAGAGTGTGCCCCTTGGTGTTTGACATCAATTAACCCCAAACCACTATCTTCTTTAGGCATACAACACACTTCCCAAACAACCCTATGGAACCCTTGTGCCCTTCATGCGGAGAAAGTTCTCAAGTTTGGCATAAGCAACATTGGAAGGAGCCCAACATGAGGAGTAATACACATGTGTGGCAGTTAGAACCTTAGAGCATATTTGAAATTTCCCTACTAGAGAAAGTGGTTTGGTGATCCAAAAAGAAATTTTACATTCAAATGTTGGACCACATAAGACCAAAGATGAGATGAAGTAGCCTGAAAAGCGAAAGGGATACCAAGAAATTTAAACTACACCCCAGGTTGAATCCAACTCCATTTCATAATAACTAGCCAAGTAGGAATGGGAGACTGAGATTGTCGATAACACTGAGTTTTCTCCCATTGAATAGTAGAACCTAAAGAAAGACAAAAAAATTCCAGACAATCAAGAGCATGGTGAATAGATTGCTCATCCTCCAAGAGTGTGAGAAAATAGTCATCAACAAAATGACCATTAATAAGTTGTTGAGTAGAAGAAGGTAAAGAAATACCTTTCACTAATCCTTGAGAAGCACTTTGAGCAAGAAGATAATTATATCCTTTAAGTAGCCAACACATAAACAAAAGGGGCTATGGGGCAACCTTTCCTCATAGATCTGAATAAACCAAACCTAGAAGACTGGGCACCATTGATAGTAATATATGGGCACCAACATTTTGAAAGAGCATTTTCACATACCTAACAAAGCGAGGACCAAATCCTAAAGCTTGGAGCATAGCTAAGATGAAAGACCATTCAATTTTATCATATGCTTTAGCAAAATCAATCTTGATAAATAAAGCTTGTTGAGAGGAAAGATGAGCCCATTCCATACCTTCCCAAATGGCTATAATGTTATCAAGAATATACATGTGTTTAATGAAGCCAATTTTCTCACTTCTAATTATCAAAGGCGAAGATTAGAAATCTTGTTAGCCAAAGCCTTAGCAATGATCTTGTAAGACATGTTAAGCAAAGTAATGGGTCTCCAATTAGAAATTTTCTTGGGATCTCTTGCTTTGGGAATGATTTTTGGGGTTAATCACACCAGTTGTATAGATATATATCCAGATCTAAGCATACAAGCAATAAATATAGAAATAAACCAGAAGAAACAATACACAAGATATAATGTGGTTCACCCAGTGTGGGCTATGTCCACCAAGAAACAACCAATATATTATTCAAAGCTTCATAGAGGATATACAATGAAGATCTGCAATCTTCCACACCTTCTTTAGGATGTACAATACTTTCTTCCTCACAAGCTTCTCTTTTCTCTCTCTCAAGAATTCCTTCTTACAATTCTTCCAATTCTTAATGAGTTCTCACCTTCTAACCCTAGATTTCTATCTTATATAGGCATATACAAACTTAGGGCACTTTAGCTATGCAATTACAACCATTAGATCACCTTTTAATCAAAGGTTAGATCTAATTCCCGTGACTTAAATAAAAACAAGCACGCATGCATAGTAATCGATGTTACCCTAACCGATACGGTTCTTAACCGATATCGGTTCCTACTTTCTTTTACCGATGTCGGTCCCTAGGTGATCGATGACGCTACCCAACCGACATCAATTACTCGTGTATTCCAACAAGTTAATAAAGCATGTTATTTATGAAGCAATTGAGCTCCATAACTCAACAAATTTTATATTGCCTTGATTAATCAGGTCACCCAAAGAATTAGTCTCTAGATATTCCAAGTAGAAATTGTGGAGATCGGGACCAACAATGTCCCACGAGCTTCATAAAATTCAACAGAAATCCATCAACTCCTGGAGCTTTATCTGAATCCATTTGAAAGGAACCTCTTTAAGATCAGAAAGAGATAAAGGTCTATCATAGGCCACCCGTTGGGTTTGGAAAATTTTAGGGCACCACATGGAGACATTTTAAAAGGTTTACCTCCCGATCTAGAGTGGCAGGTTGATAAAAAAACCCCATGATAATGATGCACAAAAGCTTGGAGAATCTCAGGAAAGGTGGTAAGCCTAGCATTTCCTTGAGAGATTTCCTTGATCTTGTCTGAAGACTTTTTGGAGTGCAACATGGAAAAGAACTCCTTGGAAGCTCGGTCCCCAATTTTAAGCCAATGCAGGTGAGCATGAAGTTGTGCCCCACGGACTTGGTAGGCTTTGTGGACTTTAAGAGTTTTCCACCAATAGGCGAGTTTGGGTTTCAAGCAATTTGAAAGGTGAGGCATTAAGTTCTTGTGAGATTCTGGAGAACTCACGATATGAAGCCTCATGGGCATGCTTCCTAAAGATGGAGGCATGCTTCCCATATATAGAGAGAAAGGTGGTGGTGCACTTGATAACATCATTCCACCAAGTGATCCATCCAAAGCCATCAAAAGGTTGATCAACTAGATTCCATACTCGATGTGTGTGTGACACGGTTCGAGCATACTAAAGGTGAGTGGTGTTAAGATAAATTTGAGAAGTAACTTAGTTCTTTTTGTAGGTTTAGACCATGTAATATTGAAAAATATGGGAGAGTGGTTTGATAGCAAAGCGGTGTCGATGTGACAACAAACAAGACGACCAAAGCGAAAAGATAGAAAAATCCCATCAGTCATGAGGGAGAGATCCATCCATTGAACAATTTGATCTTTCCCTTCTCTAAAATTAGACCAAGTGAACCAGAAAGAAGAGCATTTATGTTGAAAGGGAATATTGGATCAAAAAGTCTAAGCTTGTTCCTGAAATAAAACCAATCCTCCCACTCTCCCACACACCTATGCACGGAAGACACCCAATCTTATCCTTGAGGATTTTAACCATGTTAAAGTCACCACAAATGATCTAGATATCCTCCGTAAAGAAATCACAAGCCAACTCCAAAAAGAGCATGCTCACCCACATCATTCGAAGCGTAGATGTTGGCTAACCCAAAAATACACCCGTCAAAATAAAAAAGAGACCACACTACTCAATGTGTGGGGTCCGAGCCCAGAAATCACATGTTGAGAAATGTCAAGAGAAATCAAGGTCATGACTCCACCATGGCTAGCTCATGATTAGAGGTATGAAAAATGACATGGGGCTAGATAGTATGAGTTGTAGAGTGCAACAAAAAGCCAACTAGCTTGACTTCTTGTAGACACAAAATTTTCATGTGGTGAAAATGAAGACAATTGTCCCTGACCAGATATTGTTGAGTCGGTTTAGTAAGACCACGTATATTCCAAGAATACACAATCATTGAGATGAATCTAAGTACATATTCCCCTCATCCATATCGGAAAGGGCAAAAAACTGGTTATGAGAAGAAGATACTCGGGTAAGAACTAGGGCAAGATCTCCTAAATTCCAAGGACAGCATTTGTCTTGCACATACTCACCTTCCTCTAAGGGGGACGAGATACAAGATTGAGATGAGTCATCCACAAAGGAGACTTGGGTAGGGACAAGGGAGAAATGGGAGGAAGACAGGAAGTTTAACATGAGAAACAATAAATGTGGCCAACGGTGGGTGCGGAAGGCAAGGCTCAAACTTCGCAGGCTCATCTTGTTTGACATGGTTTTGATTAATGACTCCATTTTATTCTCTATAATATTTCTCGTTAATCTAAGCTACACCACTCTAACCCTAAGATTACACCATATGTCACATCTTCTAGACACATAAAATGGCCCCTATATAAAATTAATTGAAATGACCCTCTTACTAACATAATGGTCGGTTGGTTGGTTGCAAGATGAGTTGTTTGTTTTGTTGCTTGGTTGACCTTCTCCTCTTATAGCTCAAATATTTGTAAATATGTCTATATGTAAAACATACACATGTAATAATATTAAAAAACTTATTTAGGATTCATCACATAGTTTTCTTATTGAAAGGTTCCACATTGATTAATGATTTCATTTTCTTCTCTATAAATTTTTATTAATCTAAGCTACACCACTCTTACTCTAAGATATACCACTCTTACTTCAAGCTACACACTTTGTTAGACCTTCTACACACCTAAAATGGCCCCAATTCAAATTCAATAAGTAGTCCTATTTCTAATATAACGGTTGGTTGGAGTTTGTTTACTTGGTTGGCCTTCCCCTCTCCTCCTTTATGGTTTCATAATCCAAAAATAATTCTATAAATACATTGTTTACTACCCTAAGTCAAATATACCTCTTCAAAGCATCTTGGAATTGCTTCTACAACTCTAAAAAAATCCTCATTTATCAAACATTAAATTACATGTTTCTAGAGTGTTTATTTTAATTTGTTTGGCTCGAGAATCACCAAAGCATAATGTATGTGTTACATAACGCATACGCGTTATGCTTATTATAAATTAAAAAAGGCCCGAGCCTCTATCATTTTGCCTCCCTCAAACGCGAGTTTCAGAGCTTAACCGTGCCCTCGCGTTTTTTCATTCAACTTGGATCTCAAGCTCAAAGGATCATTTCTGGATCGCGGGAAGATCTGAATCGACGATGGACGAAGAAGAGGTAAGCACAATTCTTTTCTCAAAATTGCATTGAAATATGATAATTATAGATTAAAATTTGAATTGAATACATATTTTTTATTGTTACAGTTAGAGGTCGAGGGAATCAACCACAACCAAACCCTGTTATTCCTATCATCCCTCCCGACACTCCCATAATTGCTCAACATCCCTCGGGTAGTCAAGAAGATTTAGCAGCCCAAATAGTTGAAAACAAAATTGAAATTGAGGATTTAATCAAAACAATGAGGGATGCACAATCTACAAACCCCCACCACGCCTCTCTTGCAAACACATTGGAGGCATTACTTGTTCAAATTGACATGGAAATGGGGAAAATTGATCATTGGACAACTTACAGAGAGGTTGTAGGGTTTATTATTCCAACAAATTGTCATATGTGGATGTAAAGAAAAAGAAATTTCAAAAGAACTCATATGCACCTTATTCATGGACCCCCACACTAATTTTCCTGTTCCGTTGACATGTAAATGATTTCCCATCCATTGGTGCAATAATAATTTGATTAAAAATAATTTTTGGGACCGATGGTGGATGGTGTTTGATTTTCCACCTTGTAATAACAACGAGGTGCCACTATACTTTCTGAGGAAACTCTATTGCGAGTTTATCCTCAATGAGATCCCAAATTATTTTGATTTCTGAGATTTCCAGGGCCGAGGAAAAGGATCTACATAGGATCGACCAGGTGCACAACGTGCACCTATTCAACAGGGTAGATTCCCCACAGAAGCCCCCTCACCCTGAGATTGTCCCTCAAGCAGTGAAGGAGACAATAGAGATTGATACACTCCACATGCTTCAGGGCTATCTATGCGACCCTTGTTTGACATACGAGGAGATTTCTAAGCCAGATGCTCATGGAGGTACAGAGTATTCCCTCAGGGAGTACTAGCATGAGGCCACATTTTTCTCATCATGTGGTAGCATATGTTTGGGGCCCGAGGAGGATGATACTTTCATGCGTACTGATTTTGGTGCACCTGGTGCTAGGGGTGAACACGATAATGTCACTATGTCAGATGTCCTTTTGAGTGAGACATTTGGATTACATTCATCGGCGTCACCTTCGCAGGTAAATTTGTTATGTTTTGTTATGTGTGTTACAAAAATTTTTGGAGTACTTGATTTACTTATATATGTTAAATTTTTGAAATAATTGTATTTGTACATGTACATGCATTGATATTACAGTGCGTGGGAGGCATCTTCATCCCGACCATAGGCGCGAGCACCATGCATACACATACATTCACAGAGGTAATTTAGAATGTTAATTATGTAAAATTTTCACATACATGTGTGTGTGTGTGTGTGTATGTGTGTGTGTGTATATATATATGTGTGTGTATATATATATATATTTTTGAAGTCAAATATATGTATGTTCTTGTATGTCCATCTAACTCACGTGATATACATGTTTGATAAAGATGTTGACTTCACTAGACACCCCACCATCTCTGCAACAAGTAGATAAAGGTGTTGCCATTGCGATTTCATCTACATGTGAAAACTCATTGAGGTATTCAAACAACACGTAAATTTTGTTAAATTTCTCGTGTAATTCATATTATGTTAAATTACATGTTAGTAATGTCTTTCATTGTAGAATTATTAAATTATGTTAATAATGTCCTTCATTGTGTATATGCAGGAGTTACTGACAGGTAGCAACCCTGTTCATTTGATTCACAGGCGTGGCGGGGTAAAAACAATAGTTCTATATTGATAAAATTAGTTAAAATATTGTCATTATGTAGATACATGTACTTAGCTCTATTTTCACTAATTCTGATGTTAGATTTTATGATCTTATGTGTATGTAGGGAACTTCAACCCCCTCCATTTTGACTTCGAGGGCACGGACTCCTCCATCTCATCATCTTTGTACCCCCATTTCATACTGCAGGAGCTCCCGATGACTCATCTGCGTGAGATGCAAATTCAGCATGATCGAAACTTGCGGTAAGTTTGTGTATTTATGTAAATACTTTCATTCTAGCATGGTCTTAAATACATGTTGAAAACATATATAAATTAAGTTTTGACAAAAAAACATTGTTTGCATTTACAGGCTCATCTACAGGTGAGTATTCAGTGGAAGAGGACTCAAAGCATGGGCTCGGATGATCCAAAGTCATCTCATGGATCTCCATCTTCGTCTAAGGGAGGGCCTTCTTCGAGCAAGGCCAAGAGAGGGATAGATTTTGATGAGTAGGAAATATATATGTCTTACATGACATTGTTTTTGTATGCCTATGTGCATGGCATTGTATGTACACCTATATGGCATTTGAACTTGATGGTATATGACCTATTTGGGCATTTTTGTATTTATTATGCACATTAAAATACTATTTGGAACTTGATAATTTTGTATGAGACCTTACATTTCTGAGATTATTTTCATGAATCTAATATGATGTGCACTTGACAATATTTAAGACATTATGGATTATTTTTTCATTTATTGGTGATGTACATGTACTAGCATTTTCAATGTATAATATGCATCAAACTTTGGAAATCAATATTTATATAATGTATGTATATAAAGAGTTACCTAATCTGAGTAATTATTCATTCAATTTATCAATGTGTATATGTGTATTTACCTTACTTGTGCTTCTTCTTGCTCATGGTCTCTTTGTACTAGTTTCTATCTTATCATGCACTTACTACATTCTTCTATGCTTCGTAGTCTTCTCCCTGTTAAAACACCCGAGAGTCATCACAATTTGATGCCTTTCATCTGTTGATATTTTGAGAATGTCTCTCCATATACATTACTCCAATGCTTGAGAATGTCTCCAGATGCAATGACATTTTGATTCAGACACTCAATGATTCTTGATTGTCTAATCCTATCCAATTCATGTTATTACCTTTAAATCTGTAGGCATTTCAAGTTATTTGGAAATCACATCACACCCTTCACTAGGCTTGATGACTACCCCTATCCTTTTTAAGGTGCTTTTGAAAGCATCCATGGGTTTATCATAACATAAATTATCAATGAATGGAAGGTCACTAAGCCGTAGGCCAGCTGACTCCCATCCAGAACTAAACAAGAAAGATTTACTAGGTGATTGATAACTCCCATGTGTTCTTAGACATACCCCTATCAAATTCATTCTTAAGCCAATCTAGTCATTCAGGGCTCTTAAGCGACTACGCCTACCGGACGGGTAGCCCTTAGCACATGGGAGCATAGGGAACCAAAACAAATGCTCCACTAGCATTCACTAGCCACCCCGACATGTGTTGGCATAGTTGGTTCGGTCCCACGAGCTTCCGTTTGCAAACTACCTCTGGCAGCCCTACTCACTTTACTTGCACTATTTCACGTGTTTTTGCAAACAATAGCACAACGAGAGAACCGGATGGAGATGGAGAAAACCGCGAGAGAGGATTTTTGTAGAGGTCCCCACATGGAGGTCTTCGGATCTCTACGAGATGTCTCTAGGTGCCACGGAGTCTGAGAAATCACCCGTCGAAGATATGGCGTGTTTGGGCCTCAGGGCTCTTAAGCGACTACGCCCAGGACGAGGTAGCCCAAAAGCACGGGAGCATAGGGAACCAAAAAAAGCCTCCACTAGCATTCACTAGGCATTTGATGTGTTGGCATAGTTGGTTTGGTCCCACGAGCTTCCATTTGCAAACTACAACATCTCTGACAGCCCTACACTGACTCAGACTACACTATTTCTCACGTTTACAAACAATAGGACAACGAGAGAACCAGATGGAGATGGAGAAAACCACGAGAGGATTTTGTAGAGGGCCCTAACATGGAGGTCTTGGATCTAACGAGACATCTCTAGGTGCCACGAGTCGAAAATCACCCATGTCGAAGATATGGCGTGTTTGGGCCTCATGGCTCTTAAGGGACTACGCCGGACGGGGTAGCTCAAAAGCACGGGAGCATAGGGAACCAAAAAAAATCCTCCACTAGCATTCACTAGCCACCCCATGTGTTGGCATAGTTGGTTTGGTCCCACGAGCTTCCATTTTTGCAAACTACAACATCTAGCAGCCCTACATTGACTCAGACTACACTATTTCACGTGTTTGCAAACAATAGGACAACGAGAGAACCGGATGGAGATGGAGAAAAACCATGAGAGGATTTTGTAGAGGGCCCCGACATGGAGCTCTCGGATCTGATGAGACATCTCTAGGTGCCACAGAGTCTGAGAAATCACCCATCGAAGATATGGCGTGTTTGGGCCTCAGGGCTCTTAAGGACTACGCCGATGAGGTAGCCCAAAAGCACGGGAGCATAGGGAACAAAAAAAAGCCTCCACTAGCATTCACCACCAGCCATTTTGATGTTTGGCATAGTTGGTTTGGTCCCACAGCTTCGTTTGCAAACTACAACATCTATGCGACCTACACTGACTGACTTAAACTACACTATTTCTTTCACGCGTTTGCAAACAATAGGACAAGAGAGAGAACCGGATGGAGATGGAGAAAAACCATGAGAGGATTTCATAGAGGGCCCCGATGTGGAGGTCTCGGATCTAATGAGACATCTCTAGGTGCCACGAGTCTGGTGAAATCACTCGTCGAAGATATGGCGTGTTTGGGCCTCGGGGCTCTTAAGCGACTACGCCGAGAAGAGGTAGGCAGCCGAAAGCACGGGGGAGCGTAGGGAACCAAAAAAAAGCCTCCACTAGTTTCACCTAGGCCATCCATGTGTTGGCATAGTTGGTTTGGTCCCACGAGCTTCCATTTGCAAACTACACCTCTGCAGCCCTACTGTTGACTCAAACTACACTATTTCGCGTTTTTCAAAAAATAGGACAACGAGAGAACCGGATGGAGATGGAGAAAACCATGAGAGAGGATTTTTAGAGGGCCCCGACATGGAGGTCTTTGGATCTACGAGACATCTCTAGGTGCCACGGAGTCTGAGAAATCACCCGTCGAAGATATGGCGTGTTTGGGCCTCAGGGCTCTTAAGCGACTACGCTCAATTATCAAACTCATTGAGTTTTTCTTGAACCAAAAAAAAAGCCTCCACTAGCATTGGAACTACCACAATGAATGTTTGTGTAGTTGGTTTGGTCCCACGAGCTTAATTTGCAAACTAATCAACTTGTGCATACACTTGACTTAAGATTATCCATGATTCTATCGTTTGCAAACATAGCACATAGATCTTCCATTCCGAGATGGAGATGTGATCCTACCAGAGATTTCCCATTTTTCCACTTCCACATGGAGCTTTAAGTTCTTCCAGGATGTTTTTGGGTAATCAGATGACTCTGCAATAGACAGCGAGAGCCCAGAGATCACCATATCTTGAAGATATGATTTTTGGACTCATTCTCTTAAGATTTAGAGAGAGATCTCACGCCATATCTTGAAAGCACGGGCTATGTCAAAATGCCTCTACAGAACATTCTCGAACCTTTCTGAATCTCCATCTTGGGCCCTTGAAATCTCTCATGTGTCTTTCTGGCTCTAGATGTAGTTGTCTGCCTCTTGCATTGCAAACTACGAAATAGTGTAGTTTGAGTCTAGTAGGGAAATTTGGATCTTTCTAGAGTAGTTTGCAAAATTGAAGCTCGTGGGACCAAACCAACTATGGAGAAAACACATCATTGTGGCCTCAGTGAACACTAGTGGAGCATTCGTTTTGGCTCCCTATGCTCCCCGTGCTTTCGGGCTACCTCGTTCGGGCGTAGTCGCTTAAGAGCCTTAAGGCCCAATCACGCCATATCTTCGACGGGTGATTTCTCGGACTTCATGGCACCTAGAGATGTCTCATCAGATCTCGAGAACTCCATGTTGAAGCCCTCTAAAAATCCTCTCATGGTTTTCCCATCTCCATCCCCATTCTCTCATTTGTCTTTTGTTTGCAAACGTGCAAAATAGTGCGATGTCTGAGTTAGTGTAGAGGCTGCTTGCGAGGTTGTATAGTTTGCAAACGGAAGCTCATGGGACCAAACCAACTACACCAACATGTCAGGTGGCTTGGTGAATGCTAGTGGAGGCATTCGTTTTGGTTCCCTACGCTCCCTGTGCTTTTGGGCTACCTCGTCCGGGCGTAGTCCCTTAAGAGCCCTGAGGCCCAATCACGCCATATCTTCGACGGGTGATTTCTCGGACTCCATGGCACCTAGAGACATCTCGTTAGATCCAAAAGCTCCATGTTGGGGACCTCTTTGAAATCCTCTCATGGTTTTCTCCATCTCCATCCGGTTCTCTCAGTTGTCTTTATTGTTTGCAAACGTGTGAAATAGTGCAGTCTGAGTCAGTGTAGGGCTACTAGATGCTGTAGTTTGCAAATGAAAGCTCATGGGACCAAAATAACTATGCCAACACAAAACATCGATGGGTGGCCTAGTGAATGCTAGTGGAGCATTCATTTTGGTTCCCTACACTCCTCGTGCTTTCGGGCTACCCCACTCAGGAGTAGTCGCTTAAGAGCCCTGAGGCCCAAACACGCCATATCTTCGACATGGGTGATTTCTCGGACTCTAATGGCACCTAGAGATGTCTCGTCATAGATCCAAAGCTCCATGTCAGGGGCCCTCTACAAAATCCTCTCATGGTTTTCTCCGTCCATCTCCATCTGGTTCTCTCACTTGTCTTATTGTTTGCAAACACGTGAAAATAGTGCGGTCGAGTCGTTAGTGTAGGGTGCCATGAGATGTTTGTAGTTTGCAAATGGAAGCTCATGGGACCAAACCAACCACTATCCAACACATCGGGTGGCTAGTGAATAGTGGAGCATTTTTTTGGTTCCCTACGCTCCTCGTGCTTTTGGGCTACCTCATCCGGGCGTAGTCCCTTAAGAGCCATGAGGCCCAAACATGCCATATCTTCGACGGGTGATTTCTCAGACTCCATGGCACCTAGAGATGTCTCATCAGATCCAAGAGCTCCATGTTGGGGCCCTCTATGAAATCCTCTCATGTGGTTTTCTCCATCTCCATCTGGTTCTCTCATTTTGTCTATTGTTTGCAAACGTGCGAAAATAGTGCGTGTCTTAGTGAGTGTAAGGGCTTGCTAGATGTTGTAGTTTTGCAAATGGAAGTCGTGGGGACAAAACCAACTATGCCAACACATCAAAATGGCCTGGTGAATGCTAGTGGAGGCTTTTTTTGGTTCCCTATGCTCCCCGTGCTTTCGGGCTACCTCGTCAGGCGTAGTCCTTAAGAGCCATGAGGCCCAAACACGCCATATCTTCGACGGGTGATTTCTCGGACTCCATGGCACCTAGAGACATCTCGTTAGATCTAAGACCTCCATGTCGGGGCCCTCTAAAAATCCTCTCACAGTTTTCTCCATCTCCATCCGGTTCTCTCGTTGTGCTATTGTTTGCAAACGCACAAAATAGTGCAGTTTGAGTCGTGTAGGGCTTTAGAGAGTTGTAGTTTTGCAAACGGAAGCTCGTGGGACCAAACCAACTATGCCAACACATCGGGGTGGCCAGTGGTGAATGCTAGTGGAGGCTTTTTTTTGGTTCCCTACGCTCCCGTGCTTTCGGGCTACCCCGTCAGGCGTAGTCCCTTAAGAGCCATGAGGCCCAAACACGCCATATCTTCGACATGTGATTTCTCGGACTCCATGGCACCTAGAGATGTCTCGTCAGATCTAAACCTCCATGTTGAATCCCCTCTACAAAATCCTCTCATGGTTTTCTCCATCTCCATCCGGTTCTCTCATTTTTCTATTGTTTGTAAACACATGAAATAGTGTGTCTTTTGAGTCGGTGTAGGGGCTGGGAGATGTGTAGTTTGCAAACGGAAGCTTGTGGGACCAAACCAACTACTATGCCAACACATCAAGGTGGCCTAGTGAATGCTAGTGGAGGATTTTTTTTGTTCCCTACGCTCCCCAGTGCTTTTGGGCTACCTCGTCCGGGCGTAGTCCCTTAAGAGCCCTGAGGCCCAAACACGCCATATCTTCGACAGGTGATTTCTCGGACTCCATGGCACCTAGAGATGTCTCATCAGATCCAAGACTCCATGTTGGGCCCTCTACAAAATCCTCTCATGGTTTTCTCCATCTCCATCCGGTTCTCTCGTTGTCTATTGTTTGTAAAAACGCGAAAATAGTGCAGTCTGAGTCAGTGTAAGGTTGCTAGATGTTGTAGTTTGCAAACGGAAGCTCGTGGGACCAAACCAACTACCAACATGTCGGGGTGGCTTGGTGAATGCTAGTGGAGGCTTTTTTTTTGGTTCCCTACGCTCCTCGTGCTTTCGGGCTACCTCGTCTGGGCGTAGTCCTTAAGAGCCCTGAGGCCCAAACACACCATATCTTCGACGGTGATTTCTCGGACTCCATGGCACCTAGAGATGTCTCGTCGAGATCCGAGACTCCATGTTGGGGCCCTCTACAAATCCTCTCATGGTTTTCTCCATCTCCATCGGTTCTCTCGTTTGTCTATTGTTTGCAAATTTGTAAACACGAAAATAGTGCGATGCGAGTCGGTGTAGGGTTCATCGAGGCTTGTAGTTTGCAAATGGAAGCTCGTGGGACCAAACCAACTATGCCAACACATCGGGGTGGCTGGTGAATGCTAGTGGAGGCTTTTTTTTGGTTCCCTACACTCCCCATGCTTTTGGGCTACCCCGTCAGGCGTAGTCGCTTAAGAGCCTGAGAGGCCCAAACACGCCATATCTTTGACGGGTGATTTCTCGGACTCTGTGGCACCTAGAGACATCTCGTCAGATCCGAGACCTCCATGTTGGGGCCCTCTACAAAATCCTCTCATGGTTTTCTCCATCTCCATTCGATTCTGAGTCAGTGTAAGGTTGTCCATTGCCAATCACTTGAATAATATAGGTGGTTCATACAATATAGGTGGTGAAATGAGAATTTTAATAAGATATTTTTACAATATAGGTGGTGAAATGAGAATTTATGTTTGTTGTTCCTTTCTAATATTTAATTTTTCTTAGCTTCACTTGGCTTTGAGAATAATAAATTCTCTACTGATAGTTCCAACCACGTGAAGGTGGAAGCTTTTTGGCACCACTAACCTACATAAACATGTTAGTAAGCAATTAAATAGAATTTTAAATTAAATTTCATCAAAAAAATTTAAACAAAATCATTTAAGTAAATATTCAAATTAAATTCATGAAGAACATACCTTTGCAAATTCAATCCAATGAACCACAAGGATCAACTCTATTCTTGATAGTAGCAAAAATTGCTTCATGATCTGATTCACGAACCTTCCACATATTTTTGTTTGATGGCCGACCTCGATATTTGATCAATTTAATATTTGTTGCAAGGACCAAATGTGAATAGTGAAGTATCTTCTGATGTACTTCATAGTCTTCAAACAACCAAATGTTTGATTTTTTGATAGGATATCATCGAAGCCAAGTTCCAGTGACTACCACTGATCCAGTGGGATACTCAAGGTCTTCACCATCAATGACTATGTGGAAGTCAATTTTTTCCCCTCTACACAATGAGATAAGAAGTAGTATGTTCCCTCTTCGTTAAATTCCATCATGCAATAACTACAAAAATGTGCCCTATGTATCAAAAAGTAAAATTGTTTAGTCAATTTATAAATACATTAAGAGTTGACCATTTAATAATTTATAAATCTAAAACATGGCATGTACATATATGTATGTACCTTGTTGCACTAAATCAGAGACTTGGTCAAAGTCAGGTGATGTTGTCATTTGATCTGAAGACCTTGCAAGTTGTAATGCTCATGGAACTTGATGTGTGTCGAGTGGAATTAGAGGTCTACAAGTCCATTCATCCACCCACTACTTTGTGACTCACATTCATTCCATGCAAAAATCAATGCATGATATACAAAAACATGTCATGCACCTAGTATAAATAGTCCAAGCATTTGCATCTGAACTACGGAATGAGTGCATATCACTTGATCCTGCAACTATCATACAATCTTCAAAGTTTGTCAGATGTTGTTGCTCTATCAACCAAAAATATCTACGAACCATTGATCTCTCTTGAGATTCATGGCCCATATTCTTGACACACCAATCAACAATGTTTTTGCATCTGTAAATTTAGCACCATCCTTGAACTTTAACTCTTCTCTTGCAAGTGCTCTTTTCACACATGCTCCTGCACCATCATGCTCTCCTTTTCCATGCCCTACCTCAGTAAAACTCTAGATATGTTGTACATTTGTTTCTTTGTGCATCTTCTTAGCCAATAAAACATCCATGCATTCTTGAATTGTGATGTGCAGTTGTCCGACCAAATGTAATGTTGATCGAAACTAATGTTCCTCTCATTCAAGTTCACATAAAACACCTGAAACACCCTTGTACATATTCTGTAGAATGTGTCCGATCATCACTGATGTAGAAATGATACTCTCTTAATATTTTTGATCTTGCTCAGTGCTTTCAGGAGAGTGCATGAATGTTATATGCATGAAAATAGAAACTTGCACTGAGTTATAATATTGAGACTGAACCTCCATTTGTGGTTGCAATGTGTAATTCTCTATGAAGTCAACTACTAAAACAATAGTACCAAGTGGGAATGTGTCCTTTCTTAACTTGAATTGTTCATCCAACCATCGAGCTCTATGTGTGTGCCTTGCATACTCATAAAAAAATTTCCTCTCTGAATTTGACCATATATTCTGATACAGGTAATTGTTTTGTAACAAGCTCACACCTCTTAGATTCTTTTCCATCTTTTAATTGATATGCCACCGATTTATATTTGGTGAAATCAACCAATTCTTTTCCTATTGAATATGTACTCTCCTCATGGATACAACTTTTCAGATTTGGCAAGCCACCACATACATTGCACGTTCCATCCAAACATGCTTTGTTATAAAAAAATTGTCTTGTTGATTTTTCACAAAATATTGTCGAATAAATTCCCTTGAAGATTTTTGTGGGACATTTATTCCACACTCCTGCAACATGATGTCAGTATGCAAAACACTACGTATTTGACAAAAAACATCATAATGCATTGAAAATTCAACATGATGCCTGCAACAACAAGTGGTACGTGAGTGATTGATTTTCACATAAAAGGGTTTGCTCATTTCAAAGAATCTTTGGCTAATGTTAATTTGTGGATTTTCATTTTTAAACTTAGAGAACAATTATGTTTGAGTCATATCTAAGAAATGTTTTGCACACGATTCACGATTACGAGAACCTATTCTTCTTTTTTACTTGTATCTCTTCTATTCGGTGACACCCTTGTGTTCTCATTCCAAAATTTTACAATTAATTCTTTTAGAATATCAGATGTATTCTTGTCTTTTCATGGAAGTTCTACTAGAGAAAGCCCATAGTCAGTGTTATTGACTAACTCAAGACGTTTACGTCTCTCTATTGCTTTCATTAGTGTTTTTTTGTTTAGCTTCAAAGCACTGCTTGTTTTTCTAATCAAGCATTTATTAACTATTTTATCACTTACTATACAATTAGTTAGTGCACGTCGTGTAGCATTACTATCTTTGGTGCATCTTTTTCCACCTACAGTTTGGTATGCTTTATGTATGTTTTCAACAATTGACACATTTTGATCAACAACATTAGATGTTCTTAACCCCAGGGTCTTCATTATAGGTCTCATCTTAATTAATTTCATCAATGAAACAAATAATTGACATCTTTGTGTGTCATTTAAATTCTCAAAGTAATTATCCCAAATTCCACTAGCTTTTCTTCTCGCATTTCTTTCAGACATTTTGTTAGGCATTGGTTTTATAATGTTTTCATCAATTTCAATTAAGTGAATTGGTTTTCTTCACAAAATGGAAGGAGGTGTTCTTAGAGGTGAAGATTCATTTACAAGGTTACTTTCTTCATTCAGTGTTTTCATACAAATTTTGGGGTTAACATTTGGATTCTCAAGTAAGGGTTCAACAATTGGATTCATATCAATTTCTTCATCCATACCAACATTATCATTCAATTCAATATCATTATTCATTGCAAAATCATTATTCTCTACATTTTCATTATGTATTTCATCCCATTTTCT
The DNA here is from genome assembly GCA_018340775.1 of Taxus wallichiana var. yunnanensis. Lineage (NCBI taxonomy): Eukaryota > Viridiplantae > Streptophyta > Pinopsida > Cupressales > Taxaceae > Taxus > Taxus wallichiana. Next base: position 347,144,482 of record CM031234.1, on the reverse strand, counting down.
AATACATTAGCTACATTTGATATAGCGGATGTACCTTTCCTGCTTCTCGAAGTTTTTGCATTCTCTTCAATTTCTTTATTCTCTTCTCTTCCAATTGCTCCGGTGTCTTATTCTTGACTTTCCTCTTGTCCTTAGCTCGACGTTTATCACCCATGATTAGAAAAAATCAACTAGTGGGGTAGGGGACAAAATGAAATACTAAAAAATCATGCAAGAATGTAGAGAATATTGCAGAAAAAAACAGAATGTTTGCAGAATTCCCATGAAAGAGATGAAAGGGACGTTGGGGGCCACAATATATAAAACAAAGAAAAATACGCGTATTTTTTTTTTCTCTTTTTCCAAGCCATGCCTCAAGGCTTGGGATCCGGTTTGGATCCCCAAGCTTGAGGCATGGACTGCACAAAAACACAACAAACAATGAGTTTTTACAAGAAAATGTAAAAATGACACTTCCTCTATGATAAATCAAAATAAAACAATCGATCCATTTTAAAAAAATTATACCACGACGTAGAGCAGAGTCTCTTCTTTCTAAAAATATAATTTTCCAAATTTTCAACTAATATAAGGTTTCCATATTATTTATTTTCTAACTATGCCTTTTTATAGCTATTTTTTGAAGTGTAAATATGTCTATCTTTCATGGTGTATCTTTTTTTTTGGGTGATCAAAATTAAAAAAAAAATACTAGCCCAAACTAGGCATAATTCTATACATATTCAAAAAAAAAAATCTAATTTTCGATATTTTTGAGGTAGTTAGGGGGCACGGTCGGAGCTCCGTTATTTTTCAAAACATAAAATTTTTGTACTAGAAAAATCATAAATAAAAAAATATTCGCTAAAAAAATCTAAAAAAATGGAGCCCAAACTAGATGCTCCTAGCTATCTTTCTACCAAAGGGTTTTCAAAAATACTAAATGGTGCTCAAAAAATGGTGGGGGCACGAAAGTCACTCTATTATGTTTTTTAACAAAAATAGGAGCATCTGTTGGTATTTTAGTTGTTTGACCCACTTAAACTTATCCATTTTCAATAAAATTTAGTAGCTTAGAAACTAGACTCAAAATTCTATGATTCATATTTCTACAACATCTTCCAATTTTGAGTGTAACTATTTCAAAAACTCGTACAAGTTGAAGTTTTTTTCAGAAAAATGCATCCACTTAAGACCCCCTTTTTTTTGGTGCACTCACCCATGAGAAAAATGCATCCACTTATATAATGAACTCATCTGATTGGAGAAGCTTATTGGTGTGTCACAAAATGAATAGAATAATTTGGAAGAAGGAACAAATGTGTAGAGATCCCGAAAAGAATGAATCTAGGATGATTCTTGAGATTGGAGCACTGGAAAGGGATTGGGGCACTTGTAGACACTCTGGTATGTAAAATGGGTGCCCTAGTTTGTCAATGTGTTCGAAACTAAGTTTCACAGTTCGGTAGGTGGTTCGAAACCCTCATTGTTTGTCGCATTAGACTCGCTGCACCGTGCGCCAAGTGTCGCTGATAATCCAAGATGTATAGAAGACCTACAAAATACCAGAGAAGTATCAAAACCCTAAAAAAAGAATGCAAATGAATGGGTCGATCCTGACCTCAACTACCACAACAATGGGCTTACTAACTGAGCGTTGCACTACATTTCGGACCCAAATGTAGTTTTGGTGTGTGTGTGCATCATGTGCCCTAGGTGCTCTTGTGTCAATTGCACTTTGTGAAGTAGTGAGCAATAACTATATGTAGAAAATGTAATAGAATGTGTGCATGGAATAGAATAAAATCCCTCCCCTATGCTTGTGTGATGTAGATGAACCAACCTTGTCCTTATGATGGAGCTAATGGATGTAAATGATCTCCAAATGGATGAAACTCTAGGTGGATGATAGTAATGACTAGTTATTGGTCCCTCATCACTAGTAATGATTTATAGGGTTCTCTTGATCTAATTTCATAATTAACCCCAAAATGGCCGACCACCAAAAATATAAAGATCTCAAATGGATAGAAAGAGCCTAAAAGTGGTGGGAAAGTTCAAAAGGATTGGGGTGCCCCTGGTGGGACCAGGGCACCCATGGGCGCCCAAGACTAATCTAGGTGCCCAATCAAGGCTAAAATAACACAAAACTATAAAAGTTGAATGGGCATGCATGTGCAAGAGGTCGGAATGATGAAATAAAATAAAATAAGATGGCAAAAAGATGAGGGTTAATTAGTACTTTCTTCACTCAAAAATATTCTAAATAGTAGTATGAGACCAGGATTAAATAATGCCTAAAGTGCATGATTTTGTGTCTACATTTGCCCCCACTTTATGTTGGTGAGCGGAAATATCGGTAACATAAAGTAGATAGAGATGCGTACCTGATATCCATGAAGATTGTAGTAGAAAACATGTCGAAGGACTAGACAAAGCGTGGAATGAAAAAAATATGATGAAGCGTGGAAATTATAGATGAAAAAAAAAAAAAGTGATGAGAGTGAACCTAGGGAAAAAACACGTGTGTAATTGCTGATGTGTGTGATGTACCTACATGGTTAGTATGGTGTGTGCTTCTACGAAGTGTTGTTGTTGATGTTGTTATTTTTATTGCCCCCATTTGACTACTTGTTTCTCATACACGGACCTACAAGGAGAAAACAATCAAGTAGTCAAATATGTATGTATGTATGTAAAAATGCAATGTAAAAGACGCATGTAAAAGTATGTAAATGTAAAATACACAAATGAAAAATGTAAATGGAACATGTGCACCTAATCCATGTCGAAAGAGAGTGTAGAAGGATATCTTGTATTGTGAGTTTTTTGGGTGATCTCACACCACCTTGGCCGAAAGAAGTGTAGGGAGAAAGCTACATTATTCTCCTTCATGTAACTGCTTCCCTGAATGTGTGTGAAGAGATCTCATACATCCTAGTTTTTGGGTGATCCGACGCCACTTGGCCGAAGTAGTGTAGGGAGGCACACCCATTATAACCTCTTAGCATATAACTGCTTCCCATAATGCTAAGGACACCATGTCCTATAAAAACCGTTGTGTATAGGGTTCGTAGACTGGTCTAAACCCACTCGTTGTATGTAACCCACAATTCCAAGGGCGAAAGTGCACTAAACTAAACTGGTGTAGAAGTGTTGTGTAGAATGTAAAAACCCCAAATGATGCCCCCTCTTTGGGGGTGCATGTGACATCACTGATAGGAGAATGTGACCCTAAAAGAAGACTAACCACATGAAATCTATAACTCGCCCTACATGGGGAAGGGAATGCGCTTGGTAGAAACCAAGGCATGTACAAACAACAAGGCTAGCCAAAGACAAGTGTTAATACAAACAAGCATGCATATAGAAAACAATGTCTAAGCTACACAAACAAAGGTATAAGCTACCAAAAAATTAGTAATGTAAACACACAATAAGACAGTAAGCCTCCTGAAAGCGGGTTGCAGAAACATGGGACATCACTCACGATGTCACAAGACATGCAAGGCCATCATGGCCACATACAAAAAAAAAAGTGTGCACACCAAACAAAGGGAAATTCCCATGAAACAAGAGAAAACAATAATAGATAATGTAACAAACAAGTATGGAAGAAATATCCATACATAACAAATGTTGCACATGAAGCACTTGTTAACATGTTAGGAAGATAACTAGTATGTCAAAAGCATGTATAACCATGTAATGTAAAGTGCTAAGTATAAAAATGAAACAATAACACCCTAAGAGACGATTGTGGATGCCCCTAATGACCAGTGTAGGAAGGGTAGAAGGCGAGCATCCATGTCACATGTAAGAGACCTATATCTGCGATCACAAATAGAAAATGACGTGAACACGCATGTGTGAATGATATAGATAAATGACATATAATTAATCTAACTATCTTGTGTAATAAAGTGGCCATGAAAAACATAAGTAAGCAAGATTAAAAAGCAACCATAATATGCAATATGTTGTGGATGGATGGAATGGAATATCCATGTCTCTTTGAAATGTGGCACCCACATTTGACAAAATAAAGGGCATATTTTCATATGCATACGTTCCCCACTTGGTTGGATGATATCACTATTTTCTAAATAGAAATAAAATATCATTTCACCATCTTCACGAAGTTTTTACGAGGTGTAGAGTATTCGTGGTGTTTCTTAATCCCAATAAGTGCATTTTTATAGTTCCATAAGGAAGAATTTTGGTTCATGTTGTTTCAAAGGATGATATTGTCATTGATCCTGAAAGAATTTATGACATCCTTTCTCTCTCCTTTCCAACTCACAAGAAGGATCTACAATATTTTCTCGGTAAGATTAATTTTTTTAGGGAATTCATTCCTAATTTTGTAGGACTTGTCAAGCCCATTACCTTGATACTCAAGAAGGATGGAGATTTTAAATGGACCACTAAAGGAAAATAAATATTTACCAGCACCAAACAAGCAATTTATCAAGTGCCCATGCTTATCAACCCCAAAATTTTAAATTATTTAATCCTTTATGCATATGGGGTTGAGGCCAACATTGACGTGGTGCTGACACAACAAAATAATAGGGTTTCAAAGCAACTAGTGGCCTTATTTAGTAAAACACTGAAGGATTATGAATTAAAATATAATCATGTGGAAAAATAGGTCTTCACCATCATGAGATCTCTCAACAAATTCAAGAGTATGATTTTTGCTAGCCACATTCAAGTTCTAGTCTCACACCCCAATGTGAGAGACTTCAATATGGGAGAAAAAATCAGTGAAAGGGGAGCGGGATGGGTGACCTAGATCATGGAATATGATGTGACCGTTAAGGACACAATACTAGTTAGAGGTAGAGAACTTTGCAAATAACTTACTTTGGATGCTCAGGATAATAAAAAAGCTTCCTTCTTCATGGAGGAGGAGTAGGAAAAAAACACAAAAACCTGTGGGATGCATATAGTCCACAAAATGAAGGGGGTTAGAAAATAGAGGATGTCAACATAAAAGCCATAATTGGATCAATAACATGGCCCGATTATTATCTACTAGAAGATATCCTCTGGTTTGAGTAAATTAAAATGAAGACACTTGAGATTACAATCTATTACCTACATGTTGATTAATAGGGTTATTTTTTAGAAAGAACCTTGATGGAGTGTTGTTAAGGTGCATTGAGGGTGAACAAGTGAAAACATTCTTGGAAAAAATCCACAATGGTTTTTCCGGTGGAAACTTATCAACCAAGGACACGATAATGAAAATTATAAAGGCATGATACTTTTGGCCCACATTATTCACAGATGTTCATCAATGGGTCATAAAATGCAAGGAATGTTCTATCTTCACTGGTAAAAAGAAGATGACAACCCTCCCACTTCATCCCATTCTAATTCAAGCAGACGAACCTTTATCTCAATAAGGACTTGAATTTATAGGCGTGATTAATCATCTGTTAAGTGTGGGTCATAAGTGGGTCTTGACAACAATTAATTACTTTACCAAGTGGATAGAAGTTGTGGCACTAAAGAAAGCTACTAAGTCATCTATCTTTGATTTTCTTGAAGACATCATGTCAAGGTTTGGGGTTCCCAAACTGACATTTCCAATAATGAAAGAGCCTTCTTAGGTTCCAAATTCTATGATTGGTCTCTTAAATATGGAATATGCTTAAAGAACTCTTCTAATTATTACCCACAAGGCAATGGTATGGTAGAATATACTAACAAGAACCTCATCGAATCATGAAAATGATAACCGAGATCAACCAAAAATAATGGCACACTAAAGTAAAAAATGCTCTGTGAGTTGACATGATCACATATAAGAGAGTAGTTGGAAATTCTCCTTTCATCCTTATCTATGATAGGGAGGCCAAATTCCATTGTCTCTGGAACTACCTTCATTAGAGATGGTTTAGTAGTTAGAGTTTGAGGGTGAAGATCAAAGAACAATCAGAATGAAAAAATTGGTTGAGCTTGAGGAATTGAGGTAATCTACCATGATCATATTAGAAGACCATTAAATGTCAACTAAGTGGTGGTTTGATAAGAAGACAAAATTTTAGGCTCTCAAGAAAGGAGATCTAGTCTTGAAATGGGATGCAAATAGAGCTAAACCAAGGTGAAAATATAAGTTTAATGCACTTTGGAGTGGGCCATACATCATCGTTGCATGCAGGCATGAATTTTTTTTTTTGAGTTGTCTAAACTTGATGGGGAGGAACTTAAAATCCCAGTTAATGGGATCCATCTCAAACCTTCTCTTTAATTTGTTTTATTGCATCTTATACATATATGTTGTTGTGTTTTATTTCCTTGTTGTTATGTTGGAGGTTCCCTCCTTTTATGTGTTGATCATTTATTGAGTGCATTTTACTCAATCCTTGTGGTAATCATCTGAATAAGTGATTGTGCACACTCTTCATTTTCACTTGAAGCATGTATGATGTTATTATTTTGTATATAGGTTTTAGAAGTCCACTACACTTATAAACATGTCATTTCAATTCTCTTCCTCCATGTTAAAGAATCAGATGACTTTGGGGCAGTTTCCAAGTGATTTATCTAAGGCTCCAAAATATTAGCTTCACAATAGAACTTTAGGAACAATTGTAAAAGGTAGAGATCAATTTTCAGATACATACTTGACTCCATGCCCAATGGATATGCTTCAAGGCTACTGAACTTTACATCTAGCAAGTAGGTATCCCCGAAATTGCTAAACTATTGTCCAAAATAACACCCCATGTTATTTTGAACAACTCAATCAAGTTTTAGACTTAGATGCTTCCAAATAAAAGAAATTAACAACATTAAGGAAGTTAATCATTTGTGGACATCAAAATCAATATTTTTCGAGTTAAAGGAAAATTCGAGCACCACGTGAGTTTACACACCCACGAAAATTTGGAAAATGGCCTAAGAACAAGATTCATGAAACGAAGGGGTGGGAAAGCTTAATGCTTCACGACATGGAAAATATATTATTATGCGGAATTAGAAAATATAAAATTATGCGGAGTTGATTTATTTTTCCTAATAAAAATGTAATACACTAAGGAGAAGCTATGATATAAGTAAAATTGACCGCAGGCAAAGGAAATCAAGTTTGAATGCGACTATAGTTGGAAGTCACGGAACAAGAACTATGTGTTATGCCGGTTCTCAAAGTGTAGTGTTCCACATATTTCAAAATTAGTAACAAAGGGACATGGTCACGGGTAAAAAATTTCATGCATCATGAAGAGATATACCTCCATGGCATGTGGAGAAGGTAAGTTACATGTGGAATGCATTGATTCCATGAGTAATTAAAAGTAAAGAAAAATGTGGAACATAAAAAGTTTCTAAATGAAGGAGAAAGTCACGGATCAAGAAAAATCATCTAAAGTCCATGAGGCATGAAAAATTAGTGCCTATTTTGAACAAGACAATCAACCACTCCACCAACCTGAATTTAATTTTGAAAGACATCATCCTCCTACATTGGTGATCTGATGGTGTGCACTTGGAGAAAAGTTAGATGCCCATACTTGACCTGCGAGATCTATGGTGATTGGTCCTTGGTATTGGTAGGTGGTTGATTTCATTAATCATTGTATAGTGGCCACCTATTTGGATTCTCATTTTGGAATATGTTGACTCATTGTGGTAATGTGTCATTTTGATTGATACATTGAATATCATGCATATTTAATTTTGAAGATGACATTGTTACATTACAAGGATAATTATATGCCGATATTGGATGCTAACTCATTTCATGACAAGGATTTATAGGGCATATGATGCCAATATGCTTGATTATATTATGGTATCGATGTGATGTTATGACTAGATTATGAGATCTCACATGATGGTATATATATTTGTCGTAGATGCATTATCATGTTCCCCTCTTGTTACACTAATGATTGATCATAGTTTGATTATTCACTAGCTAGTTGTTGATCATGTGTGGATTATCATTGAGATATTGATTATATTGTTGTCGTATTTGTTAGCTATTATTGGGCAAGTATAATGTTTAACTTGAGTGTGCAGATGACAAGTTTCACCATGTGAGAAATGTGGGACTCAGGCAGGGGATGTCTCAAACCAACACAATGGGTCCCTAAGGGCCAAAGTTTCCTTCCTAGTTTATTTTGCTATGGGTCACTTTACTTGACCTTGGTCTTTTTGTAGATTATTTAAACCCCCTTGTGATGTTGTATTATCATTACCTTCTTACTTATTTGGTTTGGCTAACACGTTTTTTCTATACTATTGCAATTAATAATTCTAATATTCTTTTCCATTAGCTTTGACCTTGTGTTTAACTCTAACCCCTTGGATTTATGAAAATTTGGGTTATGTTTTGATTTTTCTTCCTAATGGAGGATTTGGGACACCTAATCATGGATTAGGTGAGCCCAACTACCTCTCCTAAATGTCATCTTTTCCCCAAACTCGGATTTGGGAAAAAGGTGACATTTAGGAGGTGTATAAGGCAAGTTATGGACTAAATTTTCCTTGGAAAGAGCCCCTAGGCCCTATACCTAGGGGTGGGTGGGCTCCTTCCAAGGAAAATTGAGCCCATTTGGCCATTTTCCCCTTTTCTCCCTCATCTTTTATGAAATTTTCTTGAGTATGTGAATGGTGTTGGGATGTGGGGATCCTCCATGATTGCTTGGATATTTTCTTTTTATATTTTAATTTGGGTTTTTGGGGTGCAAATTTTGGAGATTTTGGATTGGTTGAAGCATAGGTGGAGGGTGACACTTTTCACCCTCCCATTTGGTCCTTTGTGTTGCTATTTTTCTATATCATCCCCTCTTGTGGAAGGGATTGGGGTTACTTGCTTCATTTTTCTTTCTTTGGGTTTACTTTTGGGAGCTTGCAAGGAGAAGGAAGTGGATTGTGGAAGCTTGGATTGGAACACTTGCTTAATCTTGAGGTAGGATCTTACCTCAAATTTGTTTCTTGTTTGAAATGGTTAAAATTGTGTTGTGTGGATTGAAATTGGTTGTTCAAATTGCTTGTCTTTTATTTTCCCATCCAACCTTGCATGGAATGGATTTTGGGCATGTGTGGGAAGAGGGAAGAATCCCATTTTTACTCACCCTCATGCTTGATGGACAAGCTTGAGGGAAATTTGGTTTACCCCTTCATTTGGTTTGAAGGGCATGGAGGGATAAGGGGAGAATTTATGGAGAGATAAGGAGAGGATTTTGATATCTCATGGAGAGATAAGGAGATGGTGGCTTACTATGTTTAATTTGGTTCTAAATTTGGAAATTCATGGGATATCTTATCCCCTCTTCCCTCATTGAGAAGTTTGGTGCTTCTCAAGTTTTTGATTGGTTATGTTGCATTGTTTTTGGGGTGTAATTCCTAAGTGTTATATCCTTGGGTGTGTTTTGGTGACCATTTTCTACTACTAGTTTGAGGCATGCCCCTCCCTCTTTCCCATGGGCTTGGAGGGAGGCTAGCATGTCCTTTTGGTCCACCTTAAGGCATGTAATGATGCCTATAGGTTGGGAGGTAAACAAGTTGGTTTCTCATGGGTTTTGGAGCTACTTTTGGATGGCATGGAGCTTGAAGAAGGGTCTTTTGTAAAAGTTGCAGATTTATGTTTTGTGCATGGAGTTACATTTCATTGGAAATTTAGGCATGTTGTATCCTCTAGTAAGGAGGGCTTGCAATTATTACATCTCAAAGATATTATTTTCATTATGTAAAGAACAATATAATTTGTTGTAGTTGTTATGACCTATATTTTGAATAGTTAAAACCATGGGTGGAAATGTTATTGCAAAATGTAAAAGATTACTTAAAGTTGTTGGTTAAAAATATCTCTTTTATTTTCTCCTTTTAAGTATCCTTCTTTAGAAATGGGTAATTCAACTTAGGAAATAAAATAATGTTGAATGTTATGAAATGAAATTTATCCTCCTCTCTCTTGGTTGAAATATGGAAATTGTGCACCTTATTTTACCCATAATGGGATTCTAAGTTAATGGGTTTGTTGGGTTTAGGAACTCCATATTTACTCGTGTTTACCTTGCGTAAATGGATAGAAAATGATAACATTTATAGTTGTGCTCTTTGTTGTTTGCTTGAATGGAAGGGGTTGTTGTTTAAATATAAAAGTTATAGTATTTCCATCCTTGCAATTCAATGGTAGAATTTGCTTATGTATTGCATTATATTCTGGGTTGAAAATATGAACTTTCCATCAGTATTCTAATAATAAACCAAGTAAGTTATTTTCTCTTGTATCTACAAAATAAATTATCTTTTGTTTACGTATGACTTCGCTTGATATATATATGTATGTATGTATGTATATGTATCTTATGCTTGCATTAGATCAAAATTTGAATTCTTCCAAGTAGGAATAGAAGTTTTGAGTTTTAAACATTGTTCAACCCCCCCCACCCCCACCCCCACACACATCATTATATAAAAATAAAATTTAAGTGTATTAAAAATCCTTGGGAAGAAAAATCCTTTTAAATTTTTTGAATGAATCTTCATGGAGAAACTCCCTTTGAGAAGTGTTTGAACGTTTTTATACATAAAAACATATATATGGTTGGGGAGGGTGGGATGGCTATCCCACTCATCCCCCACTCTAACCTATGCCAAATTAGCCATGGCCCAGCTGTGGCCAGCCCTCCTCTAACCCTTTGCCACACCATGGCCGCCCCAACCCTCACCGCCATCAAAAAGGCCAAACGATCTGGTTTGTTGCCTCGCCGCCACCCCTTTGGGGCCAAAACAAATACAACATGCCTAGTTTATAGACATGTGTGTGTGTACTCACATACTATTTAATCTTAAACCTACATGTAAATTTGTATTTCAGCTCACAATTTGAGCATTTGCAAAACTCAAAATAAAAATAAAATGGGAGAGAGATAAACTCAAAATGAAACCCTTGTGGAAAATTTTATATTTGTGTACACCTAGAAAATAATCAAATTTGTAAACAATTAATAGATGTGTATAAACCCTCCTTAATTCTTGCCTTGGCTTCTCCATTTCCTCCTTTCTACCTATAAATAAAAAATGGAGCAGAGAAGGATAAAAATGAAATAATAGATTTAGGTTTAAAAACTTTATCCTCACATCAGGGTAAATTTTAGGGGTGAATATTCATGAAAAGGTGAATATAAGGGATTTTAAATTTTGAATCTAGCAAATTTTGTACTACCGTATGGTAGCACGTTCACCAAAATTTTACGGGACCTAAAAAAGTGAATATAATTTCGCTTTATGTATTTCAATGAGGGTCATCAAGTTAGTAAATTCACCTTCATGTTATAACATTCTAATATATATATGATTAATTTACCATAGTATAGTCCTATTTTTTACATTATAAGCATGTGAATAATCCAAAAGTATAAGACCACAAGCCAAAGGATTCAGGAAAAAGTGAGAGACTCAAGAGGTAAGCAAAATGTATCAGTGTTATAGGTCGACAAGTCAAATGTGCAAGTGTTACCGGCCGACAACATGTATCGTGTTACATTCCAAGAAACTAATATATGTGTTACTAAACGAAACAAATATATATGTTTCAACCGATAACAATATACATATTACCAATTGATAATGATATACGTGTTGCTGGCTGGTAACAAATATATGTTTCCAGTTGGTAATAGATATATGTTTCGCCGGCCGGTAACAAATATATGTTGCCGACCGACAAGAATAAATATATGTGTTGCCGATCGGGTAACATATATATGTGTTACAGTCGGTATCAATTATTTGTATTTTTGGCTGGTAACTCTATGTTCTAGCAACCTTCCTACATATTCCTTTTCCGCAAGTACTTGGTTTTATTTTGATATGTCATTCTTAAGTTGTGTTGGCTTGTGTTTGGGTAAATCTTTGTTCTTTGTCGGTATTTGAAAGTTTTATGTTTTTGTCACATGTGCAGACTTCAAAATCATCCATTCGATGGCCCCTATTACAAATGAGAAAAGAACTCAACTTCAAGGAAAAATAAAACACAATATGGAAATTTCAAAATATTTCAATCAACCAGAAGTAACCCTAGTGGTGAGAGGTAAGAAAACCAATTTCTACTATGATAATGTTACTTTAATTTTTTAATTTACTTAGGGAAGTTGTAAGCAAACCAATTTCTCTCAAATGTAGAAAACCCTAGTAGTGACCTTACTCTAGATGAAATTACCAATCACCAAAGTAATCCAATTCAAATTGACAGTACTGATAATCCCATTTCCCGTCCAAATCAAACATCTGATAAACATTCCAGAAACTCACATCATAAACGTAAGAGTGGGAAGTGGACTATAGAAAAACTTATAAATTTGAATGGTCAATCAAATACCCATTCATTGAACTTGTTAAACCCGAGAACAATACTTGATACTCCTACAGAATGTAGATGTACTATATGTAGTTGGAAACTTGGTAGAGACCACAAAATGCAATTGAAATTGATACAATAGAGAAGCATTATGGGAAGATATATGAGTCTAAAAAGCAAGATGATGGAACAATTATAAAAACAACTAGATGGAAAACTAAGGAATATTGTTTGCATATGAGATATGCTGTAGAATATGATAATCATCATAAACATCTTTAGGACCTTGTTGAGAAAGGTGGAACTATAAAGGCTAGATTTGAAAAAGCTACTGATGTAAGTCTTCAGCAAAACTCATTCAATTCAGAACAATATTTCACATTTTAAAAATGGCGTGAGACCAATTTCGATCTAATTGATATCAGCTCATAGCTCGGAAAAGCTTTCCCCCTCACTGACTGATGGGTCCTTTTCCCTGCGCATCCCCTCTCATATCACGGAAGCTGCTACTGCTTCACGTGATCTGTCCTTGGTGGGCACTCTGATGGGACCTAGACCCCCTTTGGAGGATATAAAAAAATGGGCTCGTTTAAAATGGCATCCATGTGGAGCGCTAGAAATAGCGGCTATGCCTAATGGTTTCATCTTATTCTCCTTCAGCTTGAAAGAAGACTTCGCTAGAGCTCTGCTAGGTGGTCCGTGGTTTTTCGGCAGGCGGGGTTTCTATCTCAGGAAATGGTCTCCAGGTTTCAACCCACACACGGAATCCATGACCCAAGCCCCAATCTGGGTTCGCCTCCCGGGGCTCCCTCTGGAGTTCTGGCACCCGGTGGTTATTGAAGGTATTGCTCTCTCAATAGGCTCTTTAATTGCTATTGATCAAGCAACAAAAGCAAAAACTAGATTCATTCATGCTCGTTTTTGTGTTAATGCTGATATTAGTTGCCCCTTACCAAAAGATATTGAGCTTATTTCAGACTTTGGAAACTGGAAGCAACCCATTGATTACGAATATATCCCTCAAGCTTGCTCCTTCTGCAAAAAACTTGGCCATCGGGCCTCTGGCTGCCCATCTAAACCTCAACCAAAACCTAAGCCCCAAACCCTATCCCCAAAAATCAAAAACAAATTTATGCCCAAATCGTCTTCTCTTGAGATCCCGATCATACCCACTTCAAATGCCTTCGCTCTCCTTGAGGATGGAGAAATCAACACATCTTCTGATCCTGCTTCTGAGGTCATTCCCTCCTCTCTGGCCTTTCAACCTCTCATCCCCCCTTTGCCCTCCTCGGATCTCCCCGCCTCTTCCTCTCTTGGAGAGGTCCTGCTCCTGGCTACCTCCTCCCCCCCCTTCACCTTTTTCTGTTCCTCTTCCCTTCCCTCCCCTTCCTTTGATTTCCTCCTCCATGGATCCTCCCACCCTGTCTCCCCTCTGTCCGCCTGCTGTGGACTCTGTCCCCTCCCCCACGGATCTCTCTTCTGATGATAGTTTCTCTCATCGCCTTACTAGAAGCAGCATCAAGAAACCTGATATAGGCCTGGAAAAAGCTCGGGGCAGAATTCCGAGCAGTATTAAGCTTCAACAAGAAGCAGCCACAAATGTTGCGCAAGGAACTCAAAGTACAATCCCCATGGTGGTGGGGAATAAACCCAAACCAAAGAAATGAAGATCATTTCTTGGAATATAAGAGGGCTCAACTCTCTTCAAAAGCAAAGAGTCATCAAAGACATCAAAATTCAGCACTCTCCTGATATCATAATGTTACAGGAAACCAAACTAAAAAAGGATGATCACCTCCTTAAACTCTGGCCAGCAGCTTCTTTTGAATCTCAACCATCCACAGGGAACTCAGGGGGGCTTTGTACTATGTGGGATCCCAGAAGTCTCAAAGGGGAGTGTCTGTTCAAGCACCCCAATTTTTTATGTATCCTCTTCCAAGAAGTAGGGATGGACTTCTCTTGGATTGCTATCAATGTGTATGCCCCAAATTTGGAGACCCATCGTGGAAAACTTTGGAATGATATCACTAACTTCATCATCACTTGTGGTAAAATCCCCACCCTAATTATGGGCGATTTCAACTGCCCTCTTTATCCTTCGGAAAAACAGGGAGGTATGGCTGCCATGCCGGTCAGCATGGAGGCTTTGGCTGACTTCATAAGGGAGAATTCCCTTCTGGATATGGATCTCCACGGCTCTTCTTACACTTGGTCAAACCACAGAATGGGCAGGAACCACATACAATGCAGATTGGATAGATCTCTAGGTTCTCTGGACTGGATCTCTCTTTTCCTGACTTCTACCTCAACTCCTCCCTAGGGCGGCCTCCGACCACAACCCTCTTCCGTTAAGCGCAATCACAAAATAAATGCCAAGAACCCTCCTTCAGTTTGAGCTAGCTCGCTTGAAATAACCACCGACCCCCTTGTTGCAGTCGGTGGAATATCAATATCGATGGCACTAATATGTTCGATTTTCCAAAGAAACTCAAAGAAATTAAAAACAACTCAAGATATGGAAGTCGAAGGTCTTCGGTAACATCAAGCTTTCGCAAGCGGAGCTAACTCGTAGACTCGCAAAATTTCTCAAGAAATCGAGGTCATTGGTAGATTGATCACCTCCATCAACAGAAATCTCTCTCTCGATTATCATAACACTCTTAAAGAAGAAGAGACCTATTGAGGCAACGATCTCGGCCCTTTGGCTTGAGCAGGAGATCGTAATACCAAATTTTTCCACATCACTGCCAGTAAGCATAAAGCTAGAGACAAGATCCGGGAGTTGGTGTCGCTGGAAGGGAACTTGCTAACTGATGAGTCTGATATCTCCAATGAGCTAATATCCTTCTATTCCAATCTCCTCCATGCTGATCTGCCCCCTCCGGAACAATCAATGAATGAAATGCTCCAGCATATTCCGCATCTGGTGTCTCCTGAGATGAATAATAATCTGACCAAGCCTTTTTCTATGGAAGAAATTCATAAGGCAGTTTTTGCTATGAAGAGAGACAAAGCTCCGGGTCCTGACGGCTTTCCTGCTGCCTTCTTTCAAGTCTTTTGGGAAATCATCAAGCAGGATCTCTTCCAAGCAGTTAATGAATTTCAAATGAACAACAATCTGCTTAAGGAATGGAATACCACCTTTGTGGCTCTCGCCCCAAAAGTGCATAACTCTAAAGATGTGTCCAATTTCCGGCCAATAAGTCTTTGCAACACGTCTTACAAGATTATCACTAAGATGTTGGCCTCCAGACTTAAACCTCTTATGCCGACCTCATCTCTCATAATCAGAACGGCTTCATCAAAGGCCGTCTCATCCAAGGAGGTATTATTACTGTTCATGAAGCCATTCACTCGGCCTTTCTTGCGAAGTCCCCTGGAATGATCTTAAAACTGGATATGCAAAAAGCCTTTGACAGAGTCAGCTGGCCTTTCCTAATTAAAGTTCTGGAAAAATTTGGCTTCGACAACAAGTGGTGTAGCTGGATTTTCTCGTGTATCTCGACCCCTTGCTTCTCTATACTTATTAATGGTATTCCAGCGGGTTTCTTCAAAAGTAGCAGAGGTATCAGGCAAGGTGATCCCCTGTCACCTTTCTTGTTTGTTCTAATGGCGGACTCTCTCAGCAGAGCTTTGGAAGCGGCTAAAAATCAATCCATCATTTCTGGTTTGAAAATCACTTCAAATTGTCCTTCGACCACTCATAGTCAGTTTGCTGACGACACCTTGCTGCTGAGTCTAGCCTCTGTTATTGAAGCGCGGGCAATTATGGATATCCTCTCTCTTTATCAATCAGCTTCTCAGCAAACTGTCAACTTCAACAAGAGCAGCATTTCCTTCATAAACACGCCCCCTAGGTCTCAGAGAAAGATTGCTGATATCTTTGGTTGTATTATTGTTGATCTCCCGCCTCTTATCTTGGCATCCCTCTCTTCCAAGGAAGGCAATCAAAAATTTATGGAACCCTGTCATTGAAAGGTATCAAAAAAAGCTGGCTGCTTGGAAAGGGGCCCTGCTCAGTCAGGCTGGCAAGCTCCAACTGGTGAAAGCCACTCTTCAAAACCTGCCTACTTACTTCATGTCCCTGCTCAAGATTCCTAGTTCTGTGAGGGAGGTTGTGGAAAAGATTCAAAGGAACTTTCTGTGGTCTGGATCTGAAGATAAGAAAAGGATCCATCTGGTGGCTTGGAAAGAGGTTTGTAAGCCAACTTCTCATGGCGGACTCGGTCTTCGAAAAATGAATGAAATGAATGGAGCCCTTCTGGCCAAACTTGCTTGGGAAGTGGCTAAAGGGGACTCTTGTTGGGCCCATCTGCTCAGAGCCAAATATCTTGCTAATAACGAAGATCTGCTCACTTCCATGCCTATTAGAGGTTCTGCCATATGGAACTCTGTTAGTAGCTCTCTTCCCATCATTCGTGCTGGCACTAAATGGAAATTTGGGAATGGTCGCCTCATTGATTTCTGGAGGGATTTATGGATTGGAGAAGAACCCCTTGATCTTGATCCTACCTGGAACCCTATTAAGAGAAGCATCATCAATAAACATGGTAGACTAGCTTCGGGCTATTGGAAGATGGTGAACTCCACTCCCTCTTGGGATATTATGGAGTGGGATGATATCAACGATCTCGCAGCAGATCACCGCCGTCTTCGCCAAAGCGGTTCTATCTTCCATATACATCCCTTCCTCCCATATTGAAGACGAGATTATTTGGCCCCTCTCCCCATCGGGCAAGTTTCTCTCGTAAGGCCGCTATTATCTTTCTTTGATCGTGCTTTGACCAAGGTCCCCCCTTTCCAAAGTCCGCCAAATGAGATCACCCCAAAATTGGTTTTTTCTCTTGATCTCCTCCAAGAATGCTTTCCTCTCTGGGAGAATCTAAAAGAAGGGGTTTCTCTCCCCACAATATGTGTGTTATGTGCTAATGAAGCGGAGTCCTCTGCTCATCTCTTGATCCATTGCTCTTTCTCGCAAATTATTTGGCAGTGGCTTTTATCAAGGTTGGGAGTTTACTGGATCTTCCCGATTCCATTCAGGATACCCTTTCTCAATGGAGCTCTCCTTTCACTCATCCGATTTTGAACTTGGCGTGGAAACTCCTCCTCCCGCACGGATTATGGGGCATATGGAAAGAAAGAAACAGAAGAATCTTCAAAGAAAAAAGTCTTGATCCTTGTCAGGTGGCTATTCAGATTGCTCTGGCTCTCCAAGAAAATATCAATCTGACTACGTGGACCAAATATCAGCAAAAAATCCAAATATGCTATTCCCTGGAGTGGCAGAAGATATTATCCATTCAATGTAAAAGTACTCTCACTGATCGTAATTTAGTCTGCTGGACCCCCCCTCCAAGGGGATGGAAAAAACTCAACACGGATGGTGCCTCGAAAGGCAATCCTGGTATGTCTGGAGGAGGTGCCATTCTCCGTTGCTCTTCGGGCTATATTGTTGCTGCCTCTGCCCACAATTTTAATATTGGCTCCAACCATCGTGCGGAAGCTTTGGCAATCCTCAAAGGTCTTGAGATGGCCATCATTTTGGGTAATGATCCTCTCCAAGTTGAAAGTGACTCCCTCAACATCATCAATCTCCTTCAGATGAATGATCCTGGTCATTGGTCGATTAGAAACATCATTGCTGATATCAGAGTTCTGCAAAGATTTTTCCTTCAAGTCCAGTACCAGCATATTCTACGGGAAGGAAATAAAGCGGCCGACCTCCTTGCTAATATTGGTGTCCATATTGAGAATCAGCAAAGGTGGACTGATAACTTCCCGAATGATCTCAGCCAAATCGTTCATAATGATACTCCCCACTGCTGACTGGCGGAGTAAAGGGCTGACTCGGGTCTCGGCTATCTTGATTTGGCCTCATCAAAGGACGGCGGTAATTATGGCGAAGTTAATGGATGGGACTCTTATCGAGGGGCTTTTGATTAAGGTGCTTTGTATTGATGCGAGAAATCCCCGCACGAACGGGCATTATCGCCACATTAATCATCTGAAGACGTGGCGAAAGTGCAATGATTTCTCGTCCGACTGCTATCCTGACCTGTTTAAGCTGGTTTCGCCCTCATTTATTCTGCTTTTCTGTAACTATCCTAGCGTTCAATCCATGGGGGGTCAACTGAAGCACCTTGAGCCCGACAATTGCGAGCCGATTAAGAATGATGAAGAGGTGTGGAATATTTTATTGGAAAATGGTATAGCCACTTTTCTGGAAAAGATGACCGGTTATTCTGCGCTGGTTTCCTATGCGGTCACGGCCTCCTGGTCGAAGGGTCGGGTCCAAATCGGCAACACCCGCTTCACCATTTCCACGAACGCCATTGCTGACGCCACCGGCCTTCCTGCTGCAGGTGATATTTACTACAAACGGTCGCTTCACGTGGAAATTCAAGATTTTAACGCCCCTGGTGACAGGCCGAAGAAATATCTTTCTGGTTATACTCGGGATTCCCTGCCTGCTCCCTGGGACAGAGTGGCGGAGGTTATTATGCGATATTTCACTATCGACGGCAGATACAGGTTGGTTTTCGGTCCTCACCTCTTCATCCTCTCTCATCTCAGATGGGGGAAGAAAATCAATCTTGTTGCCTTCTTGTTTTCGGGCCTCTTGAACATTCGGGGCGTGCAGCTTAGCTCTGAGGGCGAGGCGCATCCTTCACCAAGGTTTACTTTACCGCTTTTCTCTCGCCGCTTCTTCTCACTCGATTTTCTCCGCTTCCCCAAGTTGGGTCCCACCGCCGCTCCTCTTCTCCTTATCCTCGCCCTCCTCCTCCTCCTCCACTCCTCTCGCGTAGGCGCGCCTGCTTCTCTCCTCTGCTTCAGACTCTGACGTGGCTATTGTGAGTCCCCCCTGTGCTGCCTCCATCCCCTGACATTCCTTCCTTTCCCACGCCCACTCCCATCTCGTGTTTTTTCTTGGAAGGCACTGAAGCCAGTGGTCGAGCCTCTTCCCCTGTTTCTAGCCCTGATTACTCTCAAGCCGCTGATCTCTTGGGCTTGGCCAAGCTATACCCCGACTCCCCGGGTTCGGAGCAGTGTGATGTCTCTCAACCGGTTTCGGATCCCATCTCCCAGGCTGCTGGTTCCAAGGCTCTCCTCGACGAAAATTTTTTTGTTGCTGACACTCTCCACTCCACTCCCTTGATGGATTCAAATCCTACTGATTCTGAGTCTACTGACGCTCATGGTGATCAATGCAGAGCCGACATGGTCTCCTCTATTCTGAGCAAGCTCCAGCGTGCCTTCAAAGCGCTGAAAGATTGGGAGGCCTTCACGGAATCCACTAGAAATGCTATTGCGAATGATTGCGCGGAGCTTATCAAGCTGGCTGACCTTATGGCTAACGACTCAGGCTCTCCTAGAGCTAAGAAAGTAGTTTCCGAGCTGAAAAAGCTCTTCTGATGTATAGTTTCTTTTTCTATTTTTGCTTTTTCTCTTCCTCCTTTTTTGGAATCTTCTCGGGTATTTTGACTCTGATTATATTAATGCTAAATCTGGCCTGATGGGCTCGTTTGTATAAGGTTGGGGGACCTTCTAAAACCCTCCCTTTACCCAATATATTCCATATGAACCATCTCGTAGCATTTTGAGGAATACAAGTCCTTAGCAGGTATATGTTCAAGCATCGAAGACAAGTGGACAAGGCTAAAGATTTGCTATATCGCTTGACTGATATAGAGACATTATTAACTTTATGTGGTGTTTTTCCAATGCTGAAGGAAATAAATAGCTTGGTGAAACATGCTCAAGAACAGTCCATATACATTATTGATTTTCTAAAATTAAAAATACAAGTATGTATGATTTTAGATACCTTGTATATCACCCAAGATTGGATTCAAAAGCCAGTTTTTAGCAGCTTCAAGGTTTTGAAAGACACCAAAGATCTGAAAAAATATTTAAATTTCAATATCAGTGGTCATCTTTGTATTTCTGTTGATGGGAAAAATATTAAAATGCACACTTTATACAAAGATCCTTATGTAGCAGGTTTTGAACTTGAGGAAGTACCTGTCACGAGCTATATTTTTGATGTTGTAGTTTCTGATGTACATAAAAAGTTGATGAAAATATCTGAAACATTATCTTCTAAGATCAGAGAGTGCTTTAAAAATAGTGATCTACTAGAGGTGATGGGAGTTGTAAATCCCATTTTCTGGAACTCGATGATTGATGAAGAACAAAGAAATACAAACTTTGGGAAATCCATGACTACACTTATGGAACAATTTTGCAAATCTTCACATGTTGATGGAGGGGAATTAAATGGTATATTGACAGAAAATTACTCATATCCTAGTCACAACATTTTGGATTTACAATGTATGATCAATATAAGCTTATAGCTGACCCAACAGAAATGGGAGTTATCACGCTATTGTGGAGAAGGATGTATCATAGTAGCATTCTAAGAGAAACTATAAGTGAATACTTCAAACTATATGAAATCATACAAACACTGATTCTTAGGTCCGTTGAAGATGAAAGGGTATTTAGTATACTTTCATTTGTCAAATAAAAACTTTGCAACATATTGAACAAGAATTTGGAAAATTATTTAAGAATCAATGTTTCAAGATATAGGGTGGACACATATCCGAATGAGAGAGAACTTACTACATGGACATCTCTTGCAGACCACAGATCTGTTAATCAGTTAGCAAACAATGAAGTCTCTAATAATGGTGAAATTGACTTGGACTTTGCTAGATAAGAAACGCACCATATATAAGAAGTGATGAAGGACCATCCAGGATAGGGTTGTTCCATTACATTGACAGTTGATTGTATTCATTTTCTGAAATATAAATTATTACTTGATATTTTTTCATTCACATATATTGGGCATATAATGTTTGGAAATTGTTTAATCCCTTCTATATATTTAATAATGTTTGAAATTTGCAAATAACAAATAGTATTCAATTCCACATGCACAATTGTTGGCAAATATCTTATAAATTATAATCCATATATGATATACAAGTAACAACATCATGATTATTAGGATTAATAAAAAAACATGGCAGTCTACGAATACATCACTTGATCCATCATTATTGGAGATAATCTTTACATGAGGAATCAAGAATAGAGATTCAAGAATCAATTGACAATTATAAAGATTGACAACAACATGCACATGCAACTTTCAAGACAAATTTTTTAATTATTGAGTTCATACATTTTTGAAACTAAATTGAAGAATGTAAATCCAGATTCCCTAATCAATGTGTACTATTCTAATATTGTAGAAGCTTGAAAAAATAAACGACTAGAGTTTTCATTCGACAACACCCATGAAAGAAATAAACAGATCAACAAATAACAATTTCACATAAAGATAATGTTTTCAAATTCCAATTATAATCCAATATCACTATCACAATTCCACAAGCACAATTGTTCGCAAAAATATTATAATCCATATATGTTATATAACATCGTGATTATTAGGAATAATCAAAAACATATTTGAAACTAAATTCTAGAATCCATGTGTACTATTTATCAACTGTTTCACATAAAGATAATAAACCATTTCACATGAGATCTCATAATAAAAAGATCAACAATTTCTCATAAAGATAATGTTTTCAAATTGTATTTGTCATAGTCAAATACTGAATACATCAATAGTAACATAGATAAAAGTTTTAATTCAAGTTAAGTGGACCCTTTTCCTTGACTAGATTCAACAACTACAACTTTCTCACTATCTCGAGATTACACCAGACTCTACTAATTCCTTTTCTGCAGCCTTAATGTTTTCTAAATTTTCTCTATCTTCCCTAGCTGCATCTCCTACTGAAAGGATAGAAGGATCCTCATTAGTTTTTTTCTTCATAAGAATTTCCGGATCCATATGATGCTCCTTGATAATCCTCCACAAAGTATTGTTCTGCTTGTTTAGCAGAACAAGTTTTTCTTTAAAACCAATAGCCCCTTTGACACTCTCTTTCACTTTTCTCAAGTGCTCCTCCAACAACTACACCTCTATCCTCAAAGTCTGGTATTTTGACTACAATTAAAAATCACATAATTATTATTTAGAATAAGATAAAGAATAACTATATATATGTAACAATCTACAAAAAAATTATAACTTACCACGACCAAGTCTTTCTCTACATTAGCAATAGTGACAAGATTCTTGTCATGATTCCACTTGTTGTAGTATGATTGCACCTCAAAATTCAAATTAGCCAATTTGTTCAACATTATTGTCAAAACTTCATCCCTGTTGTAGACATTGTTAGTGACTGCATTTCCTTTTTGTGCTTGAGCAAGAATACTATCAATCACCAATGGTTGATTTTTAACCAATGAAAACAATTGTTCTCTGTTTTCAAAATTATGGTATCTATCATTAATTTCTTTTATCGAGCTTTTGCTCTGATCTCCCACATCTTCATCTCCTTGAGGTCAAGAATAACATTTTCCATGACAAGGGTTGTAGCATTATCTGACACAAGGATCTCAAGTGAAAATTTGGTCTTTGCATCATCATCTATTCCCTACATAGTTGGGGAAGGAGGATCTGAAGAGCCTACCGGTTGTGGCATTTGCTTACAAATAGATTTCATCAGATCCTTGGAATTCCTTCCCGACACTTGCATCCCATAATAGTTGTCCAACCCAAGAAAATCCTCATCCATATCTATATTGTTTAGAATAGAAGTGCCTCTGGCACTCTGCATGCCCTCAACATTAAAACTGGGAAATCAGATGTTGTCATATTCTGAGTTCCCTTGCTCATAGTCATTGCAACGTTAGGGAGCATAAGACTTTTCCCCTACCATAAGCAGATGACGAAGGTGGAAGGGGAGGTCGGGCAGAACTGATGCACTCCTTTTGTGCTGAGATGGATTTGGAGCATAGGTGGTGGCAATGGGCATGGTCAAGGATGAATTTCAGATTGCAAAAGATCTATAAGCATATATACTTTAACAATATAAGATTTAACTACCAATATCAGTAATCAATATGTTAAAAATTTGAAATTAAAAGACAAACAAGCGAACAATAAGAATTTCTTACACTGTGAATGTTGTCTGTAGTCAACAAACTCTTGGTGTGGCAATGGGTGGAAGGGTGGTGGTGGCACAAGCCCTGTTACGAAAAATCCTGAATTTTACGAAACAATTTAAAAATATTGATAAATTCATAAAATAAATTCAAAACACTAATATAAATAAAGTTTAAGTCACTATTTTTAGTTGCTTTGTACCAAAACTTGAAATGCATGGGTTTGCCATTCTTTGCAATGAGATCGAGTCTCTTCATAATCGCTTGGCCTCGTGTATGTACATGGTGTCTGCTACAACATGAGCAAACTCTCTCTCGAGGTGATGCAAATATGCCAAAAAAGGCTACACATTAGGATAATGAAATTAGAAATATGACATTGTAGAAAATCAGAGATTCAATTATCAATATCATTACTCTGTAAAATAATTAAATAAAATTGAAACGATTGATCATTGTGTAGTATGTAAAACTTAAAACCTTGATTTTGTTGTTGGATAGAAGCAGAGCACATTCTACTTCTCTCCTTTCTATGGGACTGGGCCGAGCACAACGAATCCAAAGAACCACACATCCATTTGTCTAGTCTTGACTCTTGAGCCACAAAGTCATCAGACTCGAGACATCAATTGTATTGTTGTCACCAGACCCCTCAGGCCCAACATGATTTATGTGAAAAACTTCCTTTTGATGACGTTTCTAGTGTTTCACTTTCTTTGACCTGTTCATTGGTTCAAAATAGAATTATAGATTACATATTTACAATACAAGAATTAATTT
Organism: Taxus wallichiana var. yunnanensis; assembly: GCA_018340775.1. Classification (NCBI taxonomy): domain Eukaryota; kingdom Viridiplantae; phylum Streptophyta; class Pinopsida; order Cupressales; family Taxaceae; genus Taxus; species Taxus wallichiana. Next base: position 347,120,358 of record CM031234.1, on the reverse strand, counting down.
CACAATGATTTTTTTAAAGGAATCAAGATTAAATGTTTTTAAAACAAAATACTCACCAACTGTTGGTCAATAGGAATTCCATGTTTTTCCATCTTCTCGTGAAGAGCAGTTGGAATAGTTGTTGATTTGAGTCCATAAAAACCCTCATAATATAAAGCAAGAACATAACAAGAAGAACAAATAACTGCAGTAGGATTGAGTTTGGCCTTGTCAAGATCAAACGAATCTTTGATGCTAGATATGTGCACCAATCGAATCTAACACTGGCAATGGTTTGAAGAAGGTAGTGCATTTCCCATTGAGGAATGTTGGTGTATCTTCCTTGTAACACGATACGGGACTAGAAAAATTCCACCATGGCTAGGAGAAAGGGGTCTTTGATAGATTGAGAGTTAATGCCTCTTTTGGCTGGATTATTTACCTCAGCCTCAATAGAGAGATTGTAATGAGACTCTATTTTTTTCTCATCAAGAAGAACGAATTTGGAGGTTACAGGAAATTCATTTTGATGGGGCAGGCTTGTTATACGATGAATGTCTTCAGGTGTTATTTTGATGATTTGATGAATGTTTTATGTGACATCGTAATGATTATTTTGATGATTTACATGTGTTTTTATCGATGCGGGGTAATAAATAAGACCATGGAATGTGCCATCAAAATGATTATACATTTGCATTAAATTATTTAGTAATGTGTTCTTTATCTTAGGGGCCATTATTCTTGAATGTTGAAACTTGATTTCTTGATAAAAGAAGCAGGTTTGCAAATTACAGATTAAGATACCTGTATATGATGACAGATGTGCCTTCACCTTGAATCTTGATGATCGAGTTCGACCCTAATAGTGGAAGACTAGAAGTAGACGAGAAGCCTGGAACTCTCTGAAAAACTCTATCTCGTAGAAACCTACAGGTGAAAATGAGACAAAATGAATGGGGATGGCTATATATATAGGAGAGGAAAGTGCATTAAATGAGGAAGGCATGCCACACGTGTCATATTAAATGATAGATGCACTTCATGTTACTGTTTGGGGACACAAAACACACGTTACTAACCAACGATTTTTTCATTGTTACGCCCATCAACACTAATTTGTGTTACCAGCCGGTAATGCTAATCAAACATTATCGGTCGACAACACCACATAATGTTACCGATTGACAACACTTTTCGGTGTTATTGGCTAATAACACTTTGTAGTGTTACCGGTTGACAACACTTTTCAGTGTTACAAGCTGTAAGTGTTACCGACCGACAACACAAAAAAGTGTTATTGACAATAACACAAACATTGTTTTTTGATTATTGTCGTTCATACTTTTAGTTAAAAAAACCATAGTCCACCATTTTTTGGAAAATGACTTCCTTTCGCCGCCATCACGAAACCCATTTTCGCACTTTCGCCTATAGTGCAAATGGCTTTTTCGTCGGATTCGCCACCCATTCTATAATATTTTTTTGGGAGGGGGTCTTAAAATGAACCTTGCCTCACATTTGTTTTAGGGTTAACATATCTACGGTGGAGATCATATCAAATCTTGGACCCCTAATTTAATTACATTTTTACTTAGATGAATAAGGTTGCTTTTTAAAAATAATTATATTACTATATGTTTTAATGTGAAAATGACTTAAACCCTACAGTTGATATTTATTAGGGGACTTTAAATTAAAATGAAAATTTTGGGAAGGGACTTAGGTTGTGTAATGGTAATTTATTAATTAAATGGTTTAATTAACCCTCCTCCTTGAGAACTATGATTTGGATTTTATCTGTAGAACTTAACAAATGTCCTTACTTAATCTAATTTGGAACAATTTTTAAAAGAAGTTGAGATTTAATTAATTGGTAAAAATTCAAATAAATCTTTCCATTTTATCCCAAATGTGATTGTGAATCGTTAATGGGTTTTTCAACACTTATCACCGTCATGATATAACTATCGTCGACATTATTATTAACATTCATCGTAAAACTATACCCAACCGTGAAAGTGGTGTTACGCCAACTCTTTGGCCATAGTCATGTTTACAATGCGGTCACCATAACATGATAAATTTTATTCCGACATGACTATTCATGAATGCGGTTTGGTGTTGCTTCGCCATCCTAGCGACCTTGTCTTCCTAAACCTCCCTTAATATTATTATACTTACAATTTCAATAACCAAAAAAATTATATCATTATTATTGCCCTTTATCGACTGGAATTTGGTTTCGTAATTGTGTGTTTACCACTTTTGGAACTCACATTGAGTGTGGCATGACATCCGGCACCGCAGCTCAATTTCAACACCGGACGCTCTAGGGCTTTATTGTTAACTTTTGGTAGATAATTTAGTTTAAACCACTTGATTTAAATAGTTTTTACAAAATTCTAATGTATTATTTTTCCCTTGTGTAGGATGATGGTGTGTAGTACTGCATGAGGTATAATGATGACTCGGGGGTCATGGGAAGCCACCTCAGAGACACCTAGGGGCGATTTTGGGCCACGGATCTTAGAAAACTTCATCAAATGATGGGGTCCTTCAGATCAACTTCCTACACATCCTTAGCCTGAGGCGTAGAGCCAATCATCATGATAGTGAGACACACTTAGATGAGAGTTCCCATTATGCCACTCACATAAAAATTTAATCACAATGATAGAGGACACACAACCATTCAGTTGAGCTTACATATTGGTGATCGAGGTCTCACAACCCCTCGCCCGATTCGCAGAGTGGGTGAGACACACCCTCATGTCAAGGCAACATGTGGTGCCATTCGTGACCTTCTTCGACTTCATCCACCCATATATGGAGGCACGATAGATGGTTTTGGGGCCGAGGCATGACTCCTAAGTTTAGATAGTTGTTTTGTCTTGCATCCTTATGAGAGCAATGTCAAGGCTCACCTCACCATACACCTCCTCCGTGATGCAATAGGTGCATGGTGGAGGAATGAGGAGAGGATGATATATTTGACCTGAGAGATGGTAACCTACGAGTTATTTAAGGAGTGTTTTCGAGATCGATATATTTCAAAGAACTTCATTCAAAGATGATCGATGAGTTTTATGATCTTTGATAGGGGTCCTAGATAGTAGCTCAGTATGAGTGTAGGTTTTTTAATCTTCTACAATATTTAGACTATCTCTAGGATGAGAAGTTACAGGTAAACATGTTCATCAGGGGCTTGAATATAAACCTGGTAGGGGAAGTGAGGATTTTGTCTCCCCCAACATTGGAGAAGGTGGTGAAGGCCTACCTAGCCGAGGAGAACAAGATGAGGACAAATGAGACTCATGGATAGGAATCGGGAAAGTTATAAGAGAGAGTTCACTCATTTAAATTAGAGATCATGTGGCTCCACCCCACCCCCGAGAGGAGGCTTCAAACCTTTTCTTAGCTTCATGACCTCCTCCATAACCACAACTATCATCTCTCAATCGAAGATCATTAGCAATAGAGGACTAGGCCAAACCAGGATAGTCAGAGAGGTAGAGGCCGTAATGGCCACATTTTGGGCAGAGACAGGAGGTTTAGTAGTTTTCTACCGAATCTGGCTTGCTTCTCTCTCGGTAGTTCACCAAAGTAAGAACCATAGGATCAGTTCACTAGAGCACAAGAGGGACTCATTCACACAGGATGCACCAATTGTTTTATTTGTGGAGCCCATGATCATTATGCACGCTTTTTTCCATAAAGGCCATATTTTTCTGAAAGGAAAAAGAAACTCATTTGAGTAGACATTTAGTGATGTAGGGCACAACCATCACATCTACGTTGCAATAGAGAACCATCGTGTCGAGAACTAACCATGATCATTGAGATGACATGTATGATTAGAGGTACACCTATTATTGTATTATTTGATTTAGGATATTTTGAATCCTTTATATCACCCTCTTTAGTGGATAGGTGTGGTTTGGTGGCTTCTAGGAAGGAAGATAGGTGGTAGGTAGAGTTGGCCACTGGGGCCAAGCTCGTTGTAGACTCATATGTGGAGAGTTGTATACTTGACCTAGGGGTATTATCCACTACCTTAGACCTCTGTATTTTTCCATTGGGATCTTATGAGGTTGTTCTTGGTATGGATTGGCTTGATTCCCATCAGGCCAAAGTTGACTATAGAAATAAGTTCATAGAGTGTGTAGATGATATAGGAAGTTCACGTAGTTATATCCAAGATTCAGATACCCGTATCCTTGCTTATGATTTCCACTATACAAATAAAGCGAAGCATGCACAAGGTATGTCGGATGTTTGATATCTTGATCGCTGATAGATCTAGGTGATTCCAAAGAGTTCCCCATTAGATGAGCACCCTATCTTGAGAGAGTTTGCATATGTTTTTCCTAGGGAGCTTCTAGGTATGCCACTACGTGTCATGAGGTGGATTTTTCTATTGATCTTGTTCTAGGTTCAACACCTATGTCCCATGCTCCATACAAGATGAATACCCCTAAGCTCTATGAGCTTAAGATTTAGTTAGAGGAGCTATTAGAGAAGGGTCTCATCCAACCTAGTGTGTCTCCTTGGGGTGCACCAATGATTTTTTTGAATAAGAAGGATATATCCCTTCGTTTGTGTGTTGACTTCAAAGATTGAACAAGGTAACAATGAAGAACCATTATCCCTTACCCCATATTGATGATTTTTTTGATCAGATGAGGGGAGCTAGAGTGTTCTCCAAGATAGATCTGATGTTAGGTTACCATAAACTATGTATCACAAAAGCATACATACATAAGGCAATTTTTTCATACTCGTATGGGCATTACAAGTTCACAATGGTCCCTTTGATCAGATGAATGCACTTGCAGTTTTATGAGCCTCATGAATGGGGTTTTCAGGACCTTCTTAGATAGATTTTTCATTGTGTTTCTAGATGAAATTTTTTATTTACTCATGCTCGGTAGAGGAGCACCAGGAGAACTTGAGACAATCATTATAGGTTTTAAGGAGCACCAATTGTTTGGGAATTTGGAGAAGTGTTCCTTATTTTAGACCAAGATTTAGTATCTAGGGAACATTATCACATGTGAGGGTATCTCAATAGATTCCTCAAAGATCCATGCTATCATTGATTAGTTATCCCCCACCACAGTGACTAAGGTTAAGAGTTTTATGGGGTTAGTGGGTTATTATTGTCATTTTTTCAGGATTTCTCTAGGATTTCCAATCCTATCACCTCCCTTTAGTGCAAAGGGAAGATGTTTTCTTGGTAGGATAAATATGAGTAGGCCTTTTAACTACTCAAGGAGTGATTGACAATTGTACCCATTCTTGTAATTCCTGACCCTTTGGCTAACTTTATGGTTTGCATTGATGCATCATAGAGGGACTTGAGTGGTGCTCATGCAAGAGCATCACATCATTGCTTTTGAGTCTCGCAAGATCAAGGACTACGAACTTAACTATCCCACTCATGATCTTGAAATTACAATATTGGTTCACACTTTGGTTTGTTAGAGGTACTTTCTTTTGGGAAGAATATTTGTTTTGAGGATAGACCATTTGAGCCTTTAACCTATTTTCTCTCAAATTTCAACTCAACACCGAAAAAAATTGTTTGATGGATTTCTTCGTGAGTATGACATGGATATCTAGTACATCAAAGGGAAGGATAATGTTGTCATTGATGCTTTGAGTAGGTGGATCCATTAAATTTATTCCTTGATGTTACGATCAAATCTCGGGGAAGGATACTTCAACAGATTCTTAGAGACAAATTTTATGAGGTGCAGTAGATGGGTTTAGTCATAGGGGTACTTAGTGGGAAAGTATGTAGGTTGCACTTGGAGTCGAAGGTCTACTTTGGTTTCAGATATACATATATGTGCCTAGAGTGGTGATTTTCACATATTTTTCTTTTAGAGGCACATCAAGTCCCATATGTAGCTCATCATGGGTTAAGAAGATGTATGTAGACTTGAGACAACTTTACTTTTGGCCGGGGTTACGCCTTGATATTACAATTTTGTATCCCATTGTCTTGAGTGCTAGAGGGTGAAGGTCGAGCATTATTACCCTACGGGCCTTCTTTACCCTCATGATATTCTAGAGTGGAAGTGGGGTGTGTCTATGGACTTTATTGTTGGTCTTCCCACTTCATTCGTTTCATCATGACATCATCATGGTGATGGTGGATAAGTTGACCAAGGTTTCTTGCTTCTCTCTGACAAAGGTATCTTATAATGTAGTTGTCATTGCACAGTGTTTATGGATGATGTAGTGAGGTTGCATGGTATTCCTAGGATGATCATTTGTGATCATGGGTTTGTTTATACTTCTGAGTTTTGGACTTCATTTTAGTCAACTTTGGGGACTCATATTAATTTTAGTTCAACGTACTACCCTTATACAGATGGGAAGATAGAGAGGGTGAACCAAGTGTTAGAGGACATGCTTTAGATGTATATGATAGATCAAAAGATGAAGTGGGAGAATTATATGATTTGCATATTATCAGGATTTATATGGGAGACCTTACATATGGGAGACCATTGACATGGGACATATTGGTTCATAGGATTGTTTTGGGTCCCACGCTTATCTTTAAGATATTAGCAACAAATTGTTCTCATCCGAAATTTTTAGAGCAAGATTGTGTATGCCAGAAGGCGTATGCTTGATACAAAGAGGGTTGACCATCACTTCCTTATAGGTGATAAGGTATTTCTCAGGGAACGTGCATCCGCACAAGAGTCCAATCCATATGGAAAGGGCTCTAAGATATCTCCTCATTTTTGGGACATTTTGAGATTTTGGAGTTATTGGTCCAGTTACTAATCTTTTACCTCTGCGCCACACCTATCCCGTGCACACAATGTGTTTCACGTCTCGATATTGTGGAACTATTTCTGATATAACTCATGTTTTGGATTGGTTAGCCTTATAGGTGGAGGCCAAAGGACAGTAAACTTTGGAGCACGTGCATATTCTAGAGTATAGGAGGCTAGCCCTTCAGGGGCATGACCTGGACCAGGTTAGAGTCTAGTGGGATGGTACGATGAGACTGAAATTACTTGGGAGGATGCGACACCATTGAGGGCCCGATATCCTTACCTCTTTCAGTGACTTCCTAGAGGAATTCAATTCCTAAGGGAGGGGGATGTAGTGCCCACCTATTTTGATTCCCATTTTGGACTATGTTGACTCATTATGGCACTATATTGTTTTGATTGATACATTGAATATCATATATCTTTCATTTTGATGATGATGTTGTTACATTACATGGATAATTATATGTCGATATTGGATGCTAACTCATTTTATGACAGGGATGTACATGGCATATGATGCCAATATGTTTGATTATATTATGGTATTGATGTGATGTTATGACTAGATTATGAGATCTCACATGATGGTATATATATTTTTCGTAGATGCATTATTGTGTTCCCTATTGTTAAACTAATGATTTATCGAGTCTTATTATTCACTAACTAGTTGTTGATCATGTGCAAATTATCATTGAGATATTGCTTATATTGTTGTCGTATTTGTTAGCTATTATTGGGTAGGTATAATGTTTAACTTGAGTGTGAATATGACAGGTTTCACCACGTGAGATATGTGGGAATCGGTGTGGGATGTCTCAAACTAGCATAATGGGCCCTAAAGGCCAAAGTTCCTTCCTATTTTATTTTGTTATGGGTCATTTTACTTGACCTTGGTCTTGTTGTGGATTATTTAAACCCCCTTGTGATGTTGTTGATTTAATCTATATTGAATTAAACCTTATTTCAAAATAACTACTATAAATAATGATATACAATTAATAAAATATAGTAAGATGCAAACAATAAGCATTAAATGATACAAAGCTCTATTAAAATGAGAGACAAAGTGACTTAGCTAATTCCGTGCAACCCGAGAGTGATCCAAACGAGCAAAGCTAGAAAAAACTGGGAAAAGTGTCATCAAGGCTTAACAAGGGTTCTAAAACTTAGAAATACACAAGACAAAAACACCCACAAGAGGACATAAGCGCCTAAGTGCTAGTGAATGATCTAGGTGCTAGTGTCCAATCAGATGCTCAGGGTTCTAGTCTTTTACGGATTGGAGGACCTTCGCTATTGATCTTCATTTTTATCTTTGGTTTCACTGATGTCACCGGTTATACATGTAACTTGTAAAATAGATAAATAGATGGACATTCCCAAAAACCACATCAAATCTAATAAATAAGATGTGGAATGGGGAGTCAACCGACTCCCGACAAATAGTCATCTAAAAGTGAACTTACAACCGAGTGTTCTTGCAATACATCCCAACCTCCATGTAGTTCTTTGTGTATGTGTATGTAATGATACCCTAGGTTTCCCTTGTGCAAACCGTAGTATGATAGTGGGCTGGATCTAGATTGCTCCAAGTATGAAATATGTGTGTGATGTAATAAAATGAACTTCCCATCTTATGATATGTATGCAGATCAATGCAGCCCTTGTCCCTTGTATAGATGTGCTAGATGTATGCCTTGTAATGCTCTTGTGCCTTTTGTAAAATCTTAGGTGATGATAAATAATGTTTATAGTGTTTGGCCCTTGATTTAGAATAAGTAACTAAGTATATATATGATTCCCTTGTTTGAATTTTGTAATTGATAATTGAAAGGCCAACCCAAAGTATTAAAAGGTGACTAAGAAGTAAAAGAGACCCAAAAGAGTAAGAAGAATAAATAGAGGGTCGGGAGCGCTTAGAGGGACAGGAGCGCTGGGAGCTTCTATTCTAATTGGGAACTAGTGTTCGAGGCCAAAAAAATATAAATCTGTCAAATTCCAGAAAATTTGTAAGATGTTTAAGGTTAATAATAATGCAAGAGATAAAGCAAAAGGCCAAAAGGAGTTGTCAACCACTAGTTTTCTTGCTTAGGAATCATGTATACATTAGTATGTTTTAGGGCCTAAAAATGTACCCAAGTGCATAGATTTTGTGTTTACAATTGTATTATCATTACCTTCTTACTTATTTGGTTTGGCTAACCCCCTTTTTCTATGGTATTGCAATTAATAATTCTAATCCTCTTTTCTATTAGCTTTGATCTTGAGTTTAACTCTAACCCCTTGGCTTTATGAAAATTTGGGTTATGTCTTGCTTGTTATTCCTAATGGAGGATTTGGGACACCTAATCATGGATTAGGTGAGCCCAACTACCTTTCTAAATGCCATCTTTTCCCCAAACTCGGATTTGGGAAAAAGGTGACATTTAAGAGGTGTATAAGGAAAGTTATGGACTAAATTTTCCTTGGAAAGAGCCCCTATGTCCTATACCTAGGGGTTGGTAGGATCCTTCCAAGGAAAATTTAGTCCATTTGGCCATTTCCCCCTTTTCTCCCTCATATTTTATGAAATTTTCTTGAGTATGTGAATGGTGTTGGGATGTGGCGATCCTCCATGATTGCTTGGATATTTTATTTTTTATAATTTAATTTGGATTTTTGGGGTGCGAATTTTAGAGATTTTGGATTGTTTAAAGCATAGGTGGAGGGTGACACTTATCACCCTTGATGAGTGTCGTTAATGTTCATACTTTAATTAAGTTATTCTATCAATCTAGGGTGGTTTCCATGGCTGTTTGCAACAAAGGGAACAATAGGAACGTAGTATCAACATGGGTTTTAATAATAAAAACTATAAACTAACAAAATGATCGTGATTACAAAATGAAATGCTTAAAATGAAATACGGAATTGAAATCTTGACTAGGAAATTCACTAAAGCATTAATAATGGAAACTAAATTTCATTCAAAATGTAATAAGTTGTGAAATTGCAACTCATAAAGAACATAGAAAGGAAATAATTGTGAATCCCCTTCTCGTTGGGTAGGAGTGGCCCTTGCTCCTGCCCTTCGATCAAGATTTGAACTGAAACTCACACAACTGAACTTCCTCCTGAATCTACTATCTTTATTGAATTGGAAATATGCTTGTACAATAAAAAGATTGAACCCCTAAGTCTAATTACATCATCTCTTTTATACCAAAGAATTCCTAGTCTCTCTAGGAGATCTAGTTATTCTAATGACTACGTCTAACCTTAATCTGACTATTTAACTAAACAATGCTATCTATTTTTGGCAATAAATTAATGGCGGGAGTAGTTCATAAAGTGTTTGAACTTGAAATATTCTCAACAACTAAAGAGAGAATTCATGATTGAATCCTTGGTAGAGTCAACCACCTATTGTTCTATCAATCTAGGGCGGTGTCCATGGTTGTTTACAACAAAGGGAATAGTAGGAACACAGGCTCAACACAGGTTTTAATAATAAAAACTATAAACTAATGAACTGATCATGATTACAAAATGAAATGATTGAAATGAAATACTAGAATTGAAAGCTTGACTGGGAAATTCACTAAAGAATTAATAATGGAAACTGGATTTCATTCAAGAACATAATAAAATATGAAACTACAACTCATAAAGAACACAGAAAGGAAATAATTGTGAATCCCCTTCTTGTTGGGTAGGAGTGGCCCTTACTCCTACCCTTCGATCAAGATTGGAACCGAATCTCACACACCAACTTCCTCCTAAATCAATTATCTTTATTTAATTGAAAATATGCTTGTACTATGAGAATCTCAACAAAGACTTTGCTAGCGCATGGAAAGTGACCAAAAAAGGTGTTGTTGTTGAGATGAAGGGGATTAGTCTAGAGATCATTGTGGATTCGGTGGCTAAAGTTATGGGCATTCCGGTGGTGGGGAGGGAGGTCTACAAACCGAAGAAGGAAGCCTCTGAAGAATTGAATCTGTTTCTTAAAGGTAATGAGAATATCACCTCCCATTTTTTTGGCTACCTTAGAATGTCTTTACCTAATCCATATGATGAGGTGGATCTCACCTTAATTCAATTCTTAACCCTGGAAGGCTACCACAAATGTATTTACGCTTACCACCTCCCAATGCTAAACCATTTTAGATGGGGCGGGCTTTTAGTTTTCCCTATTTCTTGTATCATTCTTTGTGCCTCTGTTTCACAATTTAAAATGCATAGGATCTTTGTCCCTCTCCACTAGGGATTTATCCTTGCCCTTGTCAAAAGGGCGGCCCTAGACATTGACAAAACTAGTGCCCTCAAGCTGGATTTGGAAGCTTATGTGGACGGTTCGGGGTCTAAATCAGAGGAGGAGGATTTGAGTGATGATGAAGATTCTCTAGATGGTGACATGAAAGAGGATGAGGTGGAGGTGGTCGTAGCCCAAAACCTAAAGGATCTTAAATCTAAGTAGATCCTGAGCACTGAGCCGAACACTAAGGGTGATTCTAGCAAATAGGGTGCCCCGACTCCTATAAATGCTCAATTGGAACAACACTATGAGGCTATGGGTCATGTCGGCCGATCAAAGGGGAAAATCACTTGGCCAGGATGGTGGCTGATATCGATGAGCTCAAGGGGGACATGTGGCTCACTAAGAGCTCGGTCTAGTTTATTTTTAATGATTGGCACAAGATGAAGGAGCAGTGTGGAAGCAAGCGAGTTAACAATGGGCAGGGTGGTGAGATTGAGATCCTAAAGGCCAAATTTGGGGCCATAACCAGGGAAATGGATTAGGTAAAAGCTATCCTCCATAGCTATATGGAATGGAGCATCGTGAATGTTAAGTTGGCCTACCGCAACAACTTAAAACTCTTATTGTGTTGTGGATAGTCAAGGAAGGAAATGGAAGGTGACTCTGGATGGTTTAGACCTAGGCTCTTTGGATGTTAATATTGATGCTCTTGCAAAAGAATGGGCTAAGGTGCTGGAGGGGCTTGAAAAAGCCTACAAATGATTTTGGTGTAGGGTGATCTATTTTTTCACTATCTCTGTCTATGGCTATTAGTTCATTCGATGTTGTTAGTTTCTACTAATAAAAAAACATGCTTGTAAAATATAACATCAATTACATCATCTCTTTTATACAAGAGAAGTCCTAGTCTCTCTAGGAGATCTAGTTATTCCAATGACTATGTCTAACCTTAATTGACTATTTAACTAAACAATGCTATCTATTTTTGGCAATACATTAATGGCAAGAGTAGTTCATAAAGTGTTTGAACTTGAAATATTCTCGACAACTGAAGAGATAATTCGTGATTGACTCCTTGGAAGGATTTAATCACCTCTAGAAGATTATTCAAATCATTAACTATTGAAGAGAACTGAACTGAAGATGAGTCTTCAATTGTTGGTCATATTTCATCTTCTTGTGGCTTGAATGTCTGTTGAATTAATGAAGATGTTTTCTTTTCGAGATGTAGTGTTGCTAACTGTGATTTTAGATATTCGAGATATATCTGCATGTGCACGTGAGTTCCCCAAGTTTCGAAGAATTTGGACTGGTGACTTGGATGATTTGGATGCGCTGCTTTGAGACCCCTGTTAAGTGGATGAGATTCCTATGCTAACACATCAAATAAATTCTGCATCGTGCATGAATTAAGTCATGCGCTCTTCTGAACAACTCAACATATACTTCTTTTGAAAAATGAAGTTAATGTTCATAAACAATCTTATTCAAGCCTTTTATGCAAAAGAATCAACAAGATAAAAACATCACAAGTATACAATAATTTCTTCATAATCATAGTAAAGTATTAAATATAAAGAGTAATCATTGTTCATCATGTATCATGATATCAAAATGGTATGAGTTTAAACATGGCTTAAACATAAAAAAATGGGGTTCATCACTCCCCTAGACTAAGGATTTAGCAGGTCCTCCTACTACCTAGCATTAAGTTGTTCAAAAATCCTAGAACAATTATACTCATTGGAAAAGGTTTGCCAAGTCTCATCAAGAGATACATCAAAAAAACCAAAATGATCAACAAAATTCTTCCTCCAAGTCGTATAACTGTCCTCTAATTGGTCATTTGTTGAATTCCACCATGGCACTGGTGCAAGAATCAAGGGGGCTTTATCTCATTCCAATCCATTGTTCTTTGAGGCCCAAAATGATCTTGCAAATATCTTTTGCTCGTTTTAAGGACCACCGAGGTTTGTTGGTGAAATGACCTCTTTCCTTTTGTATGGATCTACAAGCAACTGATATCATACCTGGGAGGCAAGAAAAATTAACATTGAATGTGGGGAGCACCTTTTCTCTAAAATTATTGACACAATTCTGAAGAATATCTATGTACTGTCTACTAGACGTAGACAATACACTTGTGAATGGAATCTATTGAAAAAATAGAGGGGAGCTGGTAAATCATGCCTCATTAAGAGGCCAATGTTAGACTCTAACTTGCACTAAGATTACTCTCTAATCCCACCACTCTCCCTGATGTATGAGCATTGAAATAAATGCTCTCATTAACTTCCCCACATATAGATTGATTGGAATTTCAATCTACTCTGAAGCAGAAACTTATGAACATAGAATTCACATAGAAAATTTTTCTCAATATCATTGGCGATAGTATATGCCCCTACAAACTGATTGTCATCTTCAAATTCTATATCCAACATTTCCCTGGCTCTAGTTATTTTCCATCTTGAAAAAATGTTTCCTTTAAAAATAGGGCATAAAAGTTGGAAGGGGTTCTACAAGAGAGTACTTGATCATAGAGCCTACTGACTGATGACCACATTTTGTTTCAACAATTTATTCTCTTCCTTCATATTTTTATTCTCTTCCTCCACTTCTTTCTGAGCCTATAACATTCCTCCATCCATTTAGCCATACCTTTCAACACAATGATTTGGGGAAAAACAAAACTAGTTTGCACACAACTTTGATCTTTCTTGGCCACTAGTTCTTGCCCTCCTCTGTTTTCATGCAGTAGTGTAATAGATGTGTTCAACTCCAAATTTGTAGCCTCTAGGAATTTTATCTGCTACTCTTTTTCTTCTAAGCTCTGTTGTATCTGAGAGTGGCTTCCTCATGGTGGACTATCATTTCTTGCAACTTTTTGAATTTCTTGGTCCTTGGAAGATAGTCTGGGGAGAAACTAGTATCCTTAGCCTCCAAAAGTGACTATAGTTGGCCAATTCTCTCCTAGCTATTTGTAGCTTGAACTATACTTTAGATAAGGAGAGGACTTGGGGTAAAATAGTATCGGGTCTGGTGGAGAACTAGGTCCTCCTTCTTCCAATCATGTGCCTTACCCTTATCTTTAGTTAATGACTCTTCAGGAATAGATGGAGAGATTGGCTTATGTGGAGACTCGGGTGGAGTTTGAACCAATGTTTGCATAATTTCAGTTGCCTCTTGTTCTTCTTGTGACAATGGCTTATCAACTGGGGTTTCATGAATAACAGGGGTAGACCGGGAAGTATGAGAGGTGTTTCTTAGGTCTATCAGAAGTGGATGGAGTGTGTTCCACAATAGTCTCAAGCTTCAAGGAGTATGATTTTTGGAATTTAAGCCACTTCTTTGTCCCATGCCTCTTTTTCACAAATTTGTGTTTACAAATTAAGTGAATTAAACCTTGAAATTTGAGATATGAAGCCCCCTAGTGAAAATTTTCAGTGGCAACACAAATGGAATCATAAAGGAATTGGGGCAAATTGACTTTATATTAGGGCTTGGCTTTCCATGTCACAAATGAATGAGCATTCTTAAAATTGGACCTAGTATAATTTCATATTGGCCTTCACATGTGAAATACCTAATTAACCACTTGGCCACTTCGGCCCAAGGTTCCAGTATGCTCAATCTCTTAACCCCTTTTTCCTTTCCCTTATTTTCAATTACCAACTGTAATTTCTCTTTCTTCCTACTAAAATCTCTTGATTATCTCATGATACATTTTCCTATCACTAATAGCTAACCCATCATTAGGTATACCAAAAACTGACTGATTATAGTGGGAGAGAAAGGAATTTCCTTACCATTTATAGTGGTACCCCTCTTCCATGTTCCTTGAAAATTCTTTAGTCATTGGGATACTTTGAAATCTCTTCATATGCCAACAAAAATCTAACCATCCCACCTTCTCAAAGATCTCCACTGACTTTGTGTCTACCAAGAGATCGACAAAACTAGTGGGTTCATGTCATATCTGGGCCCCATGCTAAATTTGAGCAAAGTTAATAAAAGATAGAAAGACACATAACTGATAGTGAAAAATCCTCAGGATGATAGCGTAAGAAAGTGATGGCACATGATTGAAAGTGACTAAGTTGGAAAGCATATTTCAAACAAACTTAACATGCAAGGTATATAACCGAATTTGGAAAGTGGTGCTAAAATCTTGAGGTGATGAGGGGAGTAATGGGATGTGTGCAAGCATGATGGTAAATAATGGGTTGTGGATTTGATTTGGATTTTGGGAGTGTGCAAAGTGACTTGGGAAAGGAGGGGCAATCAATAAACATGATGATAACAATTAAAACTTTAAATTTAAATCTTTCCTACTTTAGAAGTAATCAATTACACATACCTTGATATCTATACTTTTCAAATCTCCACCGTTATTCCCATGTTGATGTCATGATCCATGCATACGTGGTATTCCCTTTTTATTTTGTTGATCAGATTCAGGAGAGAAGACCGCCATTGCTGGTTTTCATCCTCTACATTATTATTATTATTATTTTATGAACTATTGGCCGCCATTTTATTTTTCAACCAATACTCCAGAGGGAGATGATTGCCATTTCTAGTTTTCAACCATCCCCTCTTATTTTTAGCAAGTGGGTGCTCGGTCTGGATTGTGATAGGAAAAGAGACTTTTCCTACACAATTAAGATCTGAATCTTCTTGAATTGCTCTTTGAAACTCTTCTTGAGATGTTGGTTTATGGTACAACCTTAGTCTGTGCCCATTAACCAACATTACCTTCCTTTCACCATCAATCAGAACCAATTGGACTGTCCCATTGTCGAACACTTCTACAATTTGATATGGGCCCATCCACCTCATATGTAGTTTTCCTTTGAAGTATTTATACTTTGAATCAAATAGTAATGCCTAGTCTCCTTTCTAAAATTTTCTTGGCTTTATCTGTTTGTCATGCCAAAGTTGCCTTTGTTGTTGGATGATCTCAGTATGGTGTAGTGCTTGAAGCTTGATTCATCCAGTTCATTTAATTGAACAATTATTTCCTGTTGTGCTTATTTTGTAAATTCAATTCCCACCTCAGATGTTGTCTTTAATGTTTGGATCTCAAACTCTATGGGAAATATTGGTTTCTTACCATAGACTAGTTCATATGGTGTAAACCCGTTGTTGTTTTCCATGTGGTGTTGTAAGCCCACACCACTTCTAGTAGTTTCTAAGCCCAATTCTTTCTTGAGATGTCTATAGTCTTCATGAGTATGTTCTCCAATTCTCTATTGGTCACTTCTACTTGTCCATTTGATTGTGGGTGATAGGGGATGACTTCTTGTGCCTCAACTTGATATATCTCCATGAAAGAGCTGATTACTCCTAACATGAACTGTGGCCCTTGGTCTGACACAATTGATCTTGGTGCTCCAAACCTTTGAAAGATACACTCATAGAGAAATTATGCAACCTTCTCATCTCTTGCATGTGGAAATGCTCTTGCACTTCATCCCATTTAGTCAACATAGTCAGTACAAACCAAGATGTATTCCTTACCTTGGGAGGTTGGGTCAAATGGCCCAATGAAATCTAGTCCCCATTTCTCAAATGGTTCTAGGAAAATTTGTGGTTGAGGGGAATTTCTGATGTAAATGTTGGTTTCCCCATTCTCTGGCATTGATCACACCTCCATACATACTTCTTGACATCCCTAAACAAGGAAGGCCAATAGTAACTAACTCCAAGAATTTTGTGGATGGTTCTTTGCACTGAATAGTGTCCTCCTGATGGTTCATCATGACATGCTCTAAGTATGTCAAATACTTCATTTTCAGCTACACACCTGCATAAAACATGATCAGGCCCACATTTAAAAAGGATTCCATTCAACCAAGTATACATTACACTCTGTTTAATTAATTGCTTCTTTTTCTTTGGTGTGAAAAAGTTTGGAAACTTCCTTGTGGCTAAGTAATTAGCCATGTCTACATACCAAGGAGAGGTAGTGGAAAGTGCAAACAAATGCTCTCATCTGAAAGTCATCATTGACTTGTTCATCTTCCTCTGAAGTGGTAATCCTGGAAAGAAAGTCATGCTACAACATTGGAATTTCTTGGTTTGTCAATGATTTTGAGATTGAACTCTGTAGTAACAACAACCACCTAATAATCTTGCCATGAACTAAAGGTTTATTCATTATATATTTAATGATAAGTGGTCAGTATATGAACAATCACTTCATATCCTATAATATAATGTCTAAACTTGTTGATTGCATATACTACTGCCAAAAATTCTTTCTCAATTGTTGTGTAATTCCTCTTAGTAGGGGAAATATTTTTACTGATATAGTAAATTGCATGCATGGGTTTTCCCTCCTCTTGTTGTCCCAAGACAACACCTACTACTTCATTTGAGGCATCTATTTGGATATGGAAGGGAAACTTCCAATTAGGACCTCTCAACATTGGTGTACTTATCAGCTTGTCCTTAATTACATCAAAAGCTTGTTGGCATGCTTTTGTCCATTCAAACTCAAAATCCTTAGTTAGAAGAGCAAATAATGGAGAAGCAATTTTACTAAAATATGATATGAACCTATGGTAGTAACCAACATGACCGAGAAAAATTCTTACCTCGTTTGATTGGTGGGTGATGGAATTTTACAATGATGCTCACCTTGTCTGGGTCAACCTTAATTCCTTCAATTGAAACATGATGGCCTAAAACTATACCTTGTTCCATCATGAATAAAAATTTCTCATGATTCAGGGATAGCTAATGTTTTTCACAGTGAGAAATAACTTTATCCTATTATTGATTGCCTCTTGAAATGTTTCCCCATAGACCGTAAAATCATCCATGTAGATTTCTACACAATCATGGGTGAGATTAGAAAAGATTGCCAACATGGCTCTTTGGAAAGTGGCAGGGGCATTACATAACCCAAAAGGTAGCACTCTATAAGAAAATGTCCCCAAGGACAAGTGAACATTGTCTTATCTTGGTCTTCAAGAGCCATTGTTATCTGATTGTATCCACTAAATCCATCAAGAAATGAAAAGTACCTTTTACTAAGACAAATTATCTAAGACTTGATCAATAAAAGGCAATGGAAAATAATCCCTATGAGTGGCTTTGTTCAATTCTCTATAGTCCATGCAAACTCCATTTTCCATTCTTTTTGGGCACTATGACCAAAGGGAAACCCACTGACTATCTGAGATTGGGTAAATAAATCCTACATTCAAAATATTTTCAATCTCAATTTTCACAATGTCTCTCAGAGTTGGGTTTATCCTTCTTTGAGGTTTCCTAACTGGTTTGGCCTCAGTGGTGTAGATGTGATGTGTACATATACTAGGATGTATACCTTTCATATCACTATACTCCCAAGCAAAAGGCTTGGGGGTGAGAGTAGAGAATTTTGAACAATGTATTTTCCTCTTGATCTAGTCAACCAACTATTTATTGTCAATGTCTTTCCCAGGAGAACATGAAATTGTTTTGTATCAGGATGAATTGAATTTACCACGGGGTAATTTCTTAAAAGTGCATTTAATGGACACCTATGTGGTAGCAATCTGTGCACAGAGGTTATGTTTTGGAAGATGCACTCTGTTAGATCTATGTTCTTCGTGAAAGGACAAATAATGGGCATGTTATCTTCATCCATGAAATCATTCCTTATCTTAAGTAAGTTGCGTAGGACTAGAATAAGACTCAACAATGGTTTAAGTTACAAGACTCAAAATGAACCTAGCGCAAGACTCAGGGACTAGGACTTAGGCTATGTACAACACCAATGTCATGGTAGTCACATTGAATCTGATCTAAGTGTTCTCAATTACTACCATGGCAAGAGAGGAGATGATATCTTCATAATCATCAGAGTCATCCTTGGACCACTATTTGTTGTCATAGTAAAATGGTTTGGTTATAGGGTATAATGATAATTCCTTTGAATCTTGACCATTGGTGATGACCATGTTTCCTATCCTATAGTCGATAAGGGTAAACAGTTGTAGCTAACCAAGGGCATCCCAAGATTATGGGATAACCAATTTTTCTATTCTTTGTTTTGATTATCATGAAGTCTACCACATAGTCCCAGATTCGATTATAATGGTAACATCCTCTATTATTCCCTTGGGTTTATTCACTAACTGGTCTGCCATTTGCAAAACTATATGTGTGGATTGTGGTTTAGGGAGTGCCAATGTGGATAGAGTGTTTGTAGTCATGACATTTATGGAAGCTCCTAAATCAATAAGGACGTTAGGAATATGAACATTTCCTATGCAGACTATTACAATGGGACTTCTAGGATCTCCATACTTAGGAGGAGGATTATTTCCTTCTAAAATGCTAGCAAGTTTCCCATCAACATGAATGGTCTTGGGTTGACTCTTCCTTCTCCATGGAGTCTTGAAATAGAGCTCTTTAATTGTTTTATTTAGTTTAGGGATATCTTTAAGAGCTTGCAATAGGGAATGCCAATACTTAGCTTCCTCAATCCTTGGATTAATTCTGACTCTGGATTTTCAGGAACTATGGCATTTTGTTTCTCAGAGAGCCTAGATGGGAAGGGAATGTCAATGTCTGGTTGATGAGTTTCTTCAATAGTACTAGGTTGTGTTTTCTCTGGTTCTTCATTTTCTTTAGGAATCTCCTCAATAATAGGAGAGGAAGGTTTTGATGTAACCTTTCTGAATACAACAATATGTTCTTGCAATCCAATGAATTCACTGTGGGGTTCTTCTCTATTTCTACTGTATATGTTGGATTTCCTTGCCTTACATTCTTAGGATTGGCCACAGTTTGTGCAGGGATCTGTGGTTGGGTAGGTTGATCAAATTGGGCAACATTGGTGGGACCAGTCAATAGGTTTTTGGCCTTTGAGGTCTTCTTTGATTATAATATTGTTGCCAGACCCTTGAGAGTGCATTTGAGGTGCATTCCATTTGTGATATGGTGGAATGTTTGGAGGTGGAGCCCAAGTTTGTTGATAATAAGTTGGTGGGGCATACTTGTGGGCTCCATTCTTGTGGGGCTTATTGAACCCAAGGTGGTAGGTATGGCCATGGTGCATTCCATTGATTTAGATTCCATTGTGATCTTGGGATGTAGGGCTGATTTTGGTTTCTTGAAATTTTCCTCCTTGCCTCTGAGCCATATAGTTCAGCTCAGATTCCTCTTGGTTTCTTTTTTTTTAAGTGATTATTTAGTAAGGAAGTAATCCACATTGATCTGTGGCATGCTTAAGTTCACAGAGAAGACAAATCTCTATCTTATCCAAAGGATAGTCCTTAAGTCCATGTTTAGCTCTACATCTTGGGAAGTAAATGAACAAAGGCTTTGTGTTCCTAGCCTTCTCTCTATCCATAGTTGTATTGAGTTGAATTAGGAGGTCTGTTTTCAAATTTGTAATTTCTTCCCTTAACTTGGATAGGTCCCCATTAGCCATTTTTCCTTTTTGCTTCCTCAAATTGGGGTGAGTTCGTGAGTAATTTTGACAGAGGTCGATTATGTCTGTGAACTCTAACTTGTTCATATCTCCCTTTCCCATTAAGTTGAATGCCTCTTGTGTGTCTTCATCCAACCCTTTCAAAAATAAAGTTTTGAGTAGGTTAATATCTAGGCCAGTTCCACATCTTCTGTGAAGGAAGAGGAACCGATCCAAATAATCCTCTACACTTTCATCTTCCTTCTGTTGAATCCTAAAAAGTTCTTCTTTTCTATCTCTGACCCTACAGTAATCCTGATATTTTTCCAGGAAGGCATGTTCCATCTCCTCCCAGTTATGAATGGAATTTGGGCTCAAACCCATAAACCACCTCATAGCTGCCTCTTTCAAAGTAGAGGGAAATAGTTTAAGTTTTTGTTATCAGAAGTGTAGTCATATGTTTGGCATAAAACCTTAAACTCAAAAAGGAATTGGTCAGGGTCTTCTAAAACTAATCCCTAAAAGTTGGAAGAATTGATGGGGATATATTTTTCATAGGAGCATCCTCATTAGGATCCAATTCAATAGGGTAGGTAAATGTATTTCAATTAGAGGATTCCCATTATTTGCACCATTTTTTTCACCATTGGGGTTATGTACTTCATCAACCATTCTTCCTTGGTCAGCAAGTTATTCCACATGTTGGTTTGAGGGGGTTTTGAGGATTTAGTCTAATGAATCTACCTCTATGGTCTCTAGGTCTAAACATACAATCCTATCATACTAAAAATGGTTCCCTAACTATTATACTTGAACTTAATTGTGTGTGTTCCACATACTCCAACTCAGAGGATTCTTGTTGTCACTACAAGGTCTTCTGATCTTTGTAAAAGAAAGAGTTATGGAAATGATATTTTTGAATGGAAACTTACTAGAAAAATAAGCAATACCTCTAGCTAACACCTTAACCTTTGATAACACCTTGAATTCCCCGAAATGACCAAAAGTGACGAGTGTCATCAATGCTCATACTTTAATTAAGTTATTATGTCAATCCAGGGTAGTGTCCATGGTTGTTTGCAACAAAGGGAACAGTAGGAACACATGCTCAACATGAGTTTTAATAATAAAAACTATAAACTAACAAATGATCATGATTACAAAATAAAATGCTTGAAATGAAATAGTGGAATTGAAAGCTTGACTGGAAATTCACTAAAGCATTAATAATGGAAACTAAATTTTATTCAAGAACATAATAAATTGTGAAATTGCAACTCATAAAGAACACAGAAAGGAAACAATTGTGAATCCCCTTCTCATTGGGTAGAGTGGCCCTTGCTCATGCCCTTCGATTAAGATTTGAACTGAAACTCACACATCTAAAATTCCTCCTAAATCCGTTATCTTTATTGAATTTGGAAATATGTTTGTATAATAAAAATATTGAACCCCTAAGTCTAATTTCATCATCTCTTTTATACCGAGAAGTCCTAGTCTCTCTAGGAGATCTAGTTATTCCAATGACTATGTCTAACCTTAATTGACTATTTAACTAAACAATGCTATCTATTTTTGGCAATACATTAATGGAGGGAGTAGTTCATAAAGTGTTTGAACTTGAAATATTCTCGACAATTGAAGAGAGAATTCATGATTGACTCCTTGGAAGGAGTCAATCACCTCTAGAAGATTTTTCAAATCATTAACTGATTGAAGAGAATTGAATTGAAGATGAGTCTTCAATTGTTGGTCATATTTCATCTTCTCATGGCTTGAATGTCTACTGAATTAATGGTGATGATTTATGTTCAGAATGTAGTGTTTCCAACTATGATTTTCAAAGATCCGAGCTATCTGCATGTGCACGTGAGTTCCCCAAGTTTCAAAGAATATGGATGGTGACCTGGATGATTTGGATGCGCTGCTTTGAGACCCCTATTAAGCGGATGAGAGTCCTATGCTAACACATCAAATAGAGTCCTAACCAATGCATGAATTAAGTCCTGTGCTCTTTATGACAACTCAACATATACTTCTTTCAAAAATGAAGTTAATGTTCATAAACAATCTTATTCAAGCCATTTATGCAAAAGAATCAACAAGATAAAAACATCACAAGTATACGCAATAATTTCTTCATAATCATAGTAAAGTATTAAATATAAAGAGTAATCATTGTTCATCATGTATTATGATATCAAAATGGTATGAGTTTAAATAGGGATTGGAACACTTGCTTAATATTGAGGTAAGATCTTACCTCAAATTTGTTACTTATTTGAAATGGTTAAAATTGTGTTGTGTGGATTGAAATTGGTTGTTCAAATTGCTTTTCTTTTCTTTTCCCATCCATCCTTACATAGAATGGATTTTGGGAATGTGTGGGAAGAGGGAAGAAGGAACTTTGGTTTACCCCTTCATTTGGTTTGAAGGGCATGAAGGGATAAGGGGAGAATTTATGGAGAGATAAGGAGAGGATCTTGATATCTCATGGAGAGATAAGGAGATGGTGGCTTACTATGTTTAAGTTGGTTATAAAATTTGAAATTCATGGAATATCTTATCCCCTCTTCCCTCATTGAGAAGTTTGGTGCTTCTCAATTTTTTGATTGGTTATGTTGTATTGTCTTTGGGGTGTAATTCCTAAGTGTTGTATCCTTGGGTATGTTTTTTGACCATTTTCTACTGCTAGTTTGAGGCATGCCTCTCCCTCTTTACCATGGAATTGGAGGGAGGCTAGCATGTCCTTTTGGTCCACCTTAAGGCATGTAATGATGCCTATAGGTTGGGAGGTAAACAAGATGGTTTCTCATGGGTTTTGGAGCTACTTTTGGATGTCATGGAGCTTGAAGAAGGGTATTTAAAAGTTGTAAAAGTTGTGATTTCTATTTTGTGCATGGAGTTACATTTCATTAGAAATTTGGGCATGTTGTCTCCTCTTGTGAGGAGGGCTTGTAATTCTTGCATTTTAAAGTTATTCTTTTCATTATGTAAAGAACAATATAATCTGTTGTAGCTGTTATGACCTGTATTTTGAATAGTTAAAACCATGGGTGGAAATGTTGTTGCAAAATGTAAAAGATTACTTAAAGTTGTTGGTTAAAAATATCTCTTTTATTTTCTCTTTTAGTATCCTTCTTTAGAAATGGGTAATTCAACTTAGGAAATAAAATAATTTTGAATATTATGAAATGAAATTTATCCTCCTCTCTCTTGGTTGAAATCTAGAAATTGTGCACCTTATTTTACCCATAACGGGATTCTAAGTTAATGGGTTTGTTGGGTTTAGGAACTCCATATTTACATGTGTTTACCTTGTGTAAATGGAAAGAAAATGATAGCAATTCCAGTTGTGTTGTTTGTTGTTTGCTTGAAGGGAAGGGGTTCTTGTTTAAATATAAAAGTTATATTAGTTCCATCCTTACAATTCAATGGTATAATTTGCTTATGTATGGCATTACTTTCTGGGTTAAAAATATGAACTTTCTATTGTATCTATGATAAAAAAACCAAGAAGTTATTTTCTCTTGTATCGATGAAATAAATCATCATTTGTTTAAATACAACTTTTGTTTGATATGTGTGTGTAATCTATTTTATATATATATATATATATATATATTAGATCAAAATATGAATTCTTCCATGTAGGAATAAAAGTTCTAAGTTTTAAACAATGTTTAACCACACACACACACACACACATGTATATAATTATATAAAAACAAAAGTTAAGTGTATTAAAAATCCAAGGAAGAAAAATCCCTTTAAAAAATTTGAATGAATCTTCATGGCTAAACTCCCTTTGAGGAGTGTTTGAATATTTTATATTATAAATAACATATATATGGTGGGGGATGGTGGGAAAAATGTCCCACCTATCCCCAACACTAACCTATGCCACATTGGCCACAACCTAGCCATGGATAGCCCTCCCTCTAACCCTTGGCCATGCCATGGCTGCCCCAACCATCACCGCCATTAAAATTGACCAAACGGTCGAGTTTGTTGCCCTCTTGAAAAAAAATGCGCTTGCCTTGTTTATAAATGAATATAAATGTATACACACACACACATACTATTTAATATTAAACCTGCAAGTAAATTTGTATTTCAGGATGAAAATATGAGCATTTGTAAAACTCAAAATAAAAATAAATATTTATAAAAATGGCCAAGGAAGACCATGTACCATTGGATCAACTGGGAGAGATAGAAACTCTAAAATGAAACCCATATGGAAAAACTTTAATCTGTGTGCACCCAAAAAGATTTAAATCTACAAACAATTGATAGATGTGTAGGAACCCTCCTTCATTCTTGCCTTGGCTTCTCCATTGCCTCCTTTCTACATGTAAATAAAAAATGGAGCAAACACCGAATGAATGAGAAGGATAAAAATGAAATAATAGATTTAGGTTTTAAAACATTATCCACACATTTGTTTTGGGGTTAACATATCTACACTAGAGATTAGATCAAATATAGGGCCCTAATTTAATTAGATTTTTACTTAGGTGAATAAGGTTGCTTTTTAAAATAATTGTATTACTATGTGTTTTAATGTGAAAATGACTTAAACCCTATAGTTGATCTTTATTAGGGACTTTAAATTAAAATGAATATTTGGGGAAGGGACTTAGGTTTTGTAATGGTAATTTATAAATTAAAATGAGGGAAGGGACTTAGGTTGTGTAATGGTAATTTATTAATTAACCCTCCTCCTTGAGAACTATGATCGGGATTTTATCCGTAGACTTTAGAAAACATCCTTATTTAATCTACTTTGGAATAAATTTTAAAACAGGTCGAAATTACATTAATTAGCAAAAATTCAAATAAATCTTATCATTTTATCCCAAGCGTGATCGTGAATCGCTAATGGGTTTTTCAACACTTATCACCATCACGATATAACTATTGTCGATGTTATTATTAGGATTCATCTTAAAACTATACCCAACCATAAAAGTGGCATTACGCCGACTCTTCAGCCATAGCCATGTTTGTAATGCAGTCACCATGACGAGATAAATTTTATTCCAACATGACTATTCGTGAATGTGATTTGGTGCGCTTCATTGTCATAGCGACCTTGTATTCCTAAACCTCCATTAAGATTATTACACTCACTTTTAATAACAACAAAAAAATTAAATTTATACCATAATTATTTCCCTTTATCGAATGGAATTTGGTTTCGTAGTTATCTGTTTACCAATTTTGGAACTCATACCGAGTGTGGCGTGACACATTCGATGTGGTCAACTTATTCTCCCCTCTCTCTTAAATTCTATACATGTAATTACTTTGGCACATAATACATGTTCGATTTCTAAACTCTAGAGATCTACCTTTTGAGCTCTAAAAATCTTGTTCTCGACCTTTGTAACTCACATGTGGAGATTCCTTTCCTCGTTTATGTTTCTATAAATTGTTTAGATTTGATATTAGTGCAAGTATGGATTCATTCCTATGACTACTCTATGTTTTATGTGAACATCTTTTCCTCTTACACATCTTCATTATTTTATAGTTATTCTCTTTCAAATTTTTGTGACTCTTTTAAATCTTCACTTGTGTGTTTACACATGTATCTTTTAGAGAAATAACAGTTCCATTTTCTAGTTTGGTGCATCACCCGTCCTTTTATTTTCAGTTTTATCTCTCTCTCTCTCTCTCTCTCACCATGTCTCCTTGGATTCTTAGTTTAGGAATTAGATAGTGTTAGAGTAGAAATTGGTTAGTGTAGTTTCAGTGAACTAGGGTGAGAGGAACCAATCCTTTCATCGAGGATTGATCTTGATTTCCCCACACTTTCAAGATCATTCATGTTTTCACTAGAATGCTGAATACCTGATTCAACAAGGGTGTGAATTTCAGTGACAATAGTCTCACAGAGTAACTCTTATTTTTCAAAAATACAAATATGCTAAAAAAAACAAAACATTCAAATAATCTAATAAACAAAAAAATCAAATATTATCAAAATACAAAATCAAGACATGATATGACTTAATTTTCTAGTTCTTTACTTTAAATATGTTGTTTTGCACATAGTTTGATAGATACCATATTTTATATACTCTTTACACATGTGTTTCATGAGGCATTTAAACATGATGAAGGACTCTATAATACTTAAATGTTGGATCTCTCCTCTTACCTAGTGGTATGTCAACATTTGGGGATATATCTTACACTATTAGGTGTTATTCTTTCATTACATAATGATATTTCACATTCTCATTATGCTCATTTTCTATATTATGTTATATGTTATTTATTTGTACTAATACAACAAACACATGTTCCTTATATAGAACTAATATCTCTTAATCTACGTGCCTCCGAGCTATTGTTTACTATTTTATTTAATTTCTTGTTTGTATTCTTGTTTTTATGTATGTGTCTTATGACATCTCCTATGCATGTGTGTAAAACTTTTGTGTCCATTGTTTGTGGTCTCTATTAACTTTTCTTATACTTGTTTGTGTGTGTGAAACTCTTGTGTCTCTTATTTGTGGATTTTTCCTTTTCCATGACTCATATGTGTTGTACTTGTATGATTTTATACTTATATGCTCATCTATTTCTATGCTTTCTTATGGTTAAGATTTTTTCCATCTCTTCATGTCATGGTTTCTACCATGCACTCTCTTGCAAGAATATGTTCTCTAGGGTAAAAACCTACAAACAACCTTAAATGTGATCTAATGTTGACTATATGCTACATTTGAGATGGATACACATCATTTATTTTGAGATGAGCAATCTATAACACATCTCACTCACTTCAAAAGAGGGGGAATTCAGTGTGGTTATCACATGGATATCTATGCAAATTAGACACAAAAAATAAAAAAATTCAAAAGTAAAATGGAATAGAATACTGATACACAAGAACAAGGAAATATATAGATTAAGATCAAAATTAACATGGGAAAAAACCATCCAATAGCGGATGGAATCACTAGATGTTACTATCTAAGATTGATGGTTTCAACCTAGGAAATGTTTTAAAAGATAATTCAGAATTTTCTAGAACATTCAATTTTTTATAGGTTTATGATACATATTCAAGGATAATTGGCTTAGTTAAGAGAAAAGTTTACTACATTTTAGTACATAATTTGGGGGTCATAAGTACTTCATTTCCTTTCAAATTTTCACTTTACACTACATGGTATGGTGAACATGGGCCACCTCATTCCTTTATATTCAAAATTATATACTTGATACACTTTGGGACATCACATGGTGGGGAAATGAGTATACTTTATTCCCTTTCAACTTTGTGCTAATTTTCACATTTGGGACTAGATCCATCTGCAACGATGTGCTCTATGGGTGGAATATTTTTGAGGTGACTAGAAACCACGATGACATTCTTCTTCTCACTCTTTTAGGGAGGTTTTGGGGGATATATGGACATCTTGTGACACCCTTCCTTGTTTTAGAGGGTTATTTTGGGCGAATAGAAAACCTTGCATCACCCTTCTTTAGTTTGAGGTCAAATGACACTCACTTCCCTCTTATCTCTAGATTTTTCAACAAATTAGGTATTGATCACCCCCAATCCTCTAACATCTTAGTTCTAATCCATCTCTCCAATAACTTCATCAAGTAGATTCTCCTTTGGAAATACATACTAATGTACAACTTCCTTGCTTTGTTTGATTTTCAAATTTACAAGTTTCAATTTCAAATTTTAAGTTTCAAATATGAGTTAAAGTTAAATTATTTTTATGGACATTGAATACAACCTATGTTGCAGATTTTAGTTTTGAGATTGTGTTAACACACAAGCAAATCAAGAACCTCAAGAAAAGACAAAGTGTGTCTACACACTCAAGAATCTTATTTTAAGCCAGAAAATTTCATTTTTTAGTTTAAAACGAGGTAACGTAGACACCTAATTTTGGTAATTTTTTTAACTTGATAATGTTAATATCAACTCAACCTATGAATAATGACTTGTACACACATTTTGAGTTTAATTACATATCTTTAGCCCTATTGCATGACTTGGTATCCTTATTTTCACTTCTTGTTGACTCACAAAATTTTTAGCATTATTCCACAATAGTCTTTCAATTCCATTTGTTATGCCCAAAACTTTCCACCACCTCACTTCCTGCTTTATGCGGTACCATCAAACAATGACCAAATTTTCCAACAGTTTGGTCCAAAACTAGTGGTTTCATCCCAAGCCGCCTACGATCGAGTCTCTCAATTTTATATATTTCTATGGGTTGGTAATTTCCTCATGAGTCATCCTTAATGTGAAATTATACCTATGAACCCCTATATAAGCAAGTCAAATGCACTCATTTACTCATTTGGAACTTTCAAGAGCACTACTTGCAAATATCATTCCAAAAGTAATTAAATATCTCCTAAATTTTCCAAAAGAAGAAGATCACATTAAGAGAACCCCCACATAGGTATGAGGCACTCCCAACTAGGTTAAAGAGACTAACTTCCCAAGTTAAAAACTTACAAAGCCAAGTCAAGAACAAGCACACCAAGCCACTACTAAGAATTATCAAGTGTACATTGTTAAAGGTAATTCCATCTATATAGATATCACATTTATAAGTGGGGACCTACATACAGGTTTGAGGCCTCTTAGAAGCAATACCAACATAGGAAATGTATGGATTTCTCTTCCACCCAACCGCTAACTCTTTTGTAGGGTCTCCTTCACGTGGTTAGGTTTTGAAATTATTTCGAGGTCATACATATGATTTAACATATTTGTGAGACATACGATTTCACAACAAATCACATTATAGTCAATCGCACAGAAAAGAAGTTACAAAGATGCTTCAACACCTCACCTTATGAAACTTCCAAATGGTGACGATTTATTTCTCTTCTTGCACTACTAGAACAAAAATGAAGCATCTTTAGAGAATTTCTAGTCTTTTCACTCTTATATCACTACTAGAACTCTTACATTGCTAGTAGATCAAAATCCATAGCAACAAAATAGTTACATACACCTCTCTTCTTGTTCTTCATCACATTTAACACTTTTTTAATCAATCTATCTTGCATATTGATAATATAGGTATATTTTGACCAACACATTGATATTTAATTAATTAATTTGAATATATCTCATGTTCATAACCCTAATCCAAATATAAATAAGAATCAAACTCTTGTTTATTTTGGGTTAAATCAACAACGATATTTTCCCCATGTAACATCAATAAGCTACTCCAAAATGCATTAAAAGGGTTGGCGATTATGGAGAATCCCAACTCCTCTCCCAACTCATGTACTAATGTTACATGATGAGAGATTTTATCATCTTGTTTATGGAAATTATTACTACCGAGTGTGAGGGAACCTCAAACTCAAAATTTATGTAAATGAGGACATGATGATATTTTTTTGATTATATTACCTAGGAAAGGGTCCTAACCCGCAAAAATTACAATAAATATGCTAGAGATATTGTAGCTCATCTTGGTGGCCAATGATATTACATATTAACATACAAAGGTGGAAAATTATGGCAATGAGAATTTTCCCTTTTAACCAACCTATTCCTACAAAAAAACATCCAAGATATATATATAATTATATAGAGATATATATAACTAAATACATTTATATAATTATGAAAGGTTTCCATCCCCAAAAATTCACTGCTTCTACGGCCAAGAAAAACCACATCAAAATCCACAGACATAGATCCTGGTCAGAATCAATGGAAGAGTCTCCACAGGGGAAATTGACGTTGGCTTTAGGGGAAGCTCAAAACCAAAATGATCTGTAATTTCTTTCTACCCGGATGCCGGTGCTTGCATGGATTTGAGGATTACATGTGAGTGGAATGTAGCTTTCACGCCCTCTTATCTCCAGCCTATTCCAACTCCTCATAGTCTATTTACAGAAGGAATTTCCCCAAAGAATTTGATAGAATATTGGAAATGCTAATGCCTTGGGCCACATCAAAGACATTGCGTAATGTTCCACAAATTGCTAAGGGTCAAGCATGATGCCATGCAAATGAGTATGAATTTCCTCCTATTTGATCCCATCTAATTATTTGGAAATGGACCATGCTCTGGACAACTAATGCTACATAACATGGTTGTGAATCCTACCTTCCATCCATCCTTCGAAAGAAGCTTCTGCCAAGTCCCCTCAAAATGGTGGCTTTAGGCAGACTCGACGATAATTGCAACTAGCTTGAGAAGGCCTGAAAGAGAGCCTCCACCAATGAACACTTCTATCCATAGGCTCCATAAAAAAACCAACACATAAGCTCTAATTATGCCATTAAATTGAGATGTCAAATGTCGAAAGAACCCAAGTACATATAGGGGGAATGGAGTGATTTCCATCCGAACTAAGAAAAATCATAATTTCTTCCCCCTTCAACATCTAATATGCACATGTGAGGGACAACAGGCTTGAGAGGGGAGCTTTAAGGATAATCGAGTGTGCATTAATGATTTAAGTCATTAATCAAGGATCTTTGGAAAGACATTGAGAATTTCTCCCACCATACCTTTAAATGAGACCCTTCCTTTTCAATCATTCCAACCCCATAATTAGCTAGAAGATCAATGGGAATATTCCCACTCATAGAATATGAGAGAAGCAAATTTCATCATATCCATTTAACCAAAATAAGGATTCATGAATAATTTAATTCAACTTTCAGGCCCTAGCTGAGAAGGATTTGAGAGCCTCAATGATCACTTGATAATCACCTTCTATCCAAATTTTGCTCTAGCATTGCACAATAATTTCTCTAATCCCAAGAGTAGGATGAAGCATTTAGTGACATTTTTGGATTCCCAACCACAATCCAAGGCCATCATGAACACTGCTTGACCTTGTGGGTCTCGAACTAAACATGCACTCCCAATGAGTCATGATTACTTTTCGAGGCCCCATCAAAATTCAATTTTACCCATCTTCATTTGGTGGTAGCCATTTCACAAAATATTTTAATCCATCTAGGGCCTCATTAATAGGGAGTGAGGACATGATGATATTAATGGATGTTCATGGAAAATAATTATTTTAATATGTTTTATTTGAATCGGGATATATTTTTGTTTTAGTTTTTATTATTGTCTATTATTTTCAATTTATTTATAGTTCATTTATAGAGATTTCAATATTTTTTTCATTTAAGGGATTTTAAGAAACAATTGTTAAATGAACCCAAAAATTGTTATGTCATGTTGTCATCTAGGATGGTTGTAAATTCCATTTGAGAAATGAAGGAAGATGGTCGAAATAATTTAGGGCAACTTAGGAATGTTGAACCCTAGTCATTGGTGTTGTCATTGATGTCAAGTGGCATTGATGGCAAAGGAGTGAGTGGTGAAGTGGATCTGTAAGGGACATGAAGGTTGATTGGTAGTGCCTTCTAATGATGGTTGAAGCTCACAGAGAGAGTTCAAGATGGTTTCAATGTTCTGTAGGCTTGGTCAGTGAGGTAGGAGTCCACTGGAGGTATGGACATGGTTGGAAACCTTATAATAGGTGATCTATAGGTCATTCATGATGATTTTAGCATGAGCAAGAGCTTCTGGAGTGAGTAACAAGGTCAAATGTTGGGAGTCACAATTGTAATTGGCTCATTTAGGCCTAGTTCTAGAGCCTAATGAGGTGTAAGGGCCAATTGTAGCTCATAAAAAGATAATGTAAGCATGGAAGGAGCTTAGGAATGTTTTCTAGGGAATGTGTGAGCAACAACAAGGATTAGTTTAGCTTCTGGAGTTGAAAATTCAAAAGTTCACCAAAGTTTCCTTTGAGGAATGATAGTGTTTTCTGAGGTAAATGAGATGGGTTTAAGCTATACAGGAAAACCTATGGCTAACCAATGCATGAAATGTGTAAAGGGGTGTCTGGTAGTGCTTCATGCCAAATTTTACCAAATTTTGAAATGGGGATTTAAAGTTATTCAAGTTTGTCTAAAATTGGCTTCTTAAGGAATGCAAATTGAGCACTTTGGATTCTTAGCATCCAATTTTTTTTTGAGCATTCTTCGGATAAATCATGGAAGGAATTTTTGAAGATCACTCCAAGCCTGATTTTTGCAACTTTTTTGAGGGAAATTGGTTGAGAAACAAAGAAGTTATGAATGTTTTTCTAACAAGTTTTTTTCTCTCTCCAGTCTTCCTCCTAAAGTGGTAAGCACAATCTGAGTTGTTTTGACTTAAAATCATTCTTGAAATTTTGGAAACTCCACAAAAAATGAAATATTCTCTCTAAGAAATTTTGGTGATGATTGTGCTACTCTAATGTAAAGGCATTGTATGCAGATTGTAACATGTCTTTGTAAGATTTTTTACATTCACAGCCATGTTTTGAAGAGTGGCAAGTAACTTGAAGTATATATATGTGAAATTTAGTTGTAAAATGGTCTCTATAGGTCAAATGTGCTATGATGATGATTTTAGTATGCTTAAATGATAAGTTATGTAGTCTAGGTCTCAATACTCCACCGATCCTCAACAAGAACTTTGTCAAAAGATTGTAATATGATTTTCTCTTGAAATTTTTTTCCTTGAAACATATGCATTCAAAACATTTGGGGTGGTGAATGCACCTAAAAGGTAAAGTAAAAATTATGGAGGAAATCTCATTAAGGTATCTCATATAATTGGGTAAAGTCTCTATTCAGTAATCCATCAAATGCTCAAGAATTGGTTGGTTCTTCTTGGTGGCAATCTTGGTGATAAGCACACTTGATCTAAAAACATGTTGCACTTCTACAAATGGAGGTTTTGGAACTTGAGGCAAGATAATTATTTGAAATTGTTACTCTCAACATTGTTCATGAAAATGAATGGATAGTCATTTGAAAACAAACTTGCACAATCTCACTTTGAAAACAAATTTGCACACTTTGAGTTGTACTAGTTATTCATCATGTCTCTTCCATTGTTTTAGTGAGCTTAGTTGATGTGGAGAATGGTCTCTTACAAGGAATCTATCATTATGTATTTTGGACAACAAGAAAAATATAATGCAAAGTGTGTCATCTCTTGAGAGGCGCCTACATTCTTTTGTGACATTCGGGCTCTTTAGTAAAATTCTTTTGAGCTCTCTTTCCCCGATAAATAAAAAATGAAGCTTGAAAAATGTAGAAAGTATTTTGTTTGAAGTGACCATGAAGTTATGATGCTATGAAAGAGATATATACGATGGATTGAGTATATAGACCATGATCTAGGGTTTGGATATTAAAACCTTGATTGTGTAAAAGCTTGAAGATCTTGAAAATTCAAGCTGCTTGACACTATATCAAATCAATCAATGATTTGGGGAAGTTGTGTAACATTATTCTAATCCTCTCTTTGCCTCCAAATCCAAGTAATGAGGTTGATGATACTTTTGAAGTCTTGAAACCTCTTGCAGATGAGTAGTAAACCATGAAAAACAAGCAAATACTTCTACTTGTGGTTGCACATGCATGAGAAAAATGTTTGTGGAAGAAAGGTTATGTAAATTATTTTATACATGTCTAGGCATATGTGTCATGAACCTTTCAACATTATGAGAAGTTGATAGTGATACATGATCCTCAAACTTATTCTTTCATAACTAAACCTCGTGGAAACTCAAACTATGCAAGCCTCCAACATTGTCATGATGAGCACAAGTTTCATCATCCTTTCACATGCTAAGGAGTATATGAGTAAAGAGAATAATCAAACTTAACCATGATGCTTCTTTTTCAAAGTCTATTGTTTATATCAATGAACTGTATGCAATCTCATATTATTTCTCAAGGGTAGTTAAAATGTCTTTTGCGAAGTGGAGAATATGAAGAGGTTAAAGTCATTTCAAGCATTTGATAATTAAAACATATTCTTATCTCTTGTAATTACTCCTTATTCTCGAAAGAATTTGAAAAGTCGAGATTGACATCGATTACACAAGCATAATCTAGCAAGAAAGAGAAGTTGTCAATATTTGTCGAGGATATCATGCGATTGAAGATTCTCTTGAAGGGTTCTCTACGAAATCATGGTAGAGATTTGATAGTTGAAATGTCGGTACACTCATCTCGGAGATACATTAATAGGTATCTTAAATTCCCTTGAACATGAATAATGCACAGAAACAAGTGAAGGTGAAGTGTTAGAAATAATTGAAAACACTGTAAGTTTGTTTTTGTGTAGAAGTTGCAAAGGTTGCAAGTAAGCATAGATCATTAACATGAGGACATAAAGTAGGTATAAGAATGAAAGTGTCTTGAAGATCGAGTTAAAACTAAAGAGGTGGAAGTTGAAGAATTAGGGGTAAGGCGTGTTACAAATTCAAGGTAAAGTGTAAGGATTTGTTACTTAAGAAGGTGGTGAGGTTATTGGTTAATTAATCAATAAAGTGTATGTGGAGAAGAGGCCGTAGATCATTGAACATGCATGGAAATCAGAAGTACACATGAATGTGTATGGATATTACAATAATGTAAGAGTCTAAGAAAATCTTATTTTGAAAGAGATAGAACATGTTCTAAGGTTGGTGACATGAACTAATACTACGAGTTGAAGGATAAAACTATGAAGAAGGTGAAAAATAATGAATTAGGAGATGTTGAAGGCTTTAGAGAGTCCGAGGTGCGGATGTTCTAACGATGAAGGTTGAGAAAACTGTGAATAATATACGTTAGAGATTTGTACAAAATGTGAAGAACATGTTATTGAATTAGTGAAAAAAAAGGGTGTTACGAAGATGAAATAAAGTTGAATACAAAAAGTGACACTCGAGATAAATATGTTGTAGTTGAGATAGAACTAGCTATGTAATTTTTGAAAAGATAAATAATATTTGTGAGATTAATGCTTGATGAAGGACTGGGTTTTTATACATTGCGAGTATAGTGTAATGAAAATGTGTATTGACAGAGTCGATAATTAGAGTAGGGACTATGTTGCAAAAATGGGTGTCATGAATGCATGTTGAAGTACAAAGAGAATGATGGTGCCATGAACATATGAGGTTGATCGAGATACATGTGTCAAGAATACATGCTTGAAATAAGCTTTGTATCATCAAGTATGCAATGATTGAAAGAAGAAAGGTTGAAAAGACTGAGTGGTTGAAGGGGTTTGTATGATAAAGGTATAATATTGATAAGGAAAGATGAAAAAAAGAAAGTAGAGATGAATAATGTGTTAATATAGTTTTCACTATCAATTTTATGAGACAAGTTCGGTGTGAAAAAATCTTGTAAAAATTCTAAGTTGCAGCTTAGCAAACATGGGGTTGAAGCCTCCTTGTAAGTAGTAGCTTACATAAGATCAATTGTTGTTGGTTGAATTTGGGAGTTGAAGCTTCCAGAGAACAAGTTGAAGCTTGTCAAAGACTGAGTTGAAGCTTGGTTGAAATTTGGATTTGTAGCTCCAGGTTGAGTTGAAGCTCAACCATGAAATAATGTAACATTTAAAGGACATTTTTGTCCTAAGCCTTAGTTCTTGGTTTCAGTGGGTTTTTTCCCAGTTGGGTTTCCCACATTAATTTTTGTCTTTTGTGTGCTCTCATGTTATTTTCTTGTGTTTTATTTCATGTGTTCATCATAGCATGTTTAAGAAACTAAAAATTTACGTAAAAGTTTGATTAGAAACCCGATTCACCCCCTCTCAATGTCCTAGTTTCCAATAGGAAGACCCACTAAAAGAATAGTTTAATATATAAATATTTTGCAAAAGGGTTTACAAGAATAATGAGGCATATGAGGGTGCTTATGTTGTATAAATATAACTTTTAAAGAAATGTTAATAGTTTTTAATAGTTTTCATATTTACAATTGATAGCCTCAATACCAGGAAACACATATGCGAAACAAGAGAGCATCGACCTCCGAAAATAGAAGGATATGTTTTAAATGGTTTGTGTGAAATTGGCGATAATTAACACTTATAAGATTATAGGTTTATTAACAAAATTAATGATATGTAAAAAATAATCATTTTTATTAATTAAATATTTTAACAATATTGTGAATAACGCAAGTAATAAAAGTAACTCACTAAAGGTTATGAAGAAATAGTGAAAATATGGTTATTGATGACTCATCCTATGGGCCAACAAAAATTAGAAGAGATTGCTTACAAATTTGTAAGTTATCTATAAGTTATAAATAAGATTATATATATATTTTTCATAATTATTAATATATCCAATCTTAACATATAACTATTTTAAGTAGGAAGTGCACTACAACAATCACACAACAAAGAATATGTGTGTGTGTGACACAAGTGTCTTGATGAGTGGGCCCATGATAATCACTTTGTGTTGGTAAGATGTGTGGTGTTTAATTAGTTATTAATTATATAAATTAGAATTTAAATTAAACTCTTTAAAAATTATCATTATGCATTTAAAGGTAAAAAGAAAATGGGAGGATAAGGAGAGATATATGATTAGGAGGAAAACAACGATTAGGGGATAATGAAGATGAAATTGAGGAGGATTATGATCAAGAGGAGGAGGAGGAGAAAGAGGAGGATGATTATGATAGTCACTACAACATTTAGGGTTTACCTCTATATGTACTTGGTTTCTAATTTGGAAAGAACCTTTTAGTACTCCCTCATAATCGTAGTGTTATAGATTATTGTATAACAACAATTAGAGTTGAATTAGTATTTTTATCATCTATAACATTTAGATATTTTAAATTTTTCCTTCTACACAAATATTATTATATTTCTATATATTACATAAAAAATATTTGATATTTAATCGAATAAAATATAATTTAAATCTTAATATCTAATGTCTAATATGTATTAACAATTTTAAAAATTATAATTACAAAATGTGTGTATCTTCACTTGTGCGTGTGTGTATGAGTGTATGTACATGTGGGTGTGGGTGTGGGTGTGAGTGTGCATGTGCGTATGTGCGTGTGTGTGTGTGTGCGTGCGTGTGGCGTGCGTGGTGTGTGCATGCGCGCGCACGCGCTGCGCTGTATGCGTGTGTGTGTGGTGTAGTGCACACATTTGTGTGTCCTGTGTGTGCGCGCAAGTGCATGTGAACATGTGCATGCGTGTGTGCACGCATGTGTGTGTGTGTGTGGTATGGGGGTAGGTTTAGCCTTGATTATGGGTGGTATAAATTAGGTGAAAATGTAGCTTAGTTACTTTATTTTTACATCAATTTTGTGCCACTTAAAATGATGCAAAATCCTCAAGGAAATGTAGCAAAAAACACTAAAAAACATCAATTTTTGATGTCATTTTGACTCTAAAATTGACATCATTTGCACTTTATGAATTAGTGGAAGAATTCCCCTACTAAAAGGGTAGAATAAGTTATATATGTTGTCTAAAGGATATGAAAATGATTATGACAGAATCCTGGGAAGTTCATGATTGGTGGGAAGATTTTGTTAATGAGATGTTAGAAAAAATAAATGAAGTATTGGTTTTATTGTAAGAGAATAGACCATTGGCTGTATTTATAAGAAGCGTACTTATTTGTCTAAGGACAAAGAATATATTAAATATGGGGAAATGTTGACTTGGAAAATTTTCAGTTGAGGTTAAGCACCCAAGCTACGGGAATGAGACATGCATAACCACATGAACAAGATATGAATATGACCATGTAGGAATATTAAAAAAACTTTGCTCATGGAAGGAAAGAGCTATGCATGAGATAATACATAGTGAATAAAGGAAGGTTCTAGAAAGTAAAAGGTGTGTGTTAACTAAGAAATAACAAGAAACCTTTATGAATATAGGAGAGAACCTAAGAATATTTGCATGATAATTAAATAAGCCAGGTTATTACGTGAATTCTATAAAGGCCCATTTAATTTTAACTTGTGATAGTAAGCGGGGTAGAGAAAGTGTCTTTTATAACTTTTCACGTGTAACAAGATTTCAAGGATTGAGATACCTATCTAAGAGGGTTTGAAGGAATAATTCTAATAATTACTAGGGTTTCGTGGTTTCGGGAGGTTTGTATGTAGATAATGTATGTATAATGCTTAATTGATGTATTACTATGTAATGTTTGAATTTGTGGAGTAATGCACACGTTATGATGTATTTTACGATATCATTTGTTATGAATAATGGAAGATGTATGCTTTACGTAGATAAAAAAGAACTTTGCTTGAATTAAGCATATATTGTATTATACTTTATGGTTATGATGATGTTTGAGTGTACATTGTTTGTAGTTGATGAGTTAAGGTTTGATATGATATTATCATGTAATTTTCCTTACATTTTTGGTCTTCATGTCACTCTAAATTATAACAAGAATCCCATATTGTTTTATTACGCTTTG
Source organism: Taxus wallichiana var. yunnanensis (assembly GCA_018340775.1). Classification (NCBI taxonomy): domain Eukaryota; kingdom Viridiplantae; phylum Streptophyta; class Pinopsida; order Cupressales; family Taxaceae; genus Taxus; species Taxus wallichiana. The sequence goes on along the minus strand of CM031234.1, from coordinate 347,081,624 downwards.
AATGAGACATTCATGCACAAACATGATTGAAATTTTGGTGTAAATAAAGTTTTTGTTATGTATTATGTTAGAGAAAGAGTCTTTTATAAATTTTAACATGTAACAAAATTTCAAGAATTGAGATACCTATTTGAGAGGGATTGAAGCAATAATTAAGAATTATTAGGGTTTCATGGAGGTTTATATCTATATCATGTGTGTATAATGCATAATTGTTGTATTCTTTATGTAATTTTTGAATTTATGGTGCAAGGCACACATTATGTTGTATTTTATGACATCCTTTGCTATGACTAATGGAAGATATATGTTTTACCTATGCCAAAAACAACTTTGACTGAATTAAACATATATTGTATTATTCTTTATGGTTATGATGATGTTTGTGTGTACATTGTGTGTAGTTGATAAGTTAGGGTTTGATATGATATTATCATGTGTAATTGTCAATGCATTTGTTTTGTCTTTATATCACTCTCTTATAAGGAGAATCTTATACTATTTTACTACTCTTTTAATGAGACATTAATACACAATGTGATTGAAATTTTTGGTTTAGATAGAGTTTTTTGTTATATATTGTGCGTTAGGATTTGTTTCACTCAGTTTTTTGGAGGGCATGTAAAAGCTCGTAAAGGTTTCACTATACCTATCAATCTCATATAGCCCCATACATCATTTAAGATCATTATCATGGTTTTACCAACCTCAATACACCATCCATTAATTATAATGATCTCCTCCTTACACACCTTATTTTCAGTGCATTTTGGAATTGTTTGTACAACTGAAATTCTTATCCATTTAAATAATTAATACCACATTAGTTACTAAGTTTGGTTTGAGACAACAATAAACTCAATATACCTTTATCCTTATTCCAATGGGGGTGAAACCACAATGGAATTGGCCCTCCTACTAACATAATGGTTGTTTGGTTGTAGGAAAAATATGTTTTCTTTCTCGGTCATTCCCTCTCCTCCTCCATAACTTCATAATCCTAAAAACACTCCCGTGACCCCAATTCAAATACAAACCTCAATGCATCTTCAAATTATTTCCACAAATATTAAAACTACATGGTAGTGAAGTAATTTCATTATATATATACTTGTTACGGAGGTAAAAGTACAAACTTATGAAAGGCGACATAGATTCTTAGATATTTCTTGGATTATAATCCATATTCCTATATATTTTCAAAGTGAAAAGTTTCATAATAGGCTCATATCAATAAGTTATGGAGACCTAAATAATTTATTTGACAAAAATAAACTTAAAAAAGACATTCATAAAATTTTGGTCTTGTAAGGAAAATTTAATTTGTTCTAGACCTTTAAATTACAATGGACTTTAATTAGATAGTGAAGGTAATTTATGTTGATTTTAGGTTTCAAATTAGATAAAAAAATAATGACACCCACTTCAACCACCTTTAAACCCATGTTTCATTCTCTTGGAGAATAAGCCACCTCGAATGGAGTACATAGGCCTCAAAACCCCAAATGTTCTTGCGGGCACATATCTTTATTAAATTTGGTTCTAAAGTTTTCTTTTATGAGATCACATTGCTTCTAAAACTCCACAGTCAGGTAAGCCTCTCCAAACCTTTTTTGATTTAAAAAATTGTATTTCATCGGATGATTGAACATAATTTATAGATTTTTATGTGAAATGGATTCATTATCCATTATTAGAGATGAAGTGATAATATGGGAATTTTGATGTCATTGCAATTCATTATAACACGCTTGGTATCTTAACAAAAACATATTAGAATTGTTTTTTAATGAAACAACTCCTATATTACCAATAATAAAATAGTACAACTATTCAAAAAAAGGAAGGTGGTATGGAAACATGTCTCAATTCTAAATAAGCTTGAAAGCATGGGAAACAAAAAATCATGAGCCCACGAACGTGCAAACCAATTACATGATCACACTATAACACAAGAAGAAAATAACAAGGATTCAACTACAAAGAGAGATGAAGGTGAAGGATATCTATTGTCGCGCTTGCCCCACCTACCATCTAAAAGTTCATTCCCATCGAGAATGGGCTCTCGGCCAATGAAAATGGATTCAATTCCTTCCTTCTACACTTCAATATATATTTTCCTGCACCTAGGGTGATAAAATGGCCAATGCTAATTGAGGGAACTTCTTGGTTAATAGAGGCGAAGTGAGCTATGATGGTAAGGAAATGGTGAGACCCACCCCCACATTGAGGTTATGGAGAAGAGTGATGGGGAGGTGGCGAGCCCAATCTAGAATGACTATATGTTTAATGGTGAGAGTGACTATGCCAATGACCTCTACTCTTACGAGAGGGATCCCCAATAACACGGGGTGGAGGAACACAAGCATTAGTGTATGGTGTGTTGCCCAAGTGATCCAACATGGTTTGTAGATGGGCCACTTCCAACACCACCTTCAATGATTGCACTTGAATTTGTAGAAAAAAATTAGAAACAATCATCACTTTGTTAAAGATGAAAGACTACAATCAATAGTAGAATGAGCAAAAAGAGAGGAACTTCTCACTTTTCAAATTAATAAAAGGATTTACACTCTAAAAGAATGCCAATCTTGGGTGAAATCCATGGGTAAACTGGGAAATCCCCCTAACATAATATGTTTCCAAAGAAACGGTTCAATACAAAAAGACAAAGAATTTATGAATCCAAGCCCGTATGGGTTGAGCTTTGTGAAAAAACCAAAAAACGTGCATAAGGGTTTCAATTCACCCACACAATAGGAAATGAGGATTTGAAACACCTAGTTGAATAAGTTGTGGCCAATGGCTAACCCCTGATAATGAATACACAAAAAAATGAGCATGTTTGGGCTCAAGATTGGCAAACCAAATAGAAGATAATATGTGTTGCCAACACAAAGCAGAAGAGGGTAACGACTGATGGGAGTTATTTTTTTCCACCATGGGAAGATTAGGAGACAACAATTCATAACCTTTGTTGGGTGAGTAATTATGAAAAGGAATATCTGGAAACCATTTCTAGTCCTTCCACCATGGCCTAGACAATATAACCCCAATTTTGTGTGACATGTTATCTAGAATAGTTTTAAGAATGGATTGATAGGATTCTCGGCGCCATTAGTCCGCCATTGACTAATGACAATTTAACCTTATCTTATTTTTGTCCCAAATAACTCCCCTAGTTATTTAGACAACTTGTATTTTCATTCTAACTCTGATGTTTCATATTTCGGTTACACGCAATCAAGATTGTTCTTTTGGCACCTTGCACAATTGCAGCTTCTTCGCGTGCCCCGTGCCTTGATTCCTTCATCCCTTTACATCCTTGTTCCTTTGATTCCTCTCACACTTACTTTGCACACTTTCCCTTCCCTTTGCATTATGTTGTCTCCTTTCATTCTTTTGCGCCTTCCTTATGCACACCCGTTTTCATTCCTAGTCTTTCGCACACCCCTTGCATTCACCTTTGACTTACCTCCCAAATCAATTAATTCCCTCGCATACCTTCGTGATTGTGCACCTTGTACTTCCTCTTTTCCTTACGTGCCCCTTTCCTTTCTACCATGCACCTGCTCTCTCTCGTTGACGCTCACACCCGCTTTGCATACTTATCTACTCCTACATCTATGCACCTTGCTTTCACACGCACATTTTTGCACACCCTTCTTCTGCACCTTCGTGTGCCTCGCCTTTTGCAATCTTGTGCCTCTTTATTTCATGCCTTCTTCGCACTAGTCATTGTGCCACGTCATTATGTCGAGACTTGAGAGTGATGCATGCAACCTATCAAAGCGCTCCAACAGGTGTCGAATCCTTTCAATGAACCAATATGTGACATGTGGCGAAAATGACAATTTAGATGAACAGATTGGCCAATTTTTTTATTCAATCGAAGCACACCACATGTCTTGCGTGTTTAGATGGCTCTGCCATCTTCCAACAACTATATCTTTTGCTACTGATCTCTCGACACATGTGTGCGCCTAGGCTTGTTAGAGAGCTGCTAACACAAGCTACATGAGTTGGACTTTTCAAATATGAATTTAGGTGGGATTTGGTAAGAGAAAAGAGGGAAACATATCTCTGGTCATTAATGCATGCATCTAATCGCTCTAACCACCTATATTTCTTTAGATCTCACCTTCTTCTTTCTTCTACATGCCAAACAGACTTGGGAAGGCACATCGACACCATTGTAGGCGGTTTGTAGGAATTTATCACTTGTTGTTAGTGGCTAAGGATTTGAATATGAGTTTCCCTCTCTTTCTCCTTATTCTTCTATAAATTGTAGATTTCTACATTATAAACAAATCCCTCTCTGTTGTAACAACACCATGCCAAAATGGTGGCTGATTGCCCATGAGTTTCGGACCTTAAGTTGGGTCTCTGCATGAATGTATCCTCGCCTCCTACCATGAATGTATATGATTGTGCATCCTTTAAGAAATAAAATAATGTTTTGTGGAACTCTTGTCTTCCCTTTCTCGTTTTATTTACACCTTGCCTCTCTAAACACATCTCTTGGCATGTTGTGCATCTCCTTTACTTGTAGGTCCCATGTTCATGTGTTGTGCATGTTGGAAGACTAAGCTTGTGTGTTGATCTGTGGCGCGTGTCATCCGCCCTCTTCTCACGTGCCCCTTTTGTTTCCTTCTCCCTCATGGAGAGTGATCGACCCTTTCCATGGTGCTATCGCCACCCTTCTTATCCTAGGATTTCCCCTTCTGCATATCCTTATATCAATGGTCCCTTAGGCATTGCTTAGTATAGGATTTGCTTTCAGCATTAGGAGTAGTAGTAGCATTAGAGACAAGTAGAGGAACCAGCCTTCTCCTGAGGTCCGTATCCATGCGTAGGGTCCCATGCACCTGGAGATGGTCCCATGTTACCTCTGAAACATTGATTGCCTCATCCATGTGCACTAGCAGATCGGAGGGTGTTGTTTTTGGATATAATATTTCTGGCACACTTGGTGGGACTAGTTTGAAGAGCTATACATCTTCATCTCAGTAAGTTTGGTGTATTATTGTTGAGATCCAACCTTTGGAGGCATTTTTCAATACATCTAGCGACTCCACTGATTCAAATGCACCCATTATCTCATTCGCAGACTGTTCTCCCCTCCTTATTTCATTCATCTTCCTTCTACCATTGTTCCACCTTCCTCTTTTGAATTCATGTAATCATGACTTCTTTCCCCTCCTGGAATTCTCATTTGCAACAAAAAATTAGTTTCGTCCATCCCAATAGTTTCAAAATCCTCCTCCAAATCAGTTTTATGAGCCCCATCACACTGAATATGCATATGACTCGAATCCCATTAATGAATATGGTTATTTTTCTAACCAAAATGTTTATGAAGAACATGTTTATGTAGATGATGGTGGAGACTCTATAGCAGATGTTGATTTTGAGAGGTAGGTGCAAAAGATGGAGATGGACATGACGCAACTAAGAGTCAATTTCTCTATAAAGGCAACAAGAGTTGGCTTCAAGGTCCCTTGTCCATGGATCGACCCCTGTACTGGCTGGTTTAGCGCATAGCAAGAGCTGCTCTTTATCATTGAGATGTTGCCCCAGATTATAGAGTGGGTAGAAGAAATGGAGGCTCACAAATCTAGTGCTGAGAAACCCCATCAATGGGGCAACTCTACATTATCATCCTATATCCCTCCCATAGATCCAAGCACAAAAATAACAAAGGTATTTGTTTTTTTGTTGTTGATAATTTGAGGAGGGTGAAAGACCATCTGCAAGGTAGTTTTTCACTCCTGTTTCCGACCATGTCCAACAAAAAATCAGTTATATGGTTGCAATTTGTGAGGAAGGGAAACTACTTCTCCCTGCCTGTCCCAGTTTTACTTGAGCACCCTTTGCCTCTGGTTAGTATAGGGTAGATTAGGTTTTCTTTTAGTAAAACAAGTGCTCACACAAACTCTGCATGTTCCCTTTAGAACATGTATGATTTTTAGCTTTTGTATATAATCATCGTGTGTCTATTCCAACACGCTCCTTTTGACACCATTTCCTTTCTTATTGCACTGCACTTGCCCCTTTGTTGCTTACAGGATGGCGGTTCATTTTTTAATAGAGGTAGTTCAATGACCCACACACAAATTTCAAATCTAATGAATCAAAGTCGAACATATTCACATGAGAGCAACATATTAGTTCGAGTTTTGACAAAGCTTTGAGGACTCCAAGAAGTTCTTCAAGTTGCAGATCAGATCTTCAAATTTATGGGCTTAACTCCATACCCAATGGATGCTTCTAAGGCTACTGGTCTCTTCATCTAGTAGGCAGATGGCCCTCGAAATTCACCAAAATGTTGTCTTAAATAACTCCCCTAGTTATTTAGACAACTTGTATTTTCATTTTGACTTTGATGCTTCACATTTCAATTCACGCGCACTCAAGATTGTTCTTTTGGCACCTTCGCATAGTTGCAGTTCTTCCACACACTCAACGTACCTTACTTCCTTCATCCCTTTGCATCCTCATTCCTTTTCTTCCTCTCATGCTTGCTTCACATGCTTTCCCTTCCCTCTGCATTCTATTATCTCCTTTCATTATTTTGTGCCTTTCTTATGTGCACCCGCTTTCATTCCTAGTCCTGTTGCATTCACCCTTGCGCACACCTTTGACTTGCCTCCCAAATTGGCTAATTCCCACGCATGCCTTCATGCTTGCATGCCTTGCACTTCCTCTTCTCCTTGTGCACCTCACGTGCCCCTTTCCTTTCTACCATGCACCTCTCTTTGTTGAGGCTCGTGTCCGCTGCATACTTGTCTACTCCTGTAACTATGCACCTTGCTTCCCTGCGCACACTTTTACGTGCCCTCTTCTACGCCTTCACGTGACTACCTTTTGCAGTCTTGCACCTCTTTCTTTCACGCCTTGTACCTTCTTACTATGTCAATCACTATGCCATGTCATTATGTTAGAATTGAGTGTGATGCACGCAACCTATCAAAGTGTGCCATCGGGCGTTAAATCCTTTCGACGAACCGATATGTGACATGTGGTAGAAATGACAAATTAGATGAATAGTTGGCCAATTTTTTTTCAATCAATCAAAGGCATGCGCCATATGTCTTGCTTGTTCAAACGGCTCTACCATCTTCCAACAACCTTATCTTTTTTTCTACAGAGCTTTGACACATGTGCACTGGCTAGAAAGCCGCCACAAAGCTACAAGTTGGACTTTTCAAATTTGAATTTAGGCGGGATTTGGCAGGTAGAAAGAAGGGAAACATCTTTATGGTCATTAATGCATGCATCTAATCACTCCAACCACCCATATTTCTTTAGATCTTACCTTCTTCCTTCTTCTACATGCCAAAAAGACTTGGGAAGGCACATCTGATAGCATTGCAGGTGGTTTGTAGACATTTATCACTTGTTTTTGTGGTTGAGGATTTGAATATGAGTTTCCCTCTCTTCCTCCTTTTTTCTCCTTATTCTATAAATTGTAGAGTTATGCATTGTAAACAAATCCCTCTCTGTTGTAACGACACATGTAGTGCCCACATTTTACACACATAATTAGAAGGTAAAATACCGGGATACTTTTTTTTTACTCACATAGCTCACTACACACATAGCAAGGGCTCCAAGTACATAAACTCGACTTGCATAAGACAATTACATAAGTCATCGACTCACATAGACACGTGAAAACAACATAGGCATGTCGATGCCACACTTTTCCCAAATAAAAATGGTACTAGTAATGACCCAACCACAAGAAAAAGGACTTCAGAAATGGCGAACCCACAATACATCATTTCTTTAATTGTAATTTAGTTACGATTAACACTCCAAGAACATTATTGTGCAAGGATAAATTTCCCAATTGTCCACCTACAGATTCTTAAGTTCATTCTGTGGTTAAAATTACCGTTCGACCCTTTTAAGTTGGCTTCTTATTCTTTACAAAATTTTCCATAACTTGCATACTTATTTGGCATAATTCAAATGCATATAAAATACTTAATTATCTTGTTCTTATGTTAAAATATTCTTCTCGAACATATATTCAATGTCTACTTTTTACTCTTACAACTCAAGTGAATGTGACTTGGTGTCCATATAGCGATATTAGGATTTAACAGAGATTTAAATACAAGATAGCTTTTTACCAAAACATTCTTCGATCACGGTATAGTTATTTCCCTACCATAGTTATTCTAATTCAATGACTTGTGGAATTCCATTTTGATTTATATATGTATTTTGTTTTCTCGAAGGTTGATCACACCAAGGCAATTCATATTCTTTGAAACAAATGAATATATTTAATTGAGTTATAAGGTCTCCAAGAGTGGCATTATTCCGAACCTCAAATCTCATTTTTACTCTTATATGCTTTATTTTCTACGTCACATTATGGTCTTATTATTAGCATTGTCTTGTAAAAGGAGTTACGAAGTGTTTGTCTAACCTCTTGAAGACATATATGATTAGAAGACTTGAAGCTACACACGAACCCTAAGTTAACATCCAAATCAACTGAGGTTTAGATTAATTCCAACTTCACCTAAGGATCTACCCCTCAACTATATATGAGTTTTAAGCGAGAGGACAAATTTATGCTAAACCACCTTCAAGAAAGGACCAAGGTGTTATGTTGAGAGAACCCAAGGTAACACATTTAGTTGTGCAGAGCTAAGGGGTTCATTACCAAGAGATTAAGACCTAGAACAACTAAGTCACAACCTCCATCTATGTCATCTGGATCCAACAGGGATTTCACTCGATGAAGAACTTTAATTTTAAATCTATCTTCGGATGACAAGGTAGTCTCGCTAGGCTACAAAGGAGGAGTTAGCTCTACATACTCCAAGAAAAGTTTGACTGTGTCACTCCTATCAGACGGGTTTATGACAATGTCACTAAACATACTGACTAAGATGATAAGCCCATTCTTGGGTTCTGATTTACTCAAAACTAGGAGGTTCCATCGAGTGTAGAGTTTAATTTCATTCTACGGTTTTCAATGTCTTCTACGGTAAGGAGTATCACACATGAAAACAAGTTGTGCTCCGATATTAAACAAGGGTAGAGTGTATTGATTAAATCTCTTTATTACATTTGCAAAGTATGAATGCACAAGATGACTCATTAATCATTTATTGAACACTAAGTATGCACTACAGGATATTACTTCAAATTCATTTACCTTATATAAATATCAAACCTTTTTACCATGTGTACTATAAATCAAATTGAACCTATGATTAAATGCACATTTCCTAGATGTCCTTGAAACTAGCATCTCATACATAACAAAAAATTATCAAATCTAACCTTCTGTAACATAAGACTACATTATAATTTTATTCTTTTAACAATGAACTATATAAATTACAATAATAATTAATGAATTACACATCACCTTTTTGTCGTCATTCTTTCATCCTGCAAAACCACGTGAGCATGATATCAGCGATAAATCGCTGGCATGGCATCCACCCTAATCTAACATAATTATCATTTTTCAGTTTCCCATTTACATATGATAATAATTACAAATTACAATAAAAAAGAAGATTTAGAGACATGTATTCATTACATTCCATTTTACTTCATTTTGTAACCCAGAGAGAGAAAGAGAAGGGAAGAGAGAGAAAACACCATTTGTCAAAAGTTCTAATTCACACAAGTTACACTATAGAGTTTTAAACAGTTATTTACATGTGTCAAAGGTTCCACGGTGGTTTGGCAACCCAACGAGGGTCCCACAACCTTTCTATTTTACATTTTCTTACTAGCTACAAAACGTTCAAAATGGGCTCGGAGGCTAAGAAACCACTTCCAAAAGTTGTCTCCCGATGAGAACACACACCATGATTAAACTTATATGTGTTCACCTATATACCAGGAGCTCATAGCAACTGACAAAATTTGGAACTAACGAATGGTTAACGTTTGGCGGCTAGTTTTCCGGGGCCATTGATCGTAGTTGACCCAGTTGCAAATGAACAAAAGTTAGCTCGAGGGCTCAGAAACCCATGTCTAAAATTTACGTTTGATGGATGAACGCACAACGAGAAACTTCCTACAAATTTTCCTATATACGGAGAATTCAATAGAGTCGACGGAATTCAAAACTAGAAAACAATCTTCAAACGGCGACAAGTTTTCTGAAGCCATTGGTCCTAATTGGTCCAATTTGACCTTGTCAAACTGCGATCCAGAGGCCTACAAAATTTCTCATCAAAATATCCAAAAAAATGTTTTTCCCAAACTAAAGGTCCCATGCAATTTTCTAGTAAAAACACTAGAGGTCTGCGAAGACGGAAATAATTTCTCTATCCAGGGTTTCAAATGGTGGTTCAAAACGAAAGCCAACTTTCTAGATTTAACAACTTCCTACCACTACAAAATAGTGTAACAAGGCTCCTATAAGAGCATCAAAAAGATCACATATGTTCGTTTGGGGTCAATCCAGAGGTCAAGGTGACTCCTCACATAACAAGGTACACGAATGAAGCTTAACATCTCATTTTCAGAGTTATGAAGGGTACTTAATGAGTCTCCGAAAAATGCAAAAATTAACTATTTAAATAGGGAGATGATCAACATTATTACTGGGAAGTCAATTTCGTCTTGTCGATAAAACAATATTGAAGCGATCTAGTTGGGTAAGAAGTTTTCTAAATCACCTCAGAATGAGGGTGGAAGTTCATGGTTTAATGCAAAAGAGTTATTTTGATTTCGTGAGTTACGACACGACATTTCATTGTTTTTACAATGAGTTGATATAAACATTTAACTGTATTAAAATCCTAATATTTTAAAATTCTATTAAGTTGCAAAAGAGAACTAAAGCACGAGAATTATGAGAGGTAAGGGGAGATGAACCATGCCTGGAAGGAACGGAGTCGGTCAAACCCACAGGCTTCGGTTCAACATCTTGCTTGGGCACATCGTCAACTAGATCATGAGCATCCACATCTCCACCATTTTACATACATGTCTATCACCAAATTTGTAACTACAGATTTGAAATTATTCTGCTACTCTTTATACTTTGAAGGATGTCCAAAATGTGTTCCACAACTACACCTCAAAATTATTCAATCCAATAGCAGCATGTCTCCCATCAGGTGCCCAACTAACACTCATAATGGGACCAACATCATCATCAATAGTCATCTCAGAGCATCCCAAAGTAAGCGTCCTCCATAAAATGTCTTGATACTCCAATCCAGTTCAAATAATAATCATCCACAAGACCTATCTAAAATGTTTCTAATGGGGTATGTCCATTTACTTGGAGTATCTATCCTCCCGGAAGAATCTTGAGCAGATTTTTCACAAGGTTAGGATTATGGATTTTTTTAGAGCCAAAGTTGTTGTCCTCCAATAAACATGTTGCAAGCTCTTTCCTATATGCTTTAATGGTGTACATACGACCGTCCCAGAGCTTGTATTTTGCACAGTCGGGTGAAATGTAAACTCATGTTGAGACTATCTCTCTAAGGAAACCCCACGTCTTATGTACACTACTTGTAAACATATTCCATGAGGAGTGTCCCATTCTTTCATTTGGTCAAACATGTCTTTTATGCGTTGTTAGATGTCCACGCAACCCTCCTTAAGATCTCTCATCTCTTCTCCTCTGTGGTGAGTCAAACTCACATCATGTCAACAACATGCACTTTGCATACCATTGCACCGTTCAACACCTACTTGTCCCACCCGAGGCTCCACCAAAACTCTCCACGCAGCTAGATAATAAGACAAGAGCAGGTTACAGTCAACGCCAAGGCATATGCACCCTCTACCACCATGAAATCCTGCGCATCGGGAGAGGGGATTTGTCAATGCTGCAACAACACATGCCCAAGGAGGAGGAAGAGAAAACAAGGGAGCAATGACCAAGCAGGAGAAGGAAATAAAGAACAAATAAATGTCCAGCAGATGGCCAACACTAAGAGAACCACGAGCCAGGGAGGGAGAAGGAAACAACGACAAAAAAAAATAGTGCATTAGCAAGTGTGTTTCAGATCATACATACTACAAAATGAGGTGCCAAACCAAATGCGCACATCCCCAGAGTATTCCTTCACCCAAAGCACCACGCAACCAGGGAAAAGTGCGTACCCAGCCACCAAAAGGAAATTTGTAGAGTAGACAAATTTTCAGTCTCATTAATACATGCCTTGGGAAAAGGGAAAACAGTGGCTAGCTCCCCTACTAGCTAGAGTTCAACACGCAATGCCATGGAGGAGACATGATGGGATGGCAGGTGTTCCACCTCCCAACGCATGCAACCAAAGACCAGGTCTTTTCAATAAAATAAAATAAAACAAGGGTATTACGGCCAACATGGGAAAGAAGAAGTGGTGGGGTGGGTGGATACCTCCACAATTTAATAAATAAACATTTTATCAGCAAAATTTGTATTTACAAGGCTTGCAATGACGCCTCGACGGCTAAAGAGGAACGTTAAACATTAACCCAAACACCACACCCTAAACAACATCAAGACATCATTAAAACCACCTATAGAATTCGAGAACGAGATTTTCCTTAACAAGGTAATCGAAAAGGCACTGTGGAGGCCCTCCACTAGCAACATCGGCAAAGACACGGACACGGGAAGGCCAGACGGGGAGGAAGGGCACTAATCATTCTCTGGTGAATAGTCGAGGTCGACTAACGATCAACAAACTCACACCCACCACCTACCCCTGCTTATCAACAGGGTCGTCAGAGAAAGGCTGGGGTAATGTCGAATGGGGCATTACAACACCATGCCAAAATGGTGGCTGATTGCTCATGAGTTTCGGACCTTAAGTTGGGTCTCTGCAATGTATCCTCACCTCCTATTATGAATGTATATGACTATGTGTCCTTCAAGCAATAAAATCATGTTTTGTGGAACTCTTGTCTTCCCTTTCTCATTTTATTTACACCTAGCCTCTCTGTACGCATCTCTTAGCATGTTGTGTGTCTCTTTTTCTAGCAGATCTCGGGTTCATGTGTTGCACGTGCTAGAAGGCCGAGCCTGCGTGTTGATCTGTGGCACACACCATCCGCCCTTTTCTCCCACACCCCTTCTATTTCCTTCACCCTCGTGGAGAGTGATCGACCCTTTTCATGGTTCGATCGCTGCCCTTCTTAGCCTAGGATTTCCCCTTCGCATATCCTTCTATCCCTTGTCTCTTGACATCGTTTAGTCTAGGATTTACTTTCAACATTAGGAGTAGCAGGTAGCATTAGGAGTAGCAGTAGTGTTAGAGATAGGTTGAGGAACCGAACTTCTCCAGAGGTCCGTCTCCATGCGTAGGGTCCCACAACCTAGAGACAGTCTCGTGTTACCCGCAAAACACTTGCTTTCCTTGTCCACGTGCATTAGCAGATCAGAAGGTGTTGTTTTTGGATATAACACTTATATCTAGGTCGATGTCATCGAGTTATTAGATATAAATGTCTTATCTTTGTGTGAATCCATCATCTAAAATGTTTGAGGGTGTGAACTCACAAAACCTTTGTAAGAGGCACATTGTGGAAAGTAATGAACAATGACCACAACACCGAATGAACCTTGATAAACAACTTAGTCTGAATTCATCTTAGCTCTGTATTAGTTATGTCTTGATTTTATCCAAAGCATTCAAAATACTTTTGATAACAATAGAGCCCACCATTTTCACTAAAGATTTAATAAAGAGTAAGTTTGAAAAAATTAAAACCTTCTAAGCCTTCGGCCTTGAGGGGAACCCTCTAAAATGCAATTACACAAAATAATTTTCCATTTCTCCTTACCTTCAATGGAATGAAAAATCCATATGGCACTAAATTAATGTGCCTTACAACTAACATCTAACAATCCAAGACCTCAAATTCCTTGGGCATGAAACAAAATTCCCAAGAAACTCAATGAAAACCCTTTCCGAGCTCTAAGATAGCCCATAAAAACTCTTTGAGTAATTTCTTGAGTTTTTGTAAGAAGCTTGAGATGTGATCTAAGAGGAAGAATAAAACATATGTTTGGCCACAAGGAATTTGGATCAGATATGAAATTTACTGCTAAAAAGAGAGGCTTCATGATCCAATGTGACAAATTCTTCTCTACTCTATCCACCACATATTGCTAGAGCCAAGAGGGGGTTGCTTGGAAGGAAAAAGGGATGCCCAGAAATTGAAAGATTTATCCATTTTGAATCCACTTCCATTGGAAGATAAATAACCATGGAGGTGAAATCAAAGCGGATTGTTTGTAGCATTATGTCTTTTCCATTGAATGTTCCACCCCAAGGAAAGGAAATAAACATCATCTTTTATCATTAACATCATCTTTTATCATTATTAATAGCAATGTGTGGCCTACTAAATATTATTATCATCTTTTATTAAAGTGAGAAAAGATTCATCTAGTTTTCATTGACTAGTGACTAGGGGAACCACGACAACGAGATGCCTTTCACCAAGCCATGATGAGTGGAATTGGCAAGAAGATAAAAAAATCCTTCAACTACAAACACATACGAATAGGAGCTATAGGAAGCCTTAGAAAATAGAAAAAAATCCCAAATGGTTCTCAATGAATGCCATTGTCTGAAAGATAAGAAGAGTCATCAATGAAAAACATGGACACGAAGATGATAAAGGTAGGTCCAAAGCTAAGTGCTTTGATCATGGCTAGAGTGAAGTTCCATTCAATCCTATCACACGCTTTCTCAAAATCAATTTTCACAAAAAAGTAATTTCATTTGAGACCAACGAGCTCATTTAGTACCTTCCCAAACTACAATAATATTTTTGAAAATGTATTTGTTTCGAATAAGCCTCATTTCTATAGACTAATAGTTACGAGTAACAAGTGGTGAATGTGCAATGATAAGGCTTTGGCAATGATTTTGTAAGAGATGTTGAGCAAAGAAATCAACCACCAACTATAAATCATCTTCGGATCCACCATCTCGGAAAATTTGATGTGGCCTGTTAATGAAATGGCCAAGTGAATTGGAATGAAAGAATTCAAAATACCCATGGAAGAGGTCATTACCAACCACATCCCAAAGGGTTTTATAGAATTCACATGGCAGCCCATCGTGCCTCGGGGCTTTATCATTAGTCATTTGAGACCTTCCTTCACAAAAATCAAAGTGGGAGACAACATTATATCACAAGAAACCATTTGAGCTTGAGAAATATTGCAAGGGAATACAAAAGAGAATTTCTCAAATTTTTCTCGCTCATAAGAATAATATTTGAAACCCGATCTCCCATCTTGAGCCAATGTAATCTAGCTTTGATATGAGCACCTCTAACATTGTAAGCATCAACAATTTAGATATGTAGTCTAAGATTTGCCACCTTTCTATGTAAAGGTTCATGAAAAGGATTTTTTCTAGAGCGGCTTATCTCATAGGTGGTGGCAAAGTATGTTTTGCACCTAATTTGGTCCAACTTTCCCCCTAAGATGTAGAAAACACACATCTTCCACTAGATGGCGTATTTCCACCATGCGATCCATCCTAGCATGCCACCCGATCATGTCACTAATCCCCGGACCCACCGAATGTGGTGAAGGGTGGGCCCATGATGCTGAAGGGCGATTGAGATAACATTGTGTGGTATGGAATATCGGTCGCTAGAAGACCTGTTCGATCCACAAACGGGTAGGTAAATTGTTGGAAAAGACCATATCCAACATAAATTTCACCGAAAAACTAAAACCACTTGTAAACACAAAATGTTGCATTGAAAGCATAACATGATCAAGGCACTTGAAGTCTATGTTATATTCTTGGAAAAAATTAGACCAATTGTGTCAAACAATTGAGTCCGAGTGATAGGAAACATTGAGGTCATAAAACCCAAATTTATTGTGCATGTACATCCAAGTTTCCATTTTTCCAACAATTCAATGCATGGGTAAATGGTCGATCTTATCAATTTCCATCTTAACCGTATTAAAGTCACAAAACGATACCCAATGGGATTTAGGGAGTGAGCATCATTCATTCAACTACATCATTGGAAGCATAAACATTAATCAATTTTGAATAACACCACATGACATGATTTTTCAGGTCACACCCATGAATAACATAATGAAGTTGTTGTTTAGGGAGATAAAAGTTATAATTCCTCCATGGTCATGCTCATGAGTACTAGTCAAAACTAAACCATCTAGGTAGATAAATTTAGTGATCGTTGATAGCAGAAAGTTTTCCATTAGAAGAAATTCATTGAGAGCTAGTATTAAAAGACATATCATTTGAATTAACCACTAGAATTATGAGATGATAACTTTTGTTTGTTACTACCTTTAGTAATATTCATCCATTATGGGTCATAAAATGTTGGTTTGTTTGTTTAAAGTTAGGTTTTGTGTTTTCTTTTACTCAATAAGATGAATGATATCAAATGGGTTGAATGCAAAAATGCATATGATGATGTAAAAGATTTTTCGTATCCTTCTACTAAGGTTCAAATCTCCGAAGATATCAAGTAATGAGAAAGGAGGCCCAAATTGTAGTCCCATTGAATGTAGTGGAATGGAAACACCTCAATCCTTTGCAACTAATCCTAAGAATTCTATCCACTTTGGTCCTTGGTAGTTAATCCTAATAATTTTGTCCACCTAACATGTAAAATCTTTGAATTCAATCGAAAAAATGTTTTCCAGGCCTATTTATTACCTTATTTCACACTCTATAGACTATTAAGCCCTAGTAAGTATCTAGAATTATCCAAAATGAGGCATTTTCATTTCTCAATGACCATTTCCAAACATTCGAAAATATATCAATTCCTTCGGAGGTCAAAAATGAAAGATCGTGTAATAAGAATATTAAAGAAACTAAAAATATTGTGTTCATTTCACATTTTGGAGAGAATTATTTTTGCGATTAGATATTTCTATATTGTCTTTTCTCAAATGAAATCATTCAAATATATTTGCTATTAATGGGTGGTTTTTGAGTATTGTATAGTAAAAATAGTCTTTGTTCATCTTCACTTCTAGTTTTGCAAAATATATTTTGAAACTATTTTTCGTCTTATTGAAACGTTTCTTGCCAATTCTTGGAAAGGAGTAACATGAATAATTAGTGTTGAAATTCAAATTTTATGATGGAAAACTTATTGTCATTGACAATGAGACCATTTATTAGTGTTTAGATTTGAAGAATAAAAAATTGAAATGATTTTACTCAAATATTGTTGTGATGTGATATGTGTTTCAAGTATATTAAGAGTGAATTAAAACTAAAAATCAAATTTGTTACATGGAAAATTCCTCTTCAAGATTGGATTTATTTTCTAATTTTGATTTAATCTTTCCTAAGTAATAGTAAATCAGCAATATTTCCATCGGTTTCATGGTCAAGTCGATAAGGTTTTCTAAACACCTACTTTTGGTAGGAGAGTAAGTACTTGTTTATTGTTGATGTATTTATATGTTTATCAATTATTGGGCCAAGTTAATTGCTTTGATGATAATAATCATGTAAATATCGTAAAAGAAGAGGAATATATACTCAATTCGAAACTTATTTCAATATATTTAGAATAAGTATAGAGTTTTAACAAATTTACCATAACATTATTTTCAACAATGTTGTATTAAATACATTTGAATTACAATACATCACTCTACACTAATCTACATAAAAAAAATAAAAATAAACACCATACTTACAAAAAAGATACTTCAAAAAAATTACCATATCAAATAATCACTCAAAAAAAAAGTAACACATCCCTCCCAACATACTTTGCAGACATAAGGAGTAATTGCTAATTTATTTCCAAAAGGCACAATTTCTTCATCTTAACACTTCTATGTCATGTTCTACAATTTCATTCTTTTATGTTCTTCAAATAATGTTTTAGTAGTATCTCCTCATTTACCCATTTTTATATTTTATTGAATGTAAAATAAAACTTTGAGCGAACCGTTAGGAACTATAAATAATTATAATAAATATATATACTATCTTTAAAGTTTCATTTCTCCTATGAAAAAATATAAATTGTTTCAAAGACAATATAACATTTCAAAAGACAACAAAAACACCAAAAATAACACTCCCACCTTTTAAGCTTCAATCACCGCATGAACTTGGTGTATGGTGCCCTTGTTATAAGTTCACATCATCAAACAAGTTATTATAGAACTCCATCGGGATTTTAGATAACACACTTTCAAGGCTTTTGTTGAGATTAGAGGAAGCAAGACATGTATATTTAGAAACATTATAGGCACATTATAATATCAACTCACTCACATACTTTTTTTTTTTGCATGATGACCTTTTATTTTATAAAAATGAGTTGATGGTGAGTTTTTAAAGAGTTAGAAAGAGAAAAGGTCACTTGGAAAAGAAAAAATCAAGAAGAGACAAGATATGTTATTATATCTTCCTTTAACTATAGTTATAAGTATTTTTGAAAGGTCAACAGAATGGTTAATCAATTTACACATGCATGGCGATTTTGCCAAATATTAACAATTGAAATTATGCTTAGAGTATAAATTTACGAGGAAATTATAGAAAGTGTTAGGGGTCCATTTTTAAAATCATCCATGAACATGGCCTGTAATACTACAATAATAATAGCGAGATCTCCTTATCAAAATTTGTTGTCCTTTTCCCTTTTATCTTCTCTTGTTGAGGAGGATTAAATTGAGTTGATTGATTTCCCTTATGATGGCACTTTTCTTTGCATTTCTTTTATTGGAGTGTTTTCCTTCCAAAATTAGGTTGTGACCACATTATTGTCATCACAACTAATGCTTGCTACTTAGTTTCTTTAGGCCGGATGCAAAAATAGTTTTCATTGATCTCTTTGAAGTTTCTCACAAAACCTCTCAAAGATTGGTGCCACATATGGTGTACCCAATAGAGGTTTGAGACAAAGGATAGATAGAGACAACCCAAATTTGAAAATATATTCATTGTGATTTGGTCATCGGTCTTGGTAACACATCTTAACGAGCAAAAGTATCAAGTGCTTGAATTGAGTGATCAAATCATCAATCTAAAGGTTTTTAGACTAAGAGCTATAAGCTTGTTTTCTAGATGGCATGCTCTCAACTTATTGTGCTTCCCAACATTATTCAACAAGATCTCTAAAACTTTCCAAGGATCCATGATACCTTGAAAGTGAAACTTCAATTCAAGAGATAATTATGATACCTCTAGTTTCTTCACAATGGTTTGTCTATTTGACTCATTTGATAAGGTCTAAAGGAGAATATTCTTCACCCATTATAATTCAATAAAGACATTTACTAAGAATCACATTTATAATATACCATTTCAAACTAAAGTAGTTGGAACTAGTGAGAGTAGGCCATTTCTAGTGCGAAACAATGCAAGTAAAAAAATCATTTTTAGCATTTAGTTATATGTCAAAACAATCAACTCATTTAGAGGATTGCAACAACACTATTACTTGGTAGGAGGAATTATCATAGGAAAAAATTCAAATTATATCGGAAAAATGATCAACCCAATGAGTGAATTGTAATAAGACAATCACCTAGAGGTCAGAAAAAAGTTCCCATAATTATTTTCACTTTATTTTTAATTTAATATAGAAACATTTTTGCATCCCAATTTATTTAGAATGTTCTTGAGTTAGAAATGTCAAATTCCATATATGTGTGTGTGGGTAAGGATTTTTTTTATAGGGAGCCAACCCTTATACAAGCTTGGGTAGGGGATAAGACAATAAGCTCCAACAAATGAAACCACAAAAACAACGAGGTTATACCAACCGAGACCAAGTTCTAACCAAAAACAAAATTACAACCAAAGATCAACATAGGAGACAAGTCCTCAAAAAACATAAAATGTTACAACCATATTACATCGGTCACCCGATCAATCTCTATTCAAGCTCTTTTATGGGATCAAAAGATTCATTTCTTAAGCCGGATAATTAAAATTGACATGTTCAATTCTTTGAGGATAGATTCATAAAAATCTACTTATTCGAATAACAAAGAAACATGACTTGAAAGATCATGTATTAAAGGTAGGAGGTTCTAAAGATGAAGAACCTTTTTCCTCTTTTGTGCAACCATCCAAGACCCATTCTCACACTTTTCGTGACCTAGAGCACCTAGAAATGAAACCTCAACCACCTTCACAACTTGAGATTGCTTTTGATTGGAAGAGAAACAAACATTTTGACCTAAAGAAGACACATGGCCTTCTTAGAGGAAATCTCCAGAGAACCCTCATCTAGAAACTCCTTCCAACATAGCAAGAGAATACCCTTTAAGGATGAAGCTTCCCGACCCTATTCCGGAGGGACAACCGGGGTGGTTCCAAGAATCACTTTGAGAAGACTCAGGAAGGTTGAAAAACTTTTTTAGGGCCTTTCCATAGTAAAATTATGGGGAAGAACGTCCTTCCACCAAGATGCCTCACCCTTAAACTTATGTTTTAGATTACACCAATTTGAAGCCATGTGATCCATTTCAAAGCATCTATGATATCGTAAAGGCAAACCCTCATAATCCAAACACTTAGACCAAGAATGATCCAAAACTTTGAAAACAATATCAACATGAAGATATTTCGATATGTCGATATCCACAATTATGAAGGAAAAGGTTGTGCGAGTGAAAAACTTGGTACCAAAATAAGTCAATTAAAATCTACCCAAAGTATTGTCTATAGCCTCAAAGCACGACTCTATCCAAAACTAAAGAAATAAATTCAACAATCAAACCCAAACAAGTTTGACATTAAAAGATTTAGTTAGTGTATTGAAGGAAGGATACCGAGGTTAAATCGAAAGATAATGTTGGTCCCAAACCTAGAGCCAACTATAGAGAATTACATCCCTATACCGGGTAGAGGAAAAGTTGTAATAAAAACCTCCTTAACACGAATAAATCTCCATACATATCCTTTGATAAGGGGTCACAATGAACCTAATAATCATAGTTACCAAATACAAAGTGGATTTAGGAAGAATTTCTTTTTTTTTTTGTTTTCCTCATCCACCGTAGCAAACATCGAAAATTTCGAGATTTAATAATTTAAAATATAGAAAAAAAAACTAGAACCTGCATGATTAGAAACAACAAAAAGCTAAAACTTGTTGTTGAAAATAATAAAAATACACCAAAACAAATTTAGAAATGATTATAATATAATAATTGTTTAATATTAATTAAATCTAAAGGTATGCAGTTTATTATGTTAGAGACATAAAATATGTTATTTCCATCATTTTAGTTAATGTATACACATTTTAAGTTTAAGTCATAATTCCATGTCACTTTGATAATTTTGAATCTGTTGCATAATTATGTGTTTGATTATTAAAATTAGCATATTTTATATATATAAAATTTACCTTTTTTTTCCCCATATTTTGTATCCACCATTTAATACTCTCCCTACAAAAGTTGATACCCTGTGGAGGCTCAACCAAAACCTATCCTATTAAATTGGTAGATCACCCCCTCTTTCTGCAAAGTAAATTTTGTTTTTCAACCGCATCTACACCAAAAAACAAGTGGTAAAGGTCTTGGTGTAGGGTAGAGGTCGAACCTTTCCTGAGGGGAAGACAAGCGTTGTAACAATCACGTTCACAAAAGAACCAAAAACCATCGCATCGAGACCAGGTGACTATCGCACAAGTTTAGAACCTTGTGCGTGTAGGCCTGTCATATGTAACTGAAAACGAGTTTGGAATAATGTGATTGTGTTTGGATCTGTCAAATCTACCCAAAAAAATTGATGGTAAGCAATTAGGATAAGGGTTTCCAATCTGTAACTTTGTTGATATATAAATCTCTTTCAAGAATTATAAACATGACCCAAGGTTTCAGGGGATTAACAATGAAGGATTTTAGCATTCCTATGACCGTACTATCTCGTCTTTATGCTGTATACAGAATAAATTTCCGATGCGAAAAACATACTAATGTATTATAGTTTTAAACAGATGAATGGCTTCCTATGGAAAAAAAAGCCTAGATGCTTTTGATTTACCAAATTTACATTGAAGCTAAGACTATAAACATTGTTGTTTGAGACCTGGTTATTGGTAGAACACGCTACTCTGCACACACTAACAATGTCTTGCTTAGCCAAAAATAATAGCTCCTTATAGTATTTCAAAATCTTGACACATGGTTTATAATCTATAGTTCTATAAAAATGAGTTTCTAACCCTCATTACCCCACTACTTTCATCACTTTCTAATCACTGTGATATACTAAGGGCGAGGTGAGAGCATATGTTTGAGTAATTATAATAAGCCACTAAAAATGAGATTTGGAATTGAAAAAACTATGAAATTGAATATCATAACACTACTACATATAGTACAATAAATGTCACGATTTGTGTCGATCACCATTTTTTTCTTTTCAAAGCATATAAGTGTGTCCCAATTAGTGGCAAAAATATTTTAAAAACTGACTAATAAATAAATATTTTAAAATACTATAAACACTTTAAAAAATTAGGAAAGTTTTGGATGCCTTGCACCAAGGTATTTATAGGCTCTTAAAAATACATGTTTGGTCTTTTTATATGTGTTTGGTTGTCAAACATATTTTGTTGAAGGTACAAAAACTACAAAAAAATACGGGACAATTATTTGCTTCATTTGAAACGAATAACATCACTTTTATGTTTGTGTTGGGTTATATTTTATGTTGTGCTTATGGTGGCACAAAAATGAAACGAATAGCATCACTTTTACGTCACATTTGTGCCACCATCGTGCCCAAATTTAAGAATAAAGGGGAATGGGCCCATCTACATCCATTTTTATTTTACCCTATTACATATTCATAAAAGATGGAAAAACAAGTGGATGGAAGGAGAGAGGGGTGAGTGGAAAGAGAAGAATAGAGCAAGTGGCATGGAAGGGCATTTGGCCATGTACAAAATTATTGTTCGGTCATGGCGTAATCGTGGAAAGGCACTGAAAAATATGGAATGAATGTACCCTTTGTAGAAATTTGGGAAAACAATTGGAGGTGGTGAAGAACAAATTGATGAAAGAAATTCATCCGAGGTTTAACCAATTAAGTAAATTCTCTCACATTCATTTTTACTTCTATAACCGACAATTGTTTTTACATATTTAGATGGCATTCAGAATGATTAAAAATAATATTTTCATGTTTGGGGTTTGTAAAAAAATTAAGCTAAACGTAGAAAGAGATTTCCAAATTTAGAGTCATTCATTAATGGCAAACCACAAAACAAGTCTAAGATAGGGTTATGGGGTTTTAAAAAGAAATATTAGTGAAAAATAGAGCTATTACATGTTCCATACAAATTTTCATCATGTGGAAAATTTGGAAAAAAATCTTCATAAAGGTTTATTAAATATACTTTTTGTGAAAATTTTCTTTTTAAATGAGTGTAATCATTCTTAATTCATGTACATACCTAAAAAAATATTATATAATCATTTTCATGGAATCTCATAAGTCAAATTGTAGAAATAAGGATGTTTTCCAAGTGTTTGATGAAATGTGCAAACACTAAGATCTCTTCGGGTAACCATAGGATGATTTTTGAATGTTTTACTATATTTTAAAAGCTTTAAAAGTGTTATTATGATTATTCAATTGATGGAAAATGAGAGAGTAGGTTTTAGAACAATAACTCCATTAATTCAAAGCATGCTTACAATATATAAATCTTCATTTTTAACCAATAAGCTTTTATCGTGGGAATCCATTCCCAAATAACATTCAACAACTTTGTCGGACACCTTAAGCTGTTTATGCCTCAATGCAAATAATTTTTATTTCCCCAAAAACATGTCTCAACTCACTTTTAAAGGGACTTTTACTTTTTAAAATGTTTCACGCCTATGAGTGTCAATAATCAATGACCCAACACATCATGCATTTCACCCAATGTGTTATCCTACACGAAATCATGAGAGAAACATAAGATTATATTACACAACCCCTACCGATAGAAGGAGAACATTCGAGTGTGGAAGTTACAACCATAAAAGATGTCATAAAGGTAGAATAATGCAAATCTCATAATTACTTTTGTTTCGACTTGGAATTAAATTCACGCTAGTTGCAACTAACAATTGGCATTTACATTTTGGAATGCAATACCTCTCAAATTGACATATGAGACCTTATATAAATGATCGCATATGATAGAATGCATACATAGTTTAAACACTTTGAGTTTAGATACCACATGTGTATTAGCATATGAAGATAAATGTGTTGGTATCAAAACTATCAATATTTTCCTTCATTGAGAAATAATAGGATATTATTTAAATCTTAAGGAAAAACAAAATTGTATGGTTGTAATAATTGTTTAAAAATACTATGCTATATAGAGCTCCCATGTACATCTATATGTCTATATATCTACTTCTAAACAATTAATAACAACATCAAATTTGACATCTATTTGACTAACAAATTGTCATTTCAATCTTAAATTTAATATTGCGGTGGCGGGATACTTTTCATTGCCCAAAGAAGGAACCTGTCACTCCCAACAAAAACTCCAAAATTGTCATCTAGCTCATTGAGCCAAGAGTCTAATTAGGCCATACACACCCAAATAGACTCTTGGATTAAGGTTTTTTTGCAAATCTATAAATATGTGTTTTGAAATCATGGCAATTAGGAAGGAAAGTTGCATATTTATGTAGGCAAATTTCAACTTTGTATCACAAAATGATGGGAAAATGTGGTAAATTTCATAGGTTAATCCAAAAAGTGAAATCGTGTATGTAACTAGTTGGTTGGGCAATAAAGTCAATTGTGTGCGCATATGCAATCGATGATGAGATGTTGAAAAATATATCTTAAAATAAATATTAGAAATTAATGCAACTTTGTTGATTTTTAACAAATATTTAAAAAGAATCAATTGAATTTAAGAAATAATAAAAAGAAAGGGAGTGGAGTTTTTTTGTAATATAATTACCCCCTCTAATTTGTATGAAAGTCACAATCAGGGATCCAAAATATTATTGAAAAGGGCTAGTCATAGGTCGAATTTCATTTTTTTCAAAAGTTTCACTTGGAATTGACAACCAATACAAATAACAAATCACCAAAATCAACATGCATTATATAAATCAACATTGGTTACTAAAATCAACACTCATTGTAAGAAACACCTACTACCAAAATTGATATATGATACTAAAAAGTTGGGTTCCAAGAGGTATTTATCAATCACTACCCATTAAGGTCACGAATAGTTACAATTTATAACACATTTAAATTCCAATGAAAGGTGTATGTATCTTTTATAATTTGTCACACATACAAGGTTTGATCTTATGAATTAATTATTTTTCTCCAATTAATTTGTTACATAGTTGTAATCTAAACTTGGTTATTTTGAATTTCAAAAGGTCTCACTTTAGGTTAGAAGAAGTTATAATGATGGGACGGTGCCCTAATTACAACTAAATAATTGAAATTTAATTTTAAATTAAACTTCTTACCGTCCACTTTCACCTTGATGGCTACTCTTCAACATCTAAATACATAAGAGAAATAGATATTTTCTCTACTAAAAGTACTAAAGATAATTAATATTAAAATTTATCTTTCTTAGTACTACTAATTTCTTTCCAAATTTTGGTAATCCTAAATCCATTTTTCGCACAACTAGAGTGGCATAAAAGCCTACCTAGGTTTCCTCAAATACTACTTTAGATTTCCTTCGAAAGTTGAGAAAAGGGGAATGTAAAGTGTAAGCGAGTGTATTCATGAGTTGAGAACACACTAGAGATCATACGAAGAGATCGTATGTATAATGGGCACGTCTTTGCATAGTTATAAGTTTTGGACCATACCCATTCACTGAATTCCATTACTCAAAGAACGACATTTTATTCTTTTATTTCCTAATAATTTTCGAGACTGGGGACAATATATGGTAACCTAACCAATTTTATTTATTATTGAAATTTAGGAGTAATGTCCAGATCTTGCATAGCTATGTAATTCTTCCCTTTATGCTCTTGTGACACGGTATAGTTATCACCTTAACCCAAATTGAAATATAATTTTGTTTATGCTTTGTTTGTTACAATAATACATTTTGAGGAAAGAAAAATTTATAATGTGTTGTTTTTGCACTTGCAAATGGGCAAAAATATAAAGAAAAAAACATATTTGGCAAACGAGTGGATAAATATTTGAAGAGATGGCACCACGATGTAAAGAGGAACTTGATGCATACCAAGAGAAAATAAAAAATGGGCAACTATAATCTAACAAGCGCAAGTCGAAATACTACACCGAATGAGGATCTTCTCCGTTCATCTACTCCAAAAATATAAAAGTGAAGGAGAGATGTAAATGTAATAGTGACGGTAGGCGGATGTGGTTTTAAGGCACCCGGGGATGTTTCTCAACGCTACATAACAAATCACATACAAAATAGAGATTTAAATTTTAACTCAAGCCCTTACGACACATACAACGTTATCTCCCTCTACTAGGGTCGTTCTGATTTGAAACTAACTATTCGAGATATTATAGGGGCAATAAGTGTAGACCTCTTTGATTTGTTTGTAGTTTCTCCCTCGTATTTCTTCTTTTTCCAATAAAACCCCTCAAAACAATGCATTCATCCTAACTTTATCTTGGTTGTTCCCGCTTTAATTCAATTTCAAATTGGTTCATTAAATGCATCAAACTATGAATCCTCCGAGACTTCATTGCTTGCATCATGTTCAACCCTGATAGTTAAGGGTAATATGTTCTTGAGACCTTGTTTGACTATTTGGTAGGTACTTCGATCCAGGTGACTCATATTGACTCAGGTGTGGCGACACGTGTCCTATATGGTTCATTGCTCTTGTCGCTTTTGACACGTCCATATCGCCACTACTCACTCCTATGTCACTCAAACCTTACACATTATTTTGTGCTCTTCACTCTACATTCTTAGTCAAAATCCTAAAATTTATGAAACTTTCGTACATGTGATGCTCCTGCATCAATCGATCATAATATTAGGTTTTAAATATTGAAATGGAAATGGATACTCCTTCACCTTCACATCACACTAGAGGTGAACATTTA